>OX392432.1:1205000-1805000 GCA_947623395.1 Synanthedon tipuliformis | reverse complement strand
ACTGGCATACAATATTCGTATGCACAATGAATAAAAAAAAAACATTCAAATAGTAAGCTTGGTTACAGATGTTTTGGAGTTCAGAAAATTACAGAATTTATTTGAAAATATATGTATAGATATGATTGAAAATTAAATCTTTTTCTCCGCTAATTTCTTTTTAGCTATCCAACGCATTTTTATAGGGTTTTCACAAATGAAAAGAGCTACAAATTACAAACAAAGTTTGAAAGTCGCTACAAAAATAAATAATAACATTAAGTATATTTGTAAATTGTAATATAGATTCTTATTAAATTAATTAATTAATTTAATTATTAAATTACCAATTTTTATGTCCCTAATAAAGTGTAGCATTTCTGTGAGCAGTTAGTTAAGTTTAATAAACTCTGTGAGAATTCCAAGTGTGAAACTTACTTCTGTAAAGGCAAAATATACACTAACGCGAACATTTGCATAATCTAAAAGCGCATTGGTTCTTAGACCTAACCTAACCAACATTGTATTGGTCATTGAATGCAACAATGTTACACTAGCGGGTACTTAACCCCATCAAACGTTGCTTCCATTTTAATTTAGACCTTATCCGTTTGCAGTAAGGATTATAATGATAATTTATTGGTTCTCAAGTACACGTTTAAATTTCGCATTGCTCCAGAATTAAATTTTACCGCGAATTTAATATGTACGGTGAGACACACAAGTTAGCAGTGGGAGTAAGAACACACATGTCTGCAAGTTACGGCGAGTTATGAGTGGATAGGAATGTTGAAATTTTTGAATATTTATTTATATACTAGCTAGTGCCCGCGACTTTGTACGCGTTCAAAAATGATTAATATGTACCTACTTGTGATTTTTAAAGCCTGACATATTTATTGCTGTGACGACGGTGGCGCCGCCAATGTTGACTGCAATCAATGGCATCGAAAAATATTTTTAGGGTTTTTAAATACATATCATTTTTTAGTTTTAGACAATCCTTTTATGTCTGAAAATATTAAGAGTAAGATTAAGACGACTTTAGAATAACTTTTAGAACGACATACTTCATTATTAAGATACTAAATTTTATTTTTTATTTTTACTTTCCAAATAATTTCTAAAGTGGGCAAAGGTAATAATGATTGAACTTCATGTTAAGTGCTTGCTTTTACGGTTTGTATCAGGTATCCTGGGTTCTATTCCCGGCAGGGTCAACTTTGGAAATGAACTTTCAAAGTTGGCTCTGGTCTGAATCTGGCAAGTAGTAATAAGGCACATTAGCCGTTATTCTGAAGCCCGTCTCGCGACAGTAACGACCTCCATCAATATTGATGAGTAAGAGAGGCCAGAGGCAATTTCTTTCTACCTATTGCGTTTCGTGTTTAAATAGGCGACTTTAGCCAGCTACCATCAAGTGGTCCGACAGCCTGCCTGCTGACCTATATTTAAAAATAATGTACCACCTTAACTTTCTATACACATGAGCGTCAAAGTTGATTTAGATACGCAGCAGGTCGCATCAGTATCGAAGCCCTGCGGAACTGGCACCGTAACTCATGCGGCTAATCCTTTCATCGTTGTGGTTTATATTCGTGTAGCGTAGTGTGGGGACAAACTATAAATTAAAATCAGTTTGAAACGCCAGCACGCGTGCGACTCGCGGCCAACGCGTCCGGGATACAATCGTGTTTAATGGCCACACTGTCAATTACTTACATGTTGAATTTTTTAGCGAATTGTAACCAATGTAGGTAATACTGGCCAAAAGACTATTTGACAAATAGTTATTGCCAAAAGTGAATAAGGGGTGTATACATTGATTCAGCTTAAATCCGCTTTTAACCATATCTAGATGAAAAAGGACATGCGCACATATCTCCATAAGAAACGGTACTGAAAAATGAACTGGATAAATTGCTGGTTTGCGAGAATATCTACGTAATTCAAAATTTGGTCAAATTGAACTAAATATGCGAAACAATTATAAATCTTTGATATTTTATTATGAACAGAGATACATTGTCGATTTCCGCTTTAAAAAAAAAAGAAAACGTCATTATTCATTTGAGACAAAACACTCTAGACTCGTCGTAAATATTGACTTATTTAGAGTTCGCTTGCAATTTTCATTGAAAAATTTTCAAAATTTTTCAAGGCGATCTTGTCTACCTGTTTTAATGTCTCACTTTAATTTAAATATATGTAAAGGGCAATGCCATTCATTTATTGTTTTATGATCTTAAAAATCAAAGTTTTTTAATACCTATACCTATAGGTATAAATAACCTCAATTTCATAATTGAAATCCTGAGTGACATTTTTAAAATACATTAATACTGCACAAAATATAATACAATCCATATGATATTAATATTGCACAAGTATTACGTAGTATCTATTTATTATTTTGTAAAGGCGGTTTCAGACAAGTCTAAATAAATGATCGGTTAGTAGGTAAACTTATTTTGGCATTAAAAAGGTGCCGAAAATGTAAAGTTTAGCAAACTAATACATATACTTACGGCTCTTTACTCACTCACCAAAACAGTATTGCAGGCGTTGTCATTTCTTAGTGGTGGCTGTCAAGTTTGTAACTATAGAACTCAGTGCCACTGTTAATTTACACAAAAAATAATATTGTTATTCAATAGACTATAGATATACTTATCTATTGAGTTATAAGAATACAATCCTTACTAAATATTATACATGTGAATACGAGTTTGTTTGTTTGTTACGCTTTCACGCAGAAACTACTAAACCGATCACGATGAAATTTTACATATACGTTGTCTGGGACACCAGAAAGAACATAGGATACCTTTCATCCAGAACGCGGACGAAGTCGCGGGCATCAGCTAAGTAAGACATAAATTTAAAGAAAATGCAGGGATTCACATTCAGGTATCAATTTACTTGCGTTCTTAATTTAAATTATATTAATTTTAATTCTTTCTAATGTTATCAGAAAACCTGTCAAATTATTCATTACGTAATTTACTGCAACTTATTCCCAAAGTTCCATACAATCGTGAAACTAATCATAATAACCGCGCATTAAAAAGTATCTGTGAATCTGTAAACGCCTTAAGCCATGTCTAATAAGACAATTCGTGTTCAACACATGCGTCGGTGTGTTGAGGCCATATCTAATGATAGGTGTCACCATTGTCCTGCTGACTTATTGGTAATGTGGTAGGAATGAGTTCGTGAGTTGGCGTGCTAATTGTTTATTTAACAAAGTTTGGTAAGGTTAATAAAGTTCCATAAAAGCGGACGGGGACGATTTCGCTCAGTTTTTTTATTTAGTGCGCGATTTCGAAGTTGCCATGCAACATGAGTGTATTACATACCGAGCCATGTACGGTTTTAGTCTTATTTAATTGAACCCACATTATACAATTGAAATAATTTTTAAAATTAGCCTGATTTCTTCATTATTCATTCATTTATTAATATTTTATAAAAATCGATACAGTGTTTTAATAATAAGTAATAAGTAAGTATAAATTAAGCTATAAATTAAGCTAATTATGGTAATAAAATAAAACAACTGGTTTCTGTACAAATATTCAATTAATTACCAAGGTAAGATGTAAACCTCGTTTATTTTTTTAGCTAACATGAATTACATTCGCTCACTTTAGAAAATATTGAAGTATGCTATTTAACCTACTATACTATGAATTAAAATGTGAAAATGATATAAGAATTTAATAAGTCAACAGGCGAAATGAACCGCTCATTTCTTAGAACACATTCGAATAATTTGAAGGTTTAAAAACAATTAAATAGTAATTAAGGGTCGTATTAAAGCAGTCGGCATGCGCTCACGCATTGCTGCACTCATTTTAGGGATAAGGATGTCTGCATCGATTTATCGATAAAATTTATTATAACTTATTTATCAATTAATTAATTACTTTCGTAAATTTAATACAAAACAATAATTTTCAATGTAGATACCTATGTAGACCACAGATACACAGACACATACGTTAAACTTATAACATCGCGTTTTTGATTAATTTTGTATTAAACTTTTACTGCCAGAGCTTCATCATCCATAAAAGCTCTGAAACTTCTCTAAATGTCCTTCCCAGTTAAAGAATTATTTAAATAGGAAATTATGACTTCGGACCCTTTAGTTCTGACCCTACCTACATCACTTGCCTACTAGTAATTTATTATTTAGTTTTTCTATTTGCTATGTGACTTCTTTCACGCAATTTTACCTTTTTTCGTAAGTAATACTTATATAATTAACTTTTAGATGTAGTAATAAATTTTACTCTAAAATTAAAGTCTTAAACCTTTAAACCCTTAAAAGACTTAATTACAGAAATATAAAATGTTAATTACTTGACGCCCTGAGTTGTGGACTATTAAAAAATAACAAAACGTCATAATGGAAAACACGCATTCCGATTTTGAATGGCCGATAAAAACGAATCGAATCGCCCGCCAATTTTGCATAAACATCGTAAATCGAATACAATAAAAATCGAGTATCGAATTATCGATATCGAGTTTTATGATCAATTCATTATGCGACCATAACTCGTGCGGACGTGGCCTTATTGAGGGGACAGTACTCGAGTCACGTTCGAGACAATCACATCTTTATTAATTATCACAAGAATTTTTCCTATAATAATAGATGCTTAACTGAAGTCATTAAGTTATAAGATTCAAGCGTGATTTTTATAAACCAAATGTTATCTTACACTAAACTTTCACTACCTCTTTCACCATCCCTGAGTAAAGTGTCAAGTAGGCTAACCGCCATTTAAAGTCACCGGTAAGAAAGCGTACGAGTTTCACCATCTTCGTCGAGAAGAAATTACTCAAGGGTAAATTCAATGAAATTGACATTGATTCTCGTAACATTTACTCGCCAATTAGCATTACTTGAAAAGTAACTAATTAACACTTTACTTGTAGTTGGTGAAAGAGGCCTTTAAACTAATAATAATATAAATGTGAAAGATCCTCTATGTAAAACATTTGAGTTGTGTCTTTTTTTCCCATAATTATATTAGCTGTATGAATTATGTGGTCTGCCTATAGGTAGGCAGACCTATATGTTAGAGCTCCTATATATTTTTAAATATATATGATAATGTAGCTTCTATAGGTGATAGAATTTTTAAAATCGCTTCGTTAATTTTTGAGTTAATATTTTTATGCTATTAGTACAGGTTAAACATTGTTTCGGGAAAAAACTAGTCTTAGTTATCTTAATCCATAGTAATAATTGTATTTTTATTATATCATTGCTTTTCCCTTCTTTCGCTTCCTCTCAAGCCCGCTCAACATCATTAAGTAGTAACTTGAATTCACTTCTCTGTTAACGTTATGTGCTATGACGACCAGTTTGTCTTTTCAACTCAATTTGTCGCTCGACTTTTTACTAAATGCCAGCGACATGTTAAGAGATTCAACAACAAAATTAAGATCATATCTCATAAACGAAGGACTCTCTTGGACTTCTTGGCGAATATCTTTAATAATCTGAAACTTCAGAGATATTCTAAAATTAAAACTAACACGTAACGCATACCGTGTGACAATTTTGATTTTACTCCCATAAATTTTCATACCCCATACAGGCATATATATGTATATATGAAAAGGAGTAAACTCCAAAAAAATTTTAATAAAATAAAATTTAAAAAAGAACAGGCCTAAATCGGTATCCGTTTGTGAGCTACGATTCCATAGACACGTTCGGGCGTTTAAAAAGCTTGAAACCAGGCTCGAATTAAGTTAATCCAATCCGGAAACATAATTTAAAAGTAATCTTTCTTTGTTTTAGGTGTTGAAACGGAAGCATGGGACCGGCTTGCGGCATGGGCGGCGAACCGAAAAATTGTATATTATTATAGCACTGATGAGGTTCAACAAAATGTTTTTGAGACTGGAGCAAACCTGATAAATGCGAATGTTCATGTTAAAATTAAGTGCGGTGAGAATGGACTGTGAATGATGCCTGACCGGGAGACGGTTGGTGGCCCCGGTACAGCTGGAAACGGGTTCTTGCCTCTGCAGTTCCCGTCGGCGTTCGCAGCGTTTCACGCCACATCACCTGGAACGCCTGCAGCAGCTATGCACCATGCTACCCACGCGTATCATCATCATGCACAACAGTGAGTACATTTTTATATACATTTTTTTTTATATATACATAATTTTTTTATGCGAATGTTTCCAGAATATTGCAGGTCTCTTGAAGATGATAACTAACTTGAATTTTCATTGTATACTTTGAAAATAAGCTATAAATATTATAGTATAGGTACCATGAATAAAATTTAATTACACCTTAGTAGGTACTCACTAAGAAAACTTAGAAAAAATTAAATTAGTAGTATGATAAATTCGTTTTTAAAATTGCTCATAATATTTTTTGAAAAGCATACATATATTATATAATATTTTTATTATTATTTCTTAAATATTATATTGAAGGTCGCAAAGTGTTTTTACTTATTTTGCATAAAATCTACAATTCATTTAAAATGTTTTTATAAAATAAATATAAAAGTATTTACACAATTAATTACTATTTTTTTATAAAATTAACATCCATTCCTAACTAATTTAACCTTCAAATACCCTAAAATCTTCCCACAGGATTCTAAAGCCAACCCTTTTTATTTATCAAAAATTTACCATCAAACGAATCGTGAGTGTCGACGTAGCATTTCTTCTCATAATCAACTGCACATACATTAGGTACGGTACCTACATCTATAATTTATTTAAATAACTCGGATTATAAACATTGCGATTACTACTAAAACTAATTATATGTCGGTTTCACTTGCAACTTTTAATTACCTAGCATATGATTAAACATTAATTAAAGGACTTTAACAACTGCGTATTTTACGATTATTGAGGATACGTTATTTCCTCTGCAAAAAGTAACAAATTAAATAACGAAAATGTAATAAACTAAAAAATACTTTTAGCTTTATCATGTTTTAGTGCAGTTTTATCTTCATTTCGTATGGACGAATAGGTAAAGCGTTATTACATTGGAATGAATCCATCTACATATGTAATTTTATGAGTTGTACAGACAACATCATAATACACTAAGTTCTACGATGACCAGCAAATAAAAAAATAAATAAATAAAAAATTGTTTTATCTTGTTACAAAATAATATAAAAGCACCTGAAACAATTCTTTTTAATTTGTTTTTAAATAGTAAATAACTCATAGATTACATCGCATTCTAAGGGTATGAAAAATAGATGTTGGCCGATTCTCAGACCTACCCGATAAGCACACAAAATTTCATCAAAATCGATCCAGCCGTTTCGAAGGAGTTTGGCAACAAACACTGCGACACGAGAATTTTATATATTAGATGTGTAATGTGTATTTAAAATAAAACTAATAATTACAAATCTAACTTCTTAATTTTCTACAGTTTTTATATTTTAATTTTAATATTACATGAAAAAAATCTATTTATTAAATACAATTTAAAAAAAAACATCTAAATTATAAATATTATAATACTTTATGTTTATTAAAAATTACTTTTTACAAAATAATTATGGTCTCTTTACCGAATAAAAAAAATGTATGTGCTATCTACATTTTTATTGAACTAAGTTCCCTCAACTTGACTTGACTGTCCTTTTACATTATACCGGCATGTTATCTTCAGTACACTCAGAACCTTTATTGGACTAGTCAATAAAATAGGTCGGCTCATTAAACATTTCTGCTTACCGGGCTTAGTGCCATTTTTATTGTATAATTGCTTGCATATTCGAAACTTCGTTATAAACTGCTCTTGGTTACTGTTCTCTAACTATGGAGTAATTTAAATAACACATTTTAGTTGAGTTTCTAAATTAGTCTAACTAACGCGGCTTCCTCCGAGTGCGTCTTTTTTTTATATTAGAGATAGGTTTGCTCTTGGCTAACAACCAGCTATGTAGCAAGGAAGAGGCCTATGATGGAGCGAGCTCACCCAGAAGATGCCTATTCACTCGAACTTTGAAAAGATTAGGGTTATATGAGCTCGGAAATACAGACCCTGGCAGAGTTCCAAACCCTGGCTGTGCGCATTATAAAGGATGTTTCAAAGCGCTTGGTCCGAAAAGGATTACGACAAAATGAGGATGGTAACCAGCCGTACGTCTGTATGTCCGATGGAAAAAAGGGGAAGGCGGTATGAGTAGGTTTGGGAGTATTATTATACATAATAATTAGGCTGTATCCATCTGGAATAATGTACCTTTCAGGTAGTGAAAGAATTTTAAAAATAAGTGCAGTAGTTCTGAACATAACTTCCCCACTTATAAACAAACTTACAAAATCAGCGTACAATTGTACTACCATTTCTAAAGAGAGTCACTTGTACCATAGTAACTATTATTTAATCTGTGCTTGTACTACCAGTACTACTTAGTGATACAACGTTGTAGCCTTTGTACTACCAGTAGTTAACAGCTTGGGTTACTAGCCACTAGACCAAACGTGTCGGATTTTAAATTGTATAAAAATCCGCTATACTTAGTTTGTTTAGCAGGAGAAGTTAGCAGAGAACCAAATAGACGCGGACAGCAACTTCAGTTTATAAATGTAGAGATGTAGAGATTGACTTGATCAACAATTCGTTACATTTGCGATTTTAAAGATAGTACCTATAAAGTAAACATTTACAATACAAATTTGTTTTACAAATTGATTATTATCCTAAGATTTCCCTAATTGGTATCCATGTTAATTGAAGTCTTATAGTCAGTAGATTTTTCTTTACACATTAATGGCGTTCAATTAAGTGCTCTATAGCCTTGTGTATTCGCTAACGATTATTTCTGTGCTATCGTAAGCAATATTTTAACATTGTATAAATTTTCAATTAAACTTCCACTTTAAATGCACTAGACTCTTCACTGTTCGAACTTCTACGAACACCTTTTTACGGTAATGCTTTAACATTTTTATTTGTTACTATTATTAAAACTAATTTATAAGGAGCAGGTAGAAATTTTTAGATTAGATTAGACCCGCTTTATTAACCATGGTTTACAGCTGAGAGCCCATAAAACATGGTCCTTGTGGGACAAGGTGTTACTTAATGATAATTTATTGCTCGACATCAGACACGTAAGGCAGTCGATTTGACGACAACATCAATCTTTTGTAATTGGCACCAATAAAAGTATACTGAACTCTTAACCGATCGCCACCTGAATCCGAGAGGCTGACAAATGATGAACAGGAAGTCATCAAAAGGATTGAGACGTTTACAATGTTGGGATGGATGGTAATAAAAGGACGGTGAGACTCAACAAATGGGATGCTCGCTCAAAGGATGCGTGATGTATGGCGAACGGCAAAGCTGGTTTCGGTCGAGTGAAATGATTAATAACCCACACACTACGAGTATTTCTTGAGGGAGAACCCAACATCGCTCGCATTAACAGATTCAAAATTTTTAAAATCCAGATAGTTGTGAGGAATAAACACAGTTTCGCCCACATTTGTAATACGCCTTGCAGTTTAATAATAAACTCTTCCTGCGGACTTGGACCAGATTTATACATGTGATGTTGGGTCGAAGACTGAATTAGTGTGTGTACTAATTTTAATTTTATCATCATCATTAGGATTTGCCATTGTCGGTTTGGTTATAGACCTCTGCCAAGGTTCTTGACCACACACAGTCTTCTGACCTATGCTAATGTGTCATTATCATTACTGCTGAGAAAATCTCTTGTCTCAACATATACTACGGATTTGAAGTCTTACTTTGCTAATTAAAAGTTGAAACTTTAGTCTTTATTCCAATTGCTTATAACGCACATGACTCTATAATCTATCTATAACTATATATAAATTGATTAAGACAAAGCAGTTCAGAAAGTTCTTATTTATTTTTGAACTGGTTTTTGTTTAATAACCATTGACGCTCATTAATATTATCTCTATAAAAATTGCACTCATTATTTTTTTTTACATTTTTTATATGATTTTGGTTGAACTTCGACCAGGAGGTCGAACTGTAATATTCTTAATTCCAAATTTATGATTCGATAATTTCATATGGATGATTAAAATTCGGATATGCAATTGGTATTAAGACGTTCTCGGAAGTACAGTAATCCTTTTAGCCATGGTCGGCGATAGGACTCATATCGCCGGGTAGGGTCGAAAAAATTTTGAAATTTTGAACGCTTATAACTTTGTTATTTCTTGGTGTTTCTCGGCGTGGCGCATATCGTCTGAAGCCTTTTTGAAGGCTCCTGCGATTTGCACATACCAATTGTTGTTGTTGAATTTCGTTAAGTTGTTATTGTTGATTTTTTGTTTTTCGTTACAAATTTTTAAGTTTAAAACCGCGATAAGTCCCGGTTCCCGTAGCCGGATCTTGTCGCGGTGTAGGGCTGGAAGGAGCGCCTTTGGGAGGTTTTTCAGCCAGCTTAAACTTTTTGTTGACATCTTTTGCTGTTAAGTTTTTATTGTTGTTTCTGTTTTTAGATTTTTAAGAAAAATTGTTGTTTTTGATTATAACTTCGGTTCTAACAGTCTGTTTTTCTCCAGGACTGGGTTGCAAGGAGCCCCTTCGGGAGCACTTTCACCTAGTCCAAACAGTTTTTTGGTAGCCCTAGTTATTTAGTTTTTATTGTTGTTTTTATTCCTTAATTTTAAGGAATTTTGTTATTTGTTGTTGTTTTTGTTTCTTTCTTCGTTGTTCTGTCCTCCCTCTCGTAGGGGTGGACTCGCCAACGAATTCGGAGGTCGGCAGGGTCATCGACTGGACCATGTCGGACTCCACAGAGGCCAGTGTGGCCAGTCAGAGGGAGTCTGAAGGGCGGAAACAGCTCTATTCCAAGGTGCTGACACGGTCGGTGGCGCGCAAGCGCTCGGCGATGGAGACATCCTCCAAGAAGCAACCTGAAGACACGAGCAAATTCTTTGCCACGGTGTCAGGGTTGGAGGAGTCGGAAGAGTTTACGGAAACCGTAATTCCACCGAAATTAAAGAAGGGGAGAAAGGGCCGCGGAGGCAAATCGCTTGCCCACGATGTGGGGATCTCGAGGGCTCGACGCGAGCTCAGGGAAGACTCGGACTCCGACTCTGATAGGTCGATGACAACCTACAGGTCGGCGAAATCATCAGCAGGGTCAATGGAGGAGCTGACGCAGAAGGCAGAAGCCAATGCGTCAGCAATCTTGGAGGTTGTCCGCAAGTCGGGCAACCTAAAAGGAACATCCCAAAGGGAAATAAAGGAGGCCACTGAATCCATTCTCGGAGTGGTCGAGGCTGTGGCGGCGCGAAAATCGTCGCAAGAGATCCGGCGATTGAGGGCCGATAACAAACGCCTTCGCGGCCAAATAGACGCCCTCATAGAAGAGGTCACGGCTCTCCGCAGGGCCTTTTCAGAAAGACCCCACGTAAAGATCTCGGATGCTCAAGAGGTCGCAGAACCGACTCTTACCACGGCCAGCTCGCAGGCTCTCTCCAGAGCAGAGTTCATGGAGGCTTTCTCGGCTTTACAGGCGGAGATGACAGCACACGTCGGGGGGGTTATCAACGCCCACCTCGATGGTTTGGAAGTGGATGGGAGGCTGCTCCCGGCACGCCAACTACGCCCGCCCCTACAGGCGGACAGGAGACGTGAGGAGCGCGCTCTGGCCTCTCAGCAAGTGTCGGGGTCAACGCTTGCCCCCCCGGCCAATTTGCCAAAAAAGGCTAGAACTGTCAAGGCGACCAAGCCCGCCGCCAAGGCTCCTGAGCCACAGGCTGCGCCACCGCAAGCGGCTGAAGGACCAACATGGACGGAGGTCCTAAAACGGAAGAAGCGCGCCTCAGCGGCTCCATATCCGCAAGCTGCAAAGGTGAGCACCACCAGGCTCCCTAAGGAGCACAAGAAGCTGGCGGTAGTCGTGGCCCTCAAGCCAGAGGCCATCGAGAAGGGCGCCACATATAAAAAGGCCTTGGACAGGACTAAGGCTTCAGTTTCTTTAGAAGCACTCGGAATTGGACCGGCCCAATTCCGCACGGGCGTCACAGGAGCTCGAATCCTAGAGCTCCCAAAAGAGACAACCGCCACACAGGCGGATCAACTGGCGGCGCAGATCAGCGCGGTACTGGGCGATGAGGCCAAGGTCACACGCCCAGTCAAAACAGTCGACATCCGGGTTAACGGCCTGGATGACTCGGTGTCGGCGGAAGAACTTCTGGCTGCGTTGGTCCTGAGCACGGGCTCCCCCGCTGAGCACTTCAAGGTGGGGAAGGTCCACCCTGGGCTAAGAGGGGTGGGCTCAGCCTTCGCCTCATGCCCCATTGAGGCCGCCAGAAAGCTGGCGACCGGTGGCCGACTGACCGTCGGATGGAGCTCCGCCTCCATTCAACTGCTGGAGCAGCGCCCCATGCGCTGCTTCAGGTGTATGGGGCTCGGCCATCCGGTGGTCAGGTGCCCATCCAAAAAGGACCGAAGCGGTCTCTGTTACCGCTGTGGACTGGATGGGCACTCCGCCAACGAATGTGAGGCGGCGTACAGATGCGCCGTCTGTGCGGACGCTGGTCTTCCGGCCAGCCACCGCATGGGAGGGATCAACTGCTCCCCCCCAGTAGTAAGAGGCCGCCTCACAGCGGCTACTCCGTTAGCTAGTGCGGGGGCCACCCGCAAGTCAAGAGAGGAGCCAATGGAAACCACCAATGCCCACTAGGCCCATCACCGAGATCCTCCAGGTGAACATAAACCACTGCGCCGGGGCACAGGATCTACTGTGCCAGTCCATGGCGGAGTGGGAAATTCACTTGGTGGTGATAGCGGAGCCTTACGTGGTCCCCAATAATGCCAACTGGCTAGGGGACCTGGACGACTCTGCTGCTATCGCGGTGAGACCAGGTGGCGGAGCTCCTCCCCTTTCCCTCAGAGAGAGAGGTTCGGGTTTTGTTGCAGCAGACTGGGGGAGAATGGTGGTCGTATCGACCTACTTCTCCCCTAACCGTAGCCGGGCGGATTTCGAGTCATTCCTGGCTACGGTGGAGGGTGTAGTGAGGCGTGCGGCCCCACTCCCAGTCTTGGTGGCGGGGGACTTCAACGCTAAATCAACGGCGTGGGGGTCCCCCCGTACGGACGTGAGGGGGGGTATCCTGGAGTCCTGGGCGTTGGGCCTGGGGCTTCAGCTACTCAACCAAGGTACAACTCCCACGTGCGTACGGTGGCAAGGTACGTCCATAGTGGACGTATCCTTTGCCACTGCCACCCTTGCAGCCAAAATCCGAAGCTGGCGGGTTGAAGAAGAAGTGGAGACCCTATCGGACCACCTCTACATCCGATACGAGGTCTCCACGCTGTCCCCCAGCGCGTCACAGTGTCGGGATCCTGCGGCGAGTGTCGCCTTTCCCAGGTGGGCACTCGCCAAGCTCCGCCCGGATGTGGCGGAGGAGGCTGCGATGGTGAGGGAGTGGTCCCCTCTCCCCCCTCATCTCGCAGGGGATCCCGACGGCATGGCAGACCACTTTGCAGACGACCTTCGAGCCGTCTGCAATGCTGCCATGCCGCTTTGGCGCCCTCCCCCAAAGTGGAAGAGGGTATATTGGTGGGAACAGGAGGTGGCCCTCCTGCGCACAACGTGCCTAGCCGCGAGACGCGCTCTCCTCCGTTGCCGGCGAAGGCGCTCCAGGAGGACGCCTGACGAAGAGGTCCTCCTTCGTCAGGCGTATAGGGAGGCTCACAAGGCCCTGCAGAAAGGGATCTGCAGGGCCAAGGAAGAAGCTCATGAGCGCTTCCTAGCCCTCCTGGACGCTGACCCCTGGGGCCGTCCGTACAGGGCAGTGAGGGGGAAGTTTGCTTCAAACTCCTCCTCTACTGCCAACCTCGAACCGTCGCTGCTTGAGGAGGTTGTGGGGTCTCTCTTTCCGACCCCCGGCCCATTCGAGCCCCCTCCTATGGAGCCTCTGGAACCACTGCCGGAGGCTGCGCTGCAGGGTCCTCCCGTCTCTGACATAGAGTTCGAGGCGGTGAGGGAGCGGATCGGGAGGAAAAAGACGGCCCCGGGACCTGATGGGGTTCCGGCTAAGGCCCTGGCGATAGCGCTGGGGCCTTTGGAGGAGAGGTTCCGGGCGGTACTCGACAAATGTATCGCCCGGGGCAAGTTCCCGGTGAGGTGGAAGGTGGGGCGACTCTGCCTTCTACGCAAGGAGGGTCGTCCTGCCGACTCGCCGTCGGGGTACCGACCGGTGGTCCTGCTCGACGATTCTGGCAAAGCCATGGAGAGGATCATGGCTCGTCGGATCGTCGAGCATCTGGAAACGGAGGGGCCGAATCTGGATGAACACCAGTTCGGCTTCCGCACCGGTCGGTCAACGATTGATGCAGTGATCCTCCTCAAGAGATGGACTGAGGAGGCCACCAGCAGAGGGGAGGCTGTTGTTGCGGTGTCGCTCGACATCCGCAACGCCTTCAACAGCCTCCCCCACGAATGTATCAGGTCGGCACTAAGGTTCCACCGAGTGCCGTCCTACCTCTGCGCCCTCGTCGACAACTACCTCTCCGAACGGGTAGTGCTGTACGAGGGTGCAGATGGGAAAGTCTTGCGCCGGCCTATGGCGGCTGGCGTACCCCAGGGGGCCGTCCTTGGCCCCTTACTCTGGAATTTGGGGTATAATTGGGTCCTGCGAGGCAATCTCCTACCCAAAATGGAGATTGTCTGCTTTGCCGACGACACCCTTGTCGCGGCAAGAGCAAAGACGTGGGAAAAGGCAGAACGGTTAGCGTCGGCTGGCACCTCGTTGGTCGTCCGACGCATCCGTCTGCTCGGATTGGAGGTGGCCCTAGACAAAACTAGGGCCATGGTCTTCCATCCCCCACGCCGCAGGATCCCGCCGGGGCTCCGAGTCCGAGTGGAGGGGGTCCGGATTCCGGTCGAGATGCATTTCAAGTATCTCGGCCTAACACTGGACCCCGCTGGAACTTTGAGGAGCATTTCAAGCTCCTCGTTCCACGGCTGATCACCACCGCAGCCGCACTCGGACGGCTCCTCCCGAATAAGGGAGGACCCAATTCGGCGTGCCGTCGACTTTACCACGGGGTGGTAAGGTCGATGGCACTCTACGGAGCCCCGATCTGGGCGGAGTGCCTCACTCGTCGCACCCGGGCCCTTTTGAGGAGGCCCCAAAGGGTCATGGCGACCCGGGCCGTGCGGGCTTATCGCACGGTCAGCCACGGGGCTGCCTGCGTGTTAGCGGGCACCCTCCCGTGGGATGTCGATGCCCTGGTTCTGTCCCAGGTGCATCGGCATCGGGTCGCCGCAAGGGCCCTGGGAGAAAGACCCGCTGCCGAGGACGTGCAGCGGGTCCGTGCGGAGGCCCTAGAGAGGGCCATGGAGGATTGGGGTGAGGCACTCCTCAACCCCACCGCTGGTCACCGGACGATCCTTGCGGTTCGTCCGGTGCTAGAGGAATGGGTGAGGCGCCAAAAAGGCTGCCTCACCTTCCACATGGTGCAGATGATGACCGGACATGGGTGCTTCGGTCATTATCTGCACCGTATAAAAAGGGAGGAGACGCCGCAGTGCCACCACTGCGGCGACCCTGATGACACGGCCGAGCACACGCTCCAAGTGTGCCCGGCCTGGAGTCCCCAGCGCCGGGAGTTGGAAACGGCGCTGGGTGGTAAAGACGTCACACTGCCAAATATGGTCGAAGCCATGCTTGGCAGTGTGGCTACCTGGAAAGCAGTTGCTTCCTTCTGCGGTTCTGTAATGTCGCAGAAGGAGGCAGCTGAGAGGGAGCGAGAGGAAGAGGCCGGGCTCGCTTCCCTCAGACGCAGACGGTTGGGCAGAAGAAGGCGGGCATACCTAGCCCGTCTTTAACTGTCCATTGGGACCTGCGCACATAGTTGGCCAACTATGTGTGCCTGCACAAGGTCCTTCCGTCTGGGGATTGCCTCGGTGTCTCCGGGCAATCCTCCATTGGCGTTAGCCTAGCCAAAAACGGCTAGGCAGCCCTGGGGTGGATCGGAGTTGGTGCCTAGGCAGAACCCGGTCCTTCCCGCACAAAGGGCGAGGAGGCACCGGGGAGTTTTAGTGGGTATTGCCGGGCCCGCTATGATTAGCATAGCGCGGTGCGCCGGCTGACCCCCACACACCCCTACCGCCTAGCCAACGGTAGGAAGTCATTAAATGGATTTCTCCTCGTGAAAAAAAGAAAAAAAAAAAAAAAAAAAAAAAAAAAAAAAAAAAAAAAAAAAGGACTCATATCGCCGGATGCCGACGAGCCCGGTGCGCCATTAAAGACAGTTTCACAGTGCCTCATTTAACCCGCTCCTGTGATAATTGCCACCACGTGTTTATTTCCAGACTGTCTAATTATAGCACGCACAATGGGTTGGACACGATCGCTTATTTTGGCTTCGTTAACTTCGTCAAAGTCGATTTTGTCCGACCACAAAAGAGGTGTTGCCAGTCGGCCGTCATTTGATTCATTAACTCCAGTCCTTTGAGCTGATGGACCGACTTGCGTTCCACATCGCCTATTAATTCCGCTTCAACATTTTGGCCGTCACTTTTGAAAATTTACTTTCACCTACTTATTTGTTTTATCATTGTAAACTTTTGCATTAAATACAGAAATCAAGAGTTGGATGTCTATACTTTTGTTGTTTTACCATAAATAACAATTGTAGCTGGCGAAATCTGTAAAAATGTTACTCAAAATGCGTTTTCCTTCAATAAGGAAAGTGTGTAAATGCAACACTAATCTAATGTGGTACTGGCAGGGCACACTGTGCCATAAATTTGGTAACCCTTACCCTTACAGAAGACAACATTAAAATAACACTATGTCTGTCCTTTTGTTTCGGTGAACGAATAAGGCGGTAGGGATCGCATAACTAGAGCATTCCTTGCTCTCAGTAAAAACATCAATCTCTTTAAAATAATTTATTTATCTCTTCTATCTAATATATAAAATTCTCGTGTCGCAGTGTTTGTTGCCAAACGGCTGGACCAATTTTGATGAAAGTTTGTGTGCTTATCGGGTAGGTCTGAGAATCGGCCAACATCTATTTTCCCTACCCTATTTTTTCCCACCC
Source organism: Synanthedon tipuliformis (assembly GCA_947623395.1). Taxonomy (NCBI): domain Eukaryota; kingdom Metazoa; phylum Arthropoda; class Insecta; order Lepidoptera; family Sesiidae; genus Synanthedon; species Synanthedon tipuliformis. Next base: position 1,787,935 of record OX392432.1, on the reverse strand, counting down.
CAAAAAAAAATTATATAGCAAAACAACGTTTGCCAGGTCAGCTATTAGTTAGTACATATTATAAAAATAGTCGTAAAATTTTATACTTAGTTCATATTGCTACACTTGTTTTTATAGCATTACTTCAAACCAGTCTGGAAAAGCAGTAGAGTACAAGTCCATTATTATAGCGTACATCACTTGTTCAAACCTTTCATCTAACACATGCGTCACCACAAAGCATAATAAACTATTCTCTCGCCCGCATCCCACTACGTATTGTGATGGCGTCCCGTCTTCACAAATCATCAAGAGAGGAAAAAAAATTGATGTAAAGACAAAGGCAATATCGAACCGCGATTGGTCGACGTGTGTGTTCCCATTGTTACTTGGTGTAACACGATGTCCACAGCAATTAGCTGCAACAACTTTATCATGTTTTAAATCACCTATATTATTTTATGATACAAAGGTGTGCATTATCTACGTCCAGACATCTAATACGCGTCGCATTGGAGCGTTTGTTAAGATCGGATTATTCAACTTCGTCCCTGAGGGTTGGTCCCTGCCTCATTATAGTGTCTCCCGTCCCCATCACAATTTTTAGGTGTCAGTCGCCCCTACGCTACCAATGGTTTTAAAGTACCATCAACAAATCAAATCAAATATAAATACTTGGTCGTAACTGCCAATTCTGGATTAGATGGTGTCGTTTTCGGTTTATCTTATAATTTTATAAAATTTACGCGGGCGAAGTCGCGTGCAAGAGTGTAAAATATTTCACAAAGAGTTTTAAGAAAGAGATTTAAAGCAGGAATATTTTTATATATTATTAACTAGCTGCTGCACGCGACTTCGTCCACGTAACTTTTATAAAATATAGCCTATGTTACTCTATGATAACGCAGCTTCCTATAGATTAAAGAATTTTTCAAATCGGTCCAGTAGTTTTAATAATATTAGTATATATTTGCAGTAAAAATGAGTGCGAAGCTTAGGGTGGCCCGCTAGATACTGTATTTCTTTAGCTTGTACCAGCCGCATTAAAAGAAAAATATAACAGTCACAACTTAATTATATAGTTATCGGAATACAAATTGTATAACCAATTTTCGTTGAGCGTCAATCACTCCATTATAACTCTACTCGCACTAAATTTAATGAGTTTCAAGACTGGTTACCTCATACACACACATAGGACTTTTTAGTTCGATCACCAATCAGCACAGTGAAATGAATGGATAGGCCTTAAAATTATTTTCTTTAAAAAAAACTTTTAATAGGTACAATTAGTTTAGAGATAGCATTATAGAATTAGTTAGCATTATATTAATCAAAATTTACTTAGGCTACATGCATAAGTAATATATATTTAATATATTCAACATGTACAATATATTTACTAATTTTAGTGAATCATTTAAATAAGTTTATTGATTCAATTTAAATATTTATTTTATATTTTTTTTTTTGTGTAAATGAGAGGCCTGTCCATCGCTTTTCATATCGCTCAAAGGTGCTACTGTTTGTGTGCTTGCACGCGAGGTTGCATGACCCAACCTTTTGTTGGTCTTTTTAAAAGCGTTTTATGCACTCTCGATTGCAGGTAAATTAAGAAGTGGCCGTTTGAATTGGGCGAAAATTTTTGTCGAGTTTTTTTCCTGCTTCGTTTTAAAGGAAACTCTTTGAAACTTCCCGTTCGCTCTAAATTTAAGGACTTACGAAATTATATAATAAAGTTCATGAACTAATATATTTTAACTAAAGAAAACTGTTGACGAATATTATTTTTTTAAATAGTTTCGAATATATTAATTTATAAATATTTATTACTACCTTTAGTTTGGTCGCAGCACCAAGCGCAAGTCGTGCGCGTACAGTATTTGCTGTCGTCTAAATAGTCTAAATCTTAGTTAGACTTAGGCACGATAGATGTCTGCTTCTATTAATTATTTATTATGGGTAAGGTGGAAGGGAAGAGACGCGCTGGGCGAAGGTAGAAAAACGTGGCTTAGAAATATCCGAGTAGATTGGGATTGCCTCGGTCGAGCAGCTGTTCGAGTTGGCTCTTCTCTTGACAGGGACTGGTTCAGGAAGTTGACGGCTAACCTTCAGGACTAAAGAAACAGGATGATGAATAAACGAGAACTGGTATGAAAGAGTATCTGCAAAAATAGGCTTCAGCATAGTGCTGGAGGGATTCTAGAAATAAAAAACCTGAAGCTGAAGAGGCACACGGAGAGAGAGAAATAAAAACATATTTCTTCGTAATAGAGAATGGCTGTTGCGCTTGTGGGAAGAAATGAATATCTCCACATTATTATTTACATATTTATAATTATATATATGGTGATGACGAGTGGCGAGAAAAGGTGTGCTTTCTGTAGCTGTTCTGAAGGCCGACTGTCAGGTTTCCGTGCTTCTTCATTTTTAAGAATGACACGATAATTCCAAATAGGTCATTAAAAGGAGATCGCCACACGCTAATTGAAGTAAACCAACCTTATACACTATGTTAAGTATATGAACTTTTTCGTTATAAAGAACGATGTTATAAAGTTACACTGTATTATATAGCTTTTCGGAGCTTAAATCCAAATTAAATAACTCGTTTATTTTTCTCTATACAATGTTAACAAGGCCGTGATACGACTTCGTTAAGGATTTCACTCACGATTTCTTCACCTATAAATCTAACTCTCGTCTGTTGCATAGAAATGGTAAAAAACAATAAAATATTAATTAATTGCGTTCCATTTTCGAACTGTTACAATGGTTAAATATTCATTCGCAAGTAGGTACGCACGGTGTTTGAATGACAAACATTATTTGCTTACAATGACACTAAATAGTTATTAGTAAGAATTATTTTTAGAGTGCATAGTGGGAGGTCTTCAGGACTGATGACTTGATGAGTTACGCTGGAGCGATTAACCTAAATTATTGTTCTTAAATATTCACTATTGTTTTAAAATGATTTTAACATGTTTTATTTCTTCTACTGCGGTGTAAACTATTATCTATCCTACTAATTTGTTAGGCGAAAGTTTTTTAGGATGGATGGATGTTTGTTACTCTTTCACATAAAAAATACTATACGGATTTGGATGAAATTTGGCACACAGATAGTTTATTAACTGGAATAACATATAGGATACTTTTTGTCTAGGAAAAATGTCAAGTTCCCGAGAGATTCCACATTCTACACAGCACTATCTAGTTCCACACTAAGCAACTAATGCTTGTATTATGGATACCAAACAGTTGATATACTACACAGATTACTTTTTCTTTTGTAAATACATACATATTATAGATACAAACATCCATGACTCAGGTACAAAGGTAAATGTTAACACAAAACATTTGCCCGTAGCTGGATTCGAACCCGCGATCGTTTGGTTAACAGCTACAGTTACTAGCCACTAGACCAAACGTGTTGTCATATAGAGAAGTTAAGACGAGGACTAACCTCAGACCGAACACAATTTTTACCAAATAAGCGCAACCTTATATCCTATGAATAAGGTGTAAATTTGCACAACAAATTTTGTAGCTTCTCGGACACAACTGAACAAATTTAAAATTGGAAGGTTTTTCTTAAATATTGTGTAAAATATGAAAAAAGAAATAAAAGTAGCCGATTCAAACTTTAGTGTAGAACTTAAGTTAATTAATAAGCCTAAAAACAAAAGTAGTTGAACAGTAAGTTTTTGTCTTTTTAACATATCACTGTTAGCAGTCTGTTAGCAGTATATTACTATTTTTTTTCTCAGAAAATGGATTTTTTTTATAAATCTGTCCGATTCAAACTTTTTTCAATACAATCTATTATGTATTTTATATATTGACTTGTAATTTTACTCTAAGAAGTCAAACTAGGCGACGAAAAAAACGCTTTTCAGCTAAATCCACGCCTTAACACACTCGCAGATTATGTCTCTTAGATGTCCTTTTTCTTAGTAAATGCTAACCGTTTTACATCCTGTCACTATTTCTCATGATATTTAGAGATGAGGGCGTGGACAATAGTAGCGCTGTCGAACAGGATGTCGGGAATGGGCAATTTATAACCGGAACTCGTTTATGGGACGATTGACCGATCGAGGGACCCTTTTTGGTCAATTTTGAGTCAAGTCCGCATGCGGTTAGAGGGTTGATTGCATATGTGCACTATAATTCGTGCTGACTATGTTATTCTAAACATAAGAATGGTAGAATGAACAGGGTTACTGTTTGAAAAAATGTATCATTTTTTTTTCTAGGGGAACCTTCTAGTTCTTATTTATTTATTTTTTTAAGGAAAATTTACATTATTTATTTATACAATAATTTACTTAATGATTAAATGACAATTATTTGACAACATTTTCAAGTTACCGCATATTGAATCTGTATAAAATAAAAAATAAAACCGTTTCAAACCAATATCAACAATTGAAAACAAACCACGACTAAAAAAAGAGTACCTACAGCTATTTTTGACTTTTTAAAAAAATTAAGAGAAGTAATTAAATATAGCAAAGAAAAAAAAAGAAAAGTCTAAAGTAAGTAACAGTAAGTATAAGTCTACAGTAGGTACTCAAAGTAGGAATTTAATTCAGTAGTCAAATGAGGCTGTAACATCGGCTCCTTGGCTTTGGAAAACTTCGTACAGCAGCACTGTAGCGAAGTAAGTTTATGTTTTTATTGACTTTACACAAAATGCCCTGACAGTACCTAAGTAACCCGAGAATTGGAAGTTTACAACACCTCTCTCTCTCGTCCAATTATTTTTCTACGAAACGCAAAAACTGTCTAAAGTTGAAGTTAACACATTTCATTTTGAATGATTTATTAGTTCGCCGTCTGAGAACGCCTGTTCTGTTGTTGTTGTACAGCTCAACAAAAAGTTGTGTATAGAAATATTAGTTGAGAAACTTTTCCGTTGAGGATTAACTGACCAAAAATTATGTCTTCCGTAATAAAACAAATGAATATCAAACATTACACCGCGGATTAAAAACGTGATTGAAAAACAACAAACCAAAGCCTTTGCATTTTTAGCGTAAAATTTTGACAGTTCTTATGAAAATCTACCTTGAATAGTGCTGTAACAACATAAAAAATGGAATTTGTTTGTCTGTTTTTTAGTACGCAAAACTTTTATTAAAAAAAAATTTCTGTTTAACGATAAGGATATAATTATTTAGTATTTGTCTCATTCCGATATGTAAAAAAATCCGTAGACACTATAATTATTTTCATGTATATTATGTAGGTACATCTAATAAAATATGTAAGAACTTTTTACAACTTCACATTTTTGAAGTCTTCAAAAATAAGCATCAACAATTTGTTCGAATTACACTCGTACCTACTGTTAATATTGAACACTGAAATTTTGGTTTGAAATTTGATTGAAATTGAAATTTGAAAAGTTTGAGCTTTCAATCCAATTAGAAATAAGCTAAAAAATTTAAAGTAGAAATTCGTTTTTAAAAATAGAATTTATTTTTTATAAATAGAAATGCATTTACAAAGTTTAGTCCCGTAACAAGATACGCTATCAAAGAGTGTCAAGTAAGGAAACCACGCACCTGCTGACGTGTTTACTAAGACAACATACGTTCAAAATACTTCGTAAGTGTCTAAGTTAAAAGCAGTAGAGGGAGCGAGTAGCGTAATTCTCATTTCTAACTCGACCATGTTCCTGAATTAGGTTTTTTTAGAATTAAAGTCATTAAATATTGAAATGCCATTCCTGTTTTGCAAATAGATAAATAAAATAAGTAAACAAATTATTTTTGACACTTCCAACTTTTGACATTTGTCAAGAGGTTTAGAATTCTGTTCTGAAATGGCTCTGAATGAAGCACTTATAGCTTGGATTTCAACAAATGTAAGGCAAATTTTTATTTGTAATATTTTCTAAATTGTAATTAATAGTAAGTATCTATATAGTTAGATTTTAGTAATAATTAAAAATGATAACACATGATTAAACCTCAGTGGTTTTTATTTTACATTTATTATATTATATGATTAGCCTTAAAATTGTGAATAAATAAAATAAAATTTAAAAGCAACTATACCTAATAATGTACTTACCAAGTAGTTTTCTCATTAAAAGTATACAATTTTGCAAGAGAAGTGAGCACGGGTTTTGGCGCCTCACATGCTATTTAATTTCAAAACCAGTGTCCATCATTTAGCCAATTTAGTCACACGTATCTTTAATGACGTCATTTACGACATTTCCTTGCGAATGTCTTATCGGATATAAAAGGAGCGTTCCTTAACTTTATCACCAACATATGATTGGAAACCTCAACATGTCACGGGTGTGATAAAATAAAAAGCACTCATTATGGGTAGCACTTTGGATGCCATTCGATATATTTATTGAGGTACTTGTACACTTTTATTTCGTGAGAAATTTAATAAAATTTAGACGTTTGGCGCAATTTTTGAAGTGGGAGCGACTTTAGTTTAACACTTATAATTTCATCATTTTCCTTGTCACTACAAAGCTATGTCTGTAGGTATTTATATCTTAATTTTTTTTGAAAATATAATATATAATTATTATATGTGATATATCCGCTATCTGACAGAAGCTTCATAGCAATATAGAAAATAAAGAGATATTATTTAATCCGTTCCACCTTCTTTGTCCGAACTGCTAAGGAGTGGAACTCATTGCCTGCGTCTGTATTTCCCCAAAATTACAACCTCGGGGTCTTCAAATGTAGGGTAAATGTGCACTTACTGGATAAGCGTGGTCCATCTTCAGCCGCATCTGCATCAAGTGAGACCGCGGCCAAGTGCTGCCTTGACTCAAACGTGCTATCAACAGAAAAGGCCCATACAGCAATTATATCCAGCTAACTTGTACATGTATACCATATTATTTTGAAATATGACTATCTCTTTAAATTCAACTTTGAATTGCATTTTTATGCATTTTGAAATACATACATATTTTATATATTTAATTATCAGTATATATTTAATATTAATATGTTCAATATTCGTATACGTATGAAACGCTTAGGTCTTTAACTTGGCCCATACGTTAACTACATTATTTGACTTCATGTTTGTGTCTGGTTATTTGCAAATTGGAAGTAAAAATTCGACAAAATATAATCGTAAAATACAGTTTTACAATTTCATTACGACATCGCTAGTGGTACATGAGCACTATAAAGTGAATTTTTATATTTTATATGGCGTGGGTCGAAATACATTTGAGAGACAGTTACATAAGTATACACGGACTTTTATGAGTTCATTTTCTTTAAGGAATTTAACGGTTTATTAATAAAATTATTTTCGACCTTAAATTGTCAACAATGTGATCCTGGAAAATGTTTTAAACACACATTGCATTGATTTGTGAGTAAATTAATATATCTCTATCTCGGCTTGGTCTTCTTCTTTTATAATAACGTTTTTTTTTATATATATCTCCGACTTCCATCATCATCTCAGCCGCTTTACATAGGCTTCCCCCATAATTTTTCAATAGGATCGGTCAGAAGCAGCCTGGTTCCGCGAGCCAAGAGCATACCAATGCAAACGCTCCCTTTGCGTAATTACGAAACGTTAAAAAATAAAGCCACTGATTGGTTGTTGTAACGCCCACATAAAATTTTTACCAATCATAAAGCTTTCTCCCAAGCGTAGCGTAGCCTGAGCGTAGCGTTTATGACTGTAAGTTTGCTCTTGGCTAGGGCCCCTTGTCGGTGGACGTCCTATACGCTGCTACGCTTGGCGGTCCGTCACCGAGATCCCAGCGACTGTCGAATATCCGTACTATGTGTCCTGCCCAGTGCCACTTCAACTTATGATCCGCCGGCTTATATAGGTAACTTTCGTACGTCTACGGATCTCCTCATTTCTGATTCGTTCTCGCAAAGTACAGCAGTGCAGCCCTCTACATAACTCGTTGATCTACGTTGAGCTTTCATACATGACCATGGCCCATAGTTAAAGACCACGTTTCAGCGCCATATGTCATCCATCACTCATTGATCGAAAACTTTTGTTTTGAAGCACTGACGAAATTCGGATGAGATGTCTCGGAGCTTTCCAAACGCTTTTCCTTTTCCAAGTTGGCTCCACCTTGGTTACATACTTGGGAGTTGGGGATATACTTGGAACTGGTATATATATATATATATATATATATACTTGGGTCAAAGTCTAGGTGGAGCCAACTTCGAGGAGGTCAATCGTCAACAACTTCCCGAGTCGAATTCCCACCTTTAACTTATATATCTTGTGACTTTAGGCAAAGGGAAAAATCACCATATGTAGTCAAATATACAGCAGACTGAAAAAACATTCCTTTTTTACACAACGTTATAAAACTCGAAATGAGTCGTAAAAGGGGCCGGTTGCAGAGCTAGGGTATTTTTTTATTGAGATGCTGGGTTTAATGACCGTAGTACAGACCTGCAAGGGTTTTAACCTTTCTTACATACAAATAAAGGGTTAGTGCATAAAAAATATAAATAGTTTTTAAGGATCACTAATCGGCTTAATTGATAATATGTAAAAGGCATTAATTGTCTGTCTGTTTTGACGTGAACGTAAACCAATTTTGACCAAACTTGATAGAGAGTAAATTTTAAGGACACGCTGTACGAGCGAGCGAAATCAGTAATAGGTATTTAGGAGAATTATTATTTATTTTGCGAAAAAATTAAAAATAATTTTTTGGGGTGGACCACTCTTAACATATAGGGATATAAAAATAGACGTTGGCCGATTCTCAGACCTACCCAATAAGCACACAAAATTTCATCAAAATCGGTCCAGCCGTTTCGGAGGAGTTTGGCAACAAACACCGCGACACGACAATTTTATATATTAGATTATGCGAATGATCGAAGATAGATTTGCGACGCAGGACCAGCGAACGCAGGAGAGACTGACGGTCCATACAGTTGCCTACATGTGCTAACATTGAAGACAGATCAATTCAAAGTAATATGATTTCACATTTCTATACTTACTAATATTATAAAGAAATAAGATTTTTGTATGTTTGTAATGAAAACACTCAAAAACTACTGGACCGATCTTGAAAATTCTTTCACCTATAGAAAGCTAAATTTTCAGGGAGTAACATAAGCTATATTTTTTAAAGTTATGCGGGCGAAGTCGCGTGCAATAGCTAGTACTTGAAATAACTTAAGGTTGCTACAGGCTTTATTTTTACACAACTTTATCAACTTTTTTCCCTCTCTTCTTTAATGTTGTTATTCGTTGCAAATAAAATGCGAAGGCATTTATCAATGCAATTGGAACGCTTATATGCGCTTGCAGTTGTCACCGAGTATTGACCCCTCGTTGCCACAAAGAGCGAGTCTGTTTGCAAAATTAGATCTCCATACGCTTTCTAGTGATGACGCCATGTTTTGATTACGACTTATGATCGTCAATTTCATTGTAGTAAGAACTTTTTTTGTTGACTTCACAAAAAGACTCTTGCACAACCATTTATGCCAAGCAAAGACTATATAAGTATATTATGCCAAGCAATATATTTGATTTTTGTACGTGATGGTTATATGATAGAGAGATCAAAGCATTTTCGAAATTTAACCTGTTCTTAACACAATCAGCGCGCTCACTAATGCCGTCACCCGGCTTCGCACGGTGTTAGAATTATCAAAAATCCTTTTTGAGCGGATGCTTAAGTTTTAGTAAATTTTAGATTTCTAGACTTAATAGTTTTGGCTGTGCATTGATCACAGTCAGGATAAACGATCTTATAAGTAAATTACAAAGCCTTAAGTTGAAACAAACTTAATAACCACTAAATAGCTATCTGCTTTACTTAGATCAGTAAAATCTAAAAATCAGTATTATCCCGTCAAAAAACTAAAATGTAATATTCTACTACTAATTCTAATTAAAATACTTCAATCTTAAGTGCGCTGATAATATTTTTATTTATTAATCGAAATAGTAAATTATATTTTTATAATATTTTATGCTCTCGACGAGGAATTAATTTTATGTATATCATTCAATTAAGAATAATGAACTTTATAATAAATTTCATGCATTATCTTTTAAGGTGAAACCGTGATAACCTATTGTATTGCTAAATACATTGATTAAAGTCGAAACAACGCCCTCATTGTGTAATAATATGATAATAATTTTAGAATTATGATCGTTTTATATATAAAAAATATTGCTATTTGAATGATGATCGTTTATTTATGAATAAAGCAACTAATTTATGAATATTTGCTTAGGCGTTCCAAGATCATCTTATTTCCTTGTTGATGTCGTCGGCACATCGTAGAATTGGGCATATCAAGATATTCCTGGGCAGATCATATTTCTGTTAAAACTGAAAGGGGCGCCTCACTCCGCTCCGCTCCCCAAAATTTCCAAGTAAACCTAACACGCTCCTCCTCGCTTTGCTTCGCTCCGCTCCTCGTAGCACCTATTTTTGACTTTTGGTGAAAGATTTTTGATTTCATATATTACGATCAGCCCAATTCTACGATCTGCCCACGACATTGACAATGCGATCTGTATAGCCATACTAATATTATAAATGTGAAGTAACTCAGTATGTCTGTCAGTTATCTTTTCACGCCTTAACTACTCAACCGAAGGCATATTTAAGTTCACATATTTAAGAGGGCCTAAATAACTAACTGATTCAGTCGCCATATTGCATCCTTGTAGTTTTTTTTTCTTCTTTCAAATCTATTTATAATAGATCGATAAAGAGGTAGCATTATCCATTTTAAGTTAATCTATTGTTAACATCTATTAGGAAGACTTCCTTCCAGGCCTGTCGCATCCGTGACTGGAAATAACTGGGCATCATAACTTATGCGAGCACAGAGTTTGACGACCTGGCACCTTTGACCGATATAAAAATGAATGGACATGTTCATTTCACAATTAATATGACATGTAAAACATTCCGCAACGCAAGTAGAGATAAGAAATATTATTATTGTGGTATATGTCTATCAGTTTTTATGTTGTTTATATATAGGTATATTTAATATTAGACATTAAAGTCGCTGTCCAACGATGTATATCAGTTTTTCTGCTAACTAATGGTTTAGTTATGTTAGTCAGTTAGGTTTAGTACCCAATAGATTTTGATACGGTTTTCATTAAGAGAAAGAGCGATAAACTAGTATCTCACAGAAGCACTGTAAAATAACAGCATTGACGATCAGTACATTAAAAAAAAATAACATGATATTTTTAACAATTCTAACCTCAAAAATACTCTTTTTTAGAAAGAAACATTAATGAATTAACAATAGCTATTAGTCATATAAAAAAACAAACTTTAAAAAAAAAACCTAAATATTTTTTTAAATTTCTTATAAAAATCTAGGTTTTTTTATATAAGAAAAAGTAAACCCTTCCATACATTACATAGTGATCAATAAACGAACAGCGAACGGAAGTGACCAGTACACCGTCAAGCGAGGTTGGTCATAAAATAACGTCAGATGATTTATTTGTAAACAAACGTGCTGTATAGTACTCGCCACAGTATTTATTGTACAATATTGTAGTGAAAATAATGAGAAACACCGTTTTCAAAGCTGCCAAGGAAGTAAGTTAGGAAGTAAGTCAATAGGAAAATAGCCATATACTTAAGGAAGTATGACCATTTCAAAATTATCATTTTATATCAGACTAGCTGGTGCCCGCGACTTAGTCCGCGTTGGAAAATAGTGAAAAATATGTAAGTAATATAACGTTTGCTTTACTTACTTTAGATGATACTTTATTAATTTAGATATTATACTTTATTTTATTTACTTTTTTGGGATGAAAGGTACCCTATGTCCTTTACTATATCTCTGACAACGTATATGAAAAATTTCATGACTATCGGTTGAGTAGTTAAGGTGTGAAAAGGTAACAGACAGACAGACAGAGTTACTTTTACATTTATAATATTAGTATGGAAGTATGGATATCATACACATATCTAATCTTTTTAAAGTTCGAATGTTCTGGGTGCTGCTTTGTTGCATTATTTGTGCATCCTTATCCTTACATATTATAAAACAAAGTCCTACGCCGCGTCTATCTGTCTGTCTGTCATGCTGTTTTCACCGATGGATAGAGTGGTTCTCGAGGAAAGTTTTAGTATATAATTTACAAAATTACGCGAGCGAAGTCGCGGGCAGCAGCTTTTATTAATAAAAATAAAAATATTACACAATGTATGTAATATCGTTATCATTAAAAAGACCAAGAAAGTAAATATTACAATCTCCCGATCCATTTTAACATGCGGGTGTACAGTGAACAATGTAAACAAGCCATTGATTGTTTATAATAGTACATTTTGTTTATTTGCCTTGCATGTGGATTAAAAAGCTTCCAAGATATATTTTGGGCATTTATTACAGGCCGAATTTAGACATTGTTTCCGAGATTAATGCTCATTCAAATTAAAGTCTTATTGCGGTGCAGTAAGAACTATTTTTTTGCGAGATATAATATAGAATATATATATAATAGCTATTCAAATTGTTATTTTTTTTTCATATCATAATATTTTATTTTATAGCCCATTTAAAAATTATAAATATATTATTTTTGACTGCAATATAATTACTAAGTACATATATGAATTTACAATATTTACAAACTATAACTAAATAAATTATACCTAAAAACAAAATTCAATACAAAAATGGACCCCGCGGCATTGTACCGAGGACGCTGGCAGCATTTCCTCGTTGAATGGCCAAACTAATACGTTGGCCGAGGAAAGCGCCAGCTCTCCGATCTCCCGTCGCATCAACAAGCCTCTTCGAAATGTCTTTAAAGTGGCCCATTGCTTCAGGGCCCAACGGACCGAGTGTCTCAACGCCGAACGGTATGAAAATATTAAATGAATTATTATTAATTATTATATATTAATTTAATATAAAAAAATATGAAAAAATGAATTGTTTATTTAGAATATATTAATAGGTATTTAAATTGTTAATATATTTTTAATTTTTTTAAATTAAAGGTTTATATTCTTCTTAACTCCTTTAAAAAATACGCATAATTCTGAATACATTCTTCTATCGGATAAGCTACATTATTATTTCAAACATTTTTTTTCTATTGCATAACCAGGTCTGGTGCATGCAAACCTGATCACAGTTTTTGTAAGTTGTAATACAAACAAACCTACACTTTCTTATTTCAAATTCAAACTTTTTTTTTTTTTTTATTTCAGACATTTGTGTCCATAGTCTTTTTTTTTTTAAATTATAAACTAAATTATGTTACATATTATACAAAAACAAAAAGTAAAATAAAAATAAAAATAAAAATTACCACAAATTTATAATATATTTACAAGCAAAACAACAGCGAATGCTGCAAGATATTCTTGTAGAATCTGTGGCTGCAAGTGCGCTGCCACCGATGCTGCAAAAATATATATATATTCACTTATTAATTTTGTTATATGACATATTTAGTCCCATCCAAAATGTTTGTATGGGACAGTCTACTTTATCTATAATTGTTTTCAGAATGCTATTGGTACTGCCACGTATCTTGTGCCACAGAGACGCTACCCTCTTTCGCCTTATGGCGTAAAAATCATCTGTGTGATTTTGGGCAAACATCTCTGAAGCACTACAATAGCGTGGCCGCCTCAATAGCATCCTGAAGGCATTATTATACTGGACGCGCAGGGCATTGTACGTTCTTTGAGTATAAGTCACCCACAGACTGCTCTCTTTAACTTTAACCTAACCTTTGTAATTGAAGACGTGAGTTGGCGAGTGCGTCAACGCTCAAGTGGATGAAGGTGATAAGTCGCTTAATTCCAATTTTGAGTAAATCGAGATTAAAGTTTTACTTTTAATTTTTGAGATAAGTTACCACGGAACTGATTTTTATACTAAATTATGATGCAAGTGTACTAAAAAAAATATTAATGGTATAATAGCAATTAAACACTTGTATTATTTTTTTAAATAAATAGTGAACATAGCTCCTTCTTCCATTAACAAAACTCTGCTCTTTTTGCTTTTTGTGGATTTATAGTCTTGATTGTAACCCTATTGTATAAATACGAGAGTCGCAAAAATAATCTTAGCCATAATAAAAATAAAATCAAAGGCTGCGCTGATCTTAAAATTGTTTACAACATTCTTGATATAAACTCGTAAATCAATATATAATTGCACGTTGCACGCAATATATGTTGAAGACAGTAGCGTAACTTACCAATTCTTATTGTCGCTTTTTCTTATGTTGTTGTCGATAGGACGAAGCAGAAAATTTTTGGAATGTGGGACAAAATATGCGGACGAACGAGGCATAAATCTTTTTTATTTATTATTCAATGTAATAGCATTTATTTTATGTCAATGTATAGATTTTACAGTGTGGTTGATTTTTTCTTTATGGTTTAGGTTTATCAAAAAATAATCTACACTAGCGACCCGCCCCGGCCTTCCTCAGATTTCGGCGGCTAATATGTTTTTTTCAAATATAAGTTATATTTGGGCGTCTATAAAGCTACCGCCACCGGTAGCAGGCTCTTTTTAGTCGCCATTCTCTTCATGTCCTTATCGGCTGTAGATGACATGGTTGGAGATGACGCAATAGCTGCACCACTCATCTACCCTTGCAAGCCGCCAATATATTTTAGCCCTTTTGCCACCTTTACCAGCTGCAGCAGCTGATGAAGATCTAGATTTAAATTTAGATTTCAGTTGAATATTCACGCGTTGTGAAAGATCTCTTATTAACGAGTTAGCTACTGTCTATCTGTTATACTGTGCCACAAATGTTTCGACATTTTGTATCACATTGAGTCGTAAAACTATTATTTTTACTATTATTACGACCTTTTTATTGGAGTTTTAGTTTTTCTTTAGATTAGCAATAAAATATTCATTAACAAGGAAGCCGGCTTAATTTTGTAACAAAGTCTCTTGTGGCGCGTAGAACCGTAAATGTCTTGTTAAAATTTACACAAAAGAAGGGCGCGATCTAATCGTTTTATTGGGTATTATTTTGTATTTTTTATTTCAAACGATAGCATGTCGTAATATCATTATGTGGTTGGTAGAAGTAAGTATCAATATAATTACTCTTGTAAGCTTAGATATTTTAAACTACGCAACAGATCTTAAGCTCTTAAGTTTAAAATATTAAAAGATATTTTATAATTCGCAATGCTCTTCTATTTGTTTTCACTAATGGAAGAGCGGGAGGAAGATTTTATAAAGTTACGCGGTCGAAGTCGCGTGCAACAGCAAGTCCGTACTTAATCTTATCCTATTAATTTTTAATTAATATTTTAAATGCGAAAGTTTGTATGGATGTATGGATGTATGTATGAGTGTTTTAACTTTTTCACGCAAAAACTACTGAACCGATCACCATGAAATTTTGCATACACATTGTCTTTGACACCAGAAAGGCCATACAGGTGCCTTTCATCCAGAACGCGGAAGAAGTCGCGGGCACCTCGTAGTAGTCTATAATTTGTAAAGATACGCGGAATAGAAGAAGTAGCGCACAAAAAGATTGCATTATAATATTCTTTTTCTATTTCTTCACAGTTTCTTGAAGCATCCGATGAGCATGTTTTATTGTTTCTCGTGCCTTAATTTCGTGGCGGCATATAATTAAGCTAAAATTTCTAGCACGTGGGTGTCAGTTAATGTTCATTTTTTTAATGGACTATATAAATTTGAAAATCTTTTATGGCGTCGAATTAAGATGTTACGGTTGACGACTTCTTGTTAAGGAAATTTAAATTTTACGATTCCCGTGCTTTATGGGCGAGATGATGAAAAATTATGGCGTGAATGTTATCTGTTGCTTTATTTAGTGTTTGTTTCTCGATTTTGTTTGATATTAATAATAATATTTCCGCGGTTCCGATTATTTATTACCTACTAGCTGGTGCTCGCGACTTCGTCCGCTTGGAATAGTTATTTTGGGAATCGTTTGGGTATCTCGAACGGTTTTCGCAGCGCACGCAACGGAAGCCCTCAAAGATTAATAATTTTCCCCGTTTTTTTCCACATTTTCAACTGTTTCTTCGCTCCTATTAGTCGCAACGTGATGTTATATAACCTAAAGCCTTCCTCGATAAATTATCTATCCAACACAAAAAGAATTTTTCAATTCGAACCAGAAGTTCCTGAGATTAGCGCGTTCAAACAAACAAACTCTTCAGCTTTATAATATTAGTACTTATAGATTAAAAATTTAATTTATATTAAATGTTTGAAATGAAATTTTGGCAAGACAGAAATTGCCCTGGTGTCCAGTCGACTTTAATGTGACGAACCTTTTCTTACCCGACTGTATTTACAAGGACTCCCCATAGGCCGCAGCGCAGCGTTTGTTTGCAATAAAATGTAGCTGCTGTCACACAAAATTGCAAAGGCTCGGAACGAAACCCCCGCAGAGAATCCACCTTCTGAGAAGGATGAGAAATTCACACCAACCGTTGTGTCCGTGAGTCACTTCTGTATTTTTATTAATTGCTACGTCAATTTTAATGAGTGGCGCACTCTGTTTATATACTCGTAAGGTCACAGCATCGTCAGTTCGCAGACAGTGTCAGAGTTAAATTATAAAATTTAAATAGGCGTCACTGTAAATACATACGCTGTTTATTCGAATTTTGTATTTTTTTATATACAGTGTGGAAAAATAAGTCGGGCCCTGGAGGGAAACTACCTTAAATCCTTAAGTTGGCTCATTTTACATAAAGGAGACATTCCTTTATTTTTAAAAAGAAACAAAACTGCATTCAAAGATTTTCTAAAACTCGCTTGACTCGCCCGGGACTCGAAGCAACTAAAATTAAAAAAAACACTCGCTATTTTATTATACTAATCGATAGGATTATTATTTCTAATAAAATTTCTCTAACAAACATTTGGTCTTACTCTCGTCTGTCTTACAAGATATCCATGAAGAATACCTATTTAGTACACAATTTCTTTAATGAACATTACCTAGTACCAATAAGCCAATAATTTCTTTGACCCTTAGCTATCGGGTGTTGTAATTAAATTTAGGATTTAGATGATAGATATGGTAGCTATAACTATATGGTATCAAACTGTATCGCCCATCAGTTCTGAAGTTTATTGCCTCCCACTATAGAAACAAATTTAAAGATTTAATTAATCCATGTAATCATTAATACATAAGTGAAAACCGCATTCGAATCAGTTAAGCCGTTTCTAAGATTAGAGTGCACAAACACACAGAAAAACAAACAGACAAAAATTCTAAAAAATATTTTTTTAACAAAGAACATGCATAAGTACCTACAACGTCAAGTTATTGTTTTTTTTATGAAAAGTATTTCCACGTGTGAAATACACCAGCTATTTTACGATTTATTTATAAATGTATAGATTAGCAAAAATTTATAAGTAAAGTATAGTTACATAATTAGTTGCACCAGTTAGTAAAGTAGTAAGTTAAACTAGTAAAGGCTCGAGAAACAATAAAATGCAAAAGTAACATAAATAAAGTTTAAAATCTCAATTTAAAAACCAACAATATAAATCATTCGACATCGGGTGTGACAATTAACGATTTTCGCCGCCACGTTTCTCAGGCCGCGCTCCGAAAGAGATTATTCGCATTTTTTTCTTGTCCACTTTCCTGAAAACCCTAATAAATCAGTCTTTGCCAGTCCCCGGCCACACATTTACGGACTGCGAATTAAGCTTTCGCATTATACCTCCAAGATTATACTGATATACTGAACTCCTTTGTTGACAAAGGGTAAGAATAAAATTTGGACTTATTAACTACTTATAAAGATTTTATTTGAAGCCGCAGTAAAAAGTTGAAAAAAAAGAAATTTTTTTTTATATATATAAGAAATGGGTTAGCTCTTGGCCAACAACCAGCCAAGTGGCAAGGATGAGGCCTAAGATGGAGCGAGCTCACCCAGAAGATGCCTATTCACTCGAACCTTGAAAAGATTAGGGTTATATGTGCTCGGAAACACAGACGCCGGCAGGGAGTTCCAAACCCTGGCAGTGCGCATTATAAAGGATGTTTCAAAGCGCTTGGTCCGAAAAGGAGGGAAAAACCTATTCCTGTTTGTATTTTACAAGTGGTCTTTCCCCGTCTCGCACGAATGCATATTTTAATGCAAATTATATATAATAAAATATTTCTCGTTGATTACTCCTCGTATCAAAAACAGTTGGGTAATTTAAAAGATCTAAGCATACATACATGATCTAAGGACAGATGGCGGGAAGTGACTATACTATAAATAAATAAGATTGTAAAATTTAAAGCAACAATAAATTTTAAAAATCTTATGCTTTTTTATGCTGACTTTACTTCACCCATATTTTTTTTACAATAATTACAATAACTTGTTGTTTACTTCTAACGTGTTAGTTCTAACATAAATCAATGTAATCTTATCATTTGAAACATGTAATTTTCCACAAGATTGGACAGAGTCCCAATCGATTTTCACTTGCATGTCTTCAATGCATTGATTCGTGTAGATAACTGCTCGTGTATGCCGAAGTGAGTTGACGCTCTCATATCTCTCCCATCGACGGATATTGATGACACGTCCACATCAGATACAGGGACAGTCGCGTTGACAAATGTTACAAATTAAATACGAACGAAGTAATTGCATTTATAAAATTTACAATACGAACCGTAAACAATGTAATTCCGAAATAACATTGCTTATGCAACACCAACACGTCAAAATGCCCTGAACGATGATGAAATCCATCAAAAAACGCAAGATTGAATATCTTGTCTCCGGGCAATCCTTCGTTGGCGTTAGTCTAGCCAGCAATGGCTAGGCTGCTCTGGGGTGGATCGGAGTTGGTGCCTTGGCAGAGCCCGGTTCACCCCGCTCACAGGGCAAGGATGCACCGGGGAGTTTTAGTGGGTATTCCCAGTGCCGCTATGATCAGGTGCTGGGCGACCCCCACATAGCCCTTCCGTCTAGCCAGCGGTAGGGAATCTGTAAGCGGATTACTCCTCGTCAAAAAAAAAAGATTGAATATCTTGGCCACGTAGGCACGATAGATTTCTACTCCAGAATCAGAGGATGCACCGGGGAGTTTTAGTGGGTATTCCCAGTGCCGCTATGATCAGGTGCTGGGCGACCCCCACATAGCCCTTCCGTCTAGCCAGCGGTAGGGAATCTGTAAGCGGATTACTCCTCGTCAAAAAAAAAAGATTGAATATCTTGGCCACGTAGGCACGATAGATTTCTACTCCAGAATCAGAATTAATTACGATGGGTAAGGTGAAAGCGAAAAGACGCGCTGGACGATGGAGAAAGTCGTGGCTAAGAAATACCCGAGAGTGAATGGACTGGAATTGCCTCGGCCTAACAGCTATTTCAGTTTGCTTTTGACAGAGAACATTTCAATAAGTTGACGGCT
This sequence comes from Synanthedon tipuliformis, assembly GCA_947623395.1. NCBI lineage: Eukaryota > Metazoa > Arthropoda > Insecta > Lepidoptera > Sesiidae > Synanthedon > Synanthedon tipuliformis. The sequence continues at coordinate 1,768,523 of OX392432.1, read as the reverse complement.
AACCTTCAGAACTGAAAAGGTAAAAAGAGAGAGACAGAAGCGTCTTCTACAGCTTAGAGTAGCTCAGTGATAGTTGCTGAAACGACCATTCGCGCGCACGCTGTCCTATCGTACACGAAAGAACTGTTGCCTAAGCGACTTTTTTGTCGCTAGAGCGATCAATTTCTCTCATAAAATCATCTGAAGCGACAAAAATATTCGCTCAAGTGTCTGTAGAGTTGCGAAGTTGTCGCAAGCAACAATATGGACGCCAAACCTAAAAGAAACGCTCGCGCGATTGTGTATTATAATTTACAGAAAAAAATGCAAGGCCTGGAGTGGGTCGCTATTTGTTATTATTACTTAGAAAGACCATCTCTCAATTTTATTCCTTTGTGTATTTTAACAAAATGTTTTTCTTTCCGATTATACTTGTATCTTCGTTTAATCATCAACATTCCGTATTCTTGTACGATGCGTTGAAACTACGCAAGTATTCGAGCGATTTCTTGACATTGGTTCGAGTAAGTAAGTGTATGGTTGTACTGAGTGGGGTATTCTCGTCTTACAAAAATATTCTCTATCTTACTGATGGTCTTATTTCACAGCTGTTTCTTCAGCTGCAAAATTGTCACCTACCCCTACTCTTTTTTTTTCAATAGAGATGAGTTTGCTCTTGCCCGACATCCAGCTGTGAAGCGAAGAGAGACCTATGATGGAGCGAGCTCACCCAGAAGATGCCTATTCACTCGGACTTTGAAAAGATTTGGGTTATATGAGCTCGGAAATACAGACACCGGCAGGGACTACTGGTAGGGATAAGTGGATTATTTTTTCTACTTAGCCCTATGTACCAGTAGGGATACTTAGTAGGGATAGCTATACCCTTAGGATAGTACGGGGGATCCAGAGGGTAGGATAATTAGTAGGATATTACGAAATTGCATACGTACGAAGCCGGATCGGTTCGCTATTAGTTTCTATAATTGTAAATCAAAATTCCAGCTGTATGACATCTATCGCTTAACTAGTAAAATTAAAAAAAGTAAATAGTTAATTACAAAAAAATTAATGATACAATCACGTCCAAGCGACACAGTGCAAACGAGCATTGTGTTGTAGGCAATAAAAACTAATTGGACATCCAGCAAAAAAGCCGGGAGGCCCTGTAAAGATGTTTCCCTCGGCGACATCAACAACTCAGGAGCACTGTAATTGCTAACCAGTTTTCATGCAACATTCATGAATTGATGATTGAGTCGATTGAGTCGCTCACGGTGACTGACGCACGGAATTACAAGATGGCCGACATCGGTAAAGCGGGTGCATGTTGCATTAATTATAGCAAATTGACAAAAAAAAAGGTGATCAGGCTACACGATAAAGTGTATGTGATTTGCACTCCAATGTTGCAGCTAGATGTAATCTGTTAAGTAAGACATTCTACGAGTCGATAGTGGCGGAGTCCCATTAGCTTATTTATTCATACTTAGTATCATATGTCAATGATCATTCCATATTATGTCACTTTTCTTCATTCATACTATCCATACTCCATATTAATATCATAAATGTGAAAGTAACTCTGTCTGTCTGTTACCTTTAACAGACAAACTACTCATCATCATTAAATGAATCATCATGAAATGTTGCATACACGTTGTCGAGGATACAAGGAAGGAGATACAGGGTACCTAGGCATCCAGAAGAAAGGACTGTTCCCAAGGGATCATCTAAAATAAAATAAAAAACTAAAGCCTGACCAAAGTGCTATTAGCAACAAGTGGTCAAGCGTTTTATTGCTTATTAATTTTTAATTTTGAACAATGACTGTCAACTGTCAATGTCAAATTGACAATTTCCCATATAAATATTTTACGCTCTCGCTAGCGAGTGCAGTCATTGTAAGCTCATGGTAAAGGTACTACTGTTGGCCCATTATTTCAATACAACATCGATCAAATAGTCCTAAAACTTTTGCGTTCTTTTCACGACGTTAATCTCTTTTTACTTAGCTTTTAATTTACATTGCAATAAAATTTATAATTAAATTAGATGGCAAAGTATACACTGCTGGTATAGACGCAGGTGAAAACAAGACAAGTAATAAATTAACAGCAATGATTACGCTCCATCGCCTTGGCTACTTGTAATATCAGTTTATTGCGTGTAATGACAGTTGTAACAGATGATGCAGTAATTACATATACATTTATTTTGCTGTGTCTAAATAAATGTAATTTTAAACTATTTTACAAATGTACATTTAATTTCAGTTGTTAAATGTCCCATTAAATGAACTGTGAAGGAAGCCCAGTTGAACTGGACGTTGATGAGTAATCTGGACGGAAGACTGTGTTTTTGAGCTCATATAACCCAAATATTTTCAAAGTTGGAGTGAATAGGCGTTTTCTGGGTGAGCTCGCTCCATCATAGGCCTCATTTTCGCTAGACGGCTAGATGCTCCCCAATGCTGAGAGCATCAGAGCAATCAGAGCAATGAAAATAAATAAAAAAAGACTACCTCCTTGATCACTGCTTAAACTTTCACGAGATTTTAATCACATGTAACGCGGTGGTTCTCTTTATATTTGCGTCGAGTAATTAAGTTAAACACATTGTCAAATCGCTAAATAAAACGTCAAACCGAAAAAAAGCACCTCAGCGCGAAATCTGTAAAACTTGTTTCACATCCAGCTCGACAACAGTTTCAAAACTTTCTTCCTATTTGAGCGTGAACCATGGTGGATAGCTGTCCTTGTCTTTCAAGCGTGAAGGTTACGTAATCGGGTTTGGGGGGAAAGGGATGGGATACATGAAGACGTCACACGGGGCGAATGCGCGCGAGTGTTCTTGCACTTGTTTTGTTTATTTTGTGCACGGCCATATTATTTTTTCTTTTTTTTTTCGAAGCTACGTCTTTGTTCGGGTTCGGGGGGCGAGCAATCGTCCGAAGCCGGTAACTCGGATAATTTCTTTATTCAACTTGTGCGTACCCAACAATTTTCTGGGCCGCATTATTATGAGGTTGATTTGTTTAATAATTTTATTACTGGACGCATTGCGAACTGTGTTTTGAGTTTATTTGCTCGGTTTGTGCGTGGTTTGTGCACTTGTTTTTTTTTTTTTAGATTATGGAGATTTAGTGGTGTTTGTTATTGTTTAATAATGGGCATGTTTTGTATACGGATTAAAAGAGGATTTATACTGTTTAACGCTATTTTTCTCAGATACGAGCTATAGGCAACTTTTTCCGATTACAGTTAACCAATATTTAATATACTTACCATATCATACAAGCAATGACTCATTATCATTATCTCAGCCCCAGGACATAGACCTCCCCTATAATTTTCCAATAATATCTAAATCTATACATAGGCACAGCATACTTATTTCGTAAATAAGTATGCTGTTACATACATAGATATACAATTATAAATCAATTATAAATACCTATTATAAAATAAATTTACTCTCTGTTTCTCCACTAACACAACGGATTTTAATACGGTTTTCTTTAACTAATATTCAAGCCATAAACGAGGTAGGTTCGTGTCATATAGTTTGCAGAAAAAACGTATCCACGCAAAGCCGGGGGCTGGTCACTAGTGACAGATAAAACCAGCTATTTGATCTCACGTTAAAACACTGGGAGACGTATGTTTCGTTAGTTCTTTTTCTATTTTTGAAACGTCTTTATTCAACTCGAATAGTGTCCACGAGATGTCCAGACGCGTTACGTCACGAGCAAGGTTCACGGGTCCTCTTTTTGTCACGGAACCCCACTGTTAGACCTTGACTTTAGCACCGAGATGCCCGCAGCGATACATCCAATGCCCTGAATAGGGCAGATGTGAATTTTTATTCTTTTAATTTTAAAATAATGTCGTTGCCTTTTTGTTTGCCCATTTGTTAAGGAGACAAGATTGTTCGTTAATTTTTTACTCTCGGAGTCACTAATATAATACTTACTTGGCGTATTATAATATGCATTTATGGGATCCAATTTTTTTGATGTCAGTAAGGCTGACCGTCCACTTGGTGGTAAGTGGCTACCGCAGCCTATAGTTAATACAAGCAAAGCTAGAGGTGTTGGATGTGTTGAAAAATGAATAGCTAAATGAATAGACCAATTAATTTCCTCTTCCGATGAAGGTATGAAGAGCAAAATTAGAAAAAAAAGAAAAAATTGCATCCTTGCGAGACTGAGGTCGGGCGCTAGTGTAAGAAAAATATCATATTATAATATTGTATAATATACCTATTTATAACCTAACTAGCGATCTGCCCCCGGATTTTCACGGAGTTGAAATTCTTTCTTAGCGAATGCTTACGTTATTAAAAAAAAATCAAAAAAACAGCTTTCTAGAATTAATAGTTTTTTGGCTTTCTATCAGAAAGGACAAACAATTTATATAGGAAAAAACAACGAACCCGCCTCCAGATTCGCAGGGATTTAAAATTGAAATTTTTAAATATCCTTTCTTTTTTACAACTTCAGCTTTCAGCTTCTATTTCAGATTTCTAGACTTAGTAATTTTTTTTGCTATGCGTCGATAGTCAGACAGGATAAACTATTTTTTATAAGTACCTATAATGTTCTGTAACGAAATGTTTTCTGTTTTGCCTAACAGGATAGCAGCGGCTGCGGCGGCGACCAGTGAACTGAGCTACCTCGCCGCCCTGCACCCTGCCTACCGGCCCGTACCCTATGACCATCCCCTCTATGGTGCTAACACTTTACGAGGTAAGTTTACTTTGGTTTACAATTTACATTATAATCAGCAAACTTCTATACAGTCAAAATCATGTAGACATACTTTTGTTTATTTTTAGCCTACAACGCATTGACTTATATATTACCTACTAGCGTAAGGGCCGGGTCAACGGCGCGGCGAAATGACCCTAAAATCTCAATTTAGGGCCAACTAACGGCAGTCGTCGTCCCTCGTCCGCGCAAGATTGTGGTTGAGATAACTTTTTATTGAATTATTTTTATTTTATAGGCATTTTTATAAGCGCTTTCTGTGGTGATCGTACGAGTTCTAATGTTTTCTAACAGATGGCGCTACTGTTTGTCTATAAGAAAATGTTCCGTTGGGCGTATCCTTACTTTGAAATCATTGCTACAACGTAAAAACACATTTTACGGATTGGGTATGTAGGACTCGCCCTGCGAAGTGACCTATCACCGGGCAATACCGCTCGGGCCCGGGATAACAGCGAGGCCTTATCAAGCCTACGACGCCCTAAGAAAAAACTGGGCGTTATAAATATGACGTGTATGTATGTGTATATCTGTGTCTTACTGTGTGTATCTGTTTCTGCCTGTGTGTATCTGTGTCCGTCTGTGATAAACGGGGTAGGTTTGTGAAATTGCATACTTGGCGAAGCCGGGAGCAGGTCGCTAGTATATTTTCTAAATAGGTAGGTACTATGTAACATGAAGGTTATTGTTAGAATGGAATTTGTACGATGCATTTCTTTATCGCAATCAGACTCAAAATCATCGTAATATGCATTTAATATTATGCATATGATACAAATGTAACACTATACTTACTGCAAGTCTCTATTAGTATGTGTATTAATGTCACTTAACATTCTGAGAAGTGAATACAGATATTAAGTTGTGAGTACTTATATTTTTATTTTATTTAAATTAAATGGAATATCATATTAGGTATATCTTGTATTTTACGGTCGTGTGACCAATGATATTATATAAAAAGAGGTAGATATGAGACTAGTGCCCTGGAACGGAGGCGTTCAAATTAAGACAATTGTTGTAATTTGATTTAGTCGCTTAATAACAGCGAGTGAAAGAACACGTGTGCTACTCTGTGTCATAATTATTAAAATATTGTCTAAAATGCCGAGTTGTGTATTCCGAAAGTGTAAAAACTATGGTATAAAAGTAAAAAAGGATAAAGGAGTTACATACCACACGTAAGTGCATAAAAATCACATAAATTTTATACAAAATTGGGCGATCCAGGGCAATAGGGACAGATAGCGTGCGTCATAGATTAACAGTCAGAAGCGAAACCGTAGGCACAATTTACCGCGCTCTGTAACTATAAACTGGTGATGGGCGATTTCATTTCGAATTATATGAAATACTATTCCATTATATAAATATTATATTATATTATATTATATTATATTATATTATATTATATTATATTATATTATATTATATTATATTATATGATAATTCTAATATAATATAATATATATAATAATATATAAATATGTAATAATAAAAGTTGGCAAATAAGTCGTTTTAAAAAAAAAAATAATAATAATAAAATTGCCACCCTAATTATGTTGTTTATAGAGTCTGTGCGGAAATAGAATGGACGCGGCGTATAAGGGAACTACCATAATGACTTTATTATTTTTATTATATAAATAATTTTACCAATAAGTTATAGAGTAGTAAAAATTTAACTAATTTATAAAGGTATCAAGATGTTTTCAGTCGAACTATAATAACGTAACAGAGTTTTCAAAATAACAAATACGATAATTAAGCACAGTGGCGCCCTCAATTATTACGTCCATTTTCTTTCCGCACAGACTCTAATATCAATGATGTGACGCTTCTGTTTGCATCGCTCAGCTTTGTTTGGCTAGCGTACTTCAAACGCAACTCTTTACAGACAGCTATCTCTTTCCGTATCATACGTTCTGTATCATCTGTCACACTTACTAATATATCTCACGTAATAAGTATATAGCAGTATACAGATAAGTAGGTATGTACAAAGCGGAACATTTTTTAAAGACGTGCAATATGGACATGGGTTATCTTTACTTAAAATCATTGCGTGTGACTATAATTTTAATGAAAATACGGAAATTTTATATTTACACAACTCCTGGTTTAGACTGAGCACATGTGGCTCCCTTCAGCCAAATTAATATTCAAAAATAAAAAATAAAAAAAGAAAAATAATAATAATAATTAAGTAATAATAAAAATATTAATTTTTTAAATAGATTAAAAAAGATTAATTAAATATTAAGAACGTTTTGTTGACTCAACAAAACCTTTTTAAAGGGTCTCATACCTCATATTGGGCCACCTGACAATAACAAAATCCGAAAAAAAAAAAATTGTCTGTCCATTTCTCACGGTGATTTCACATCAATGTGAGATATACTATAAAGGGGAAAAAAGCAATCATCACACCGTAAATATGTAAATTGTACGGTCAAGACCAAATCGAACCATACGAGAGCCATACGTATCTGGGAGAAGCGCGAACCACCATGGAACACTATCATCGCAATTTATCTACGCTGTGAGGTGTTAATTAGGGCTTGACTCACGACTGTTACCACTCCTTCAGCGTATATATCTAACGTGAATTCAACCCTATTTATCTTAAGTTTAAGACACAGAATCGGACGAAGTTATCTGTCGATGACTGATACGTAAATGTGGCCATTAAGGGACATACCACGTTTAAAATACGAGCTAAAATTGGCATGCATTTGAGTAAAAGGGTTAGGTTAGGATTTCTACCTCACAATTAAAAATGTTTATTTTCACCCTGTTTTAAAGCCAAGAAGTTCATAATTAATCTAATAGGTGTATAAAATTCTCGTGTCGCGGTGTTTATTGCCAAACTCCTCCGAAACATCTGGACCGATTTTGATGAAATTTTGTGTGCTTATCGGGTAGGTCTGAGAATCGGCCAACATCTATTTTTATACCCCTAAATGTTAAGGGTGGTCTACCCCAAAAATTTATTTATATTTTTTCTCAAAATAACGTTTCCCGGGTTAGCTAGTATAACTAGAGTTTGGCAACAAACACCGTGATACCAGAATTTTATATATTAGATTATTACTAGGTTAATTAATGTTAATTTATTATTCAATCTGAATATAGTATGACTGGGTGGGACATTTGCATAACCTCTTAATGCTTAATTTGAATTATGCACTGCCTAGCTAGTGTATTTAATCTTCATTTAATTTCCTTTAAGTAATATAGAGGTATTCTCTCTCAGTGGTATAAAGATATAATTCTTGTTCATCGTTTACATATGGATGTCCGCGAACATCATGGTATTGACCTTACCGTAACAGATTTGTTACTAGTAATAGTCGGCGATATAATGCATAAGCGACGGGCGGAATTTATAAATATTCTCAGCATGACTCAAATTAACGCAATAAATTGAATTGTGAACGGATATGCTAACTATAGCAACACTGACGACAATTATTGTCTCACTAAGAACAATCCAAACCTTAATATTATGTCTCAGAAATATCATGTTTTACCAATAACTAACGAGTAATCGTGGAATTACATAGTTTGGAATCGGTAAGCATCACTTATCACTTCCACTGGTACAATTTATTTTTCAAAATCTTTATTTAGAGGCTTTTTCGTGAGGTACATGTCGCTTTATTTAGCAAGGTCGTATAATACATTACTATTTTACTAAAATGTAACTAAAACTAAACTAATATTTTAGTTTTACATAATCTAATCAAGATTCATTTATCGACAAGGCTTATTGGGACCATGTATTATTAAATATTATGACTGTATAAAAAAAATTAATAACTAAACTAAAATACTACTTTACTAAATTATAACATATCATTAACACTAGAGTAGAAAATATTGTACAGCATTGGATAATAATGGCACAATTGTATACTTTCATTATTTATTCGTAGCTTTCATATGATATTAATTTAGGCAAATCGCTACCTCTTATGACTTGAGGTGAATATTAAATTGTACGCTTTATAAGTAAGTTTTGTCGACAGCGTGTATTAGTGATTCGATATGCAATATATAGTCACGGAGGATATATTCTATTCTTGCGTACGGTAGATGTTTGTTTGTAAATTTCAAATAGAAGATGGTAATGATAAAAACAAAGTAATTTGATGTTAGTTTGTATTTGTATGGAGAAAAACAGTGAAACTGAGAATTCCACTTGATTGACACAGTTAAATTTATTTATTTATTTATTTATTTATCTATCAAATATACATGAAATTGAGAAAACAAGAAAAACTAGGTTTTTTTTTATATAATAAAAAAATATGAGAAAACTGTTCACTTTTTAAATTTTAAAATTAGCTTTACATTCAAAAATTGTATTTTTTTGTGTTTAGGAATTTGTAAATTTTTTTTTAAATATTTGGATTCGAAAATTAGAAGATAAATTGTAGAATAATCAAAAGGTTATTATGCTTCTTTAACATGAGGTAATTTATTAGAAAGCTTAAACTATTTCCACGTCTTAGTGGCTGTATAATATATAAATATATAGATATATAGTATTTTTCAAATTAATCTAAGTATGAACAAATAGATATTGCAGATAAAACTATATACAGATTATTCGCTAAGTTTGTTTCCAAGCGCAAAACTCGAGAAGGTTCTTGTGAAGAGAAAAATTGCCCGGAAAATTGCATCCGTGCGAAGCCTGTCGCTGAGTGTAATATAATAAAATGACAATAAAACATATATTTTTTTAAACTTGAAACCCTCCAGCATTATGCTGAAGCCTATTTTTACTCTACTCATTCATACCAGTTCTCGCTTGTATTCCTCATAATTTAGTGGGACCGACAATGACACGCGAAATCCAATTTAATGGGGCGACGTGTTTAACACGCGAGTAACACAACCCTTCACTGCGGCTAAAATTTTTGTGCGAAACGAAATGGTCTGCGGATAAAAAAATCAGTGTCCGGTTACCTTGGCAACCGTGTCCACTTACATCTCTCCGATCTCCTGATCTCCTGGTCAATTGAGTGTACACATTTCGGTTCGGTTCGGTTTCACCGTTCATTTGATACTTACCTACGTTATTTTTAATATATTTTTCTTTTGCCACAAATTACGGTTATGGGACCGCGAAAATCGAATTTAAAAATTTTTTTTAATGCATAGTGCATAGTTGCATATTCAGGTCTGTAAAAAGAAATATAGGTACTAGCAACACCTTTTTGCATCGCTCCTGTAAATTTTATAATGAGCACTTGCTAGATCTGGATATTTTCAGTTGTCCTATAGGAGCCTATAAACGAAGCCTTAAACAGGCCCTCGATAATTTAGTTGTGTAGTATTCTTTTTGTAGCGGCCAGTTTATTTATATTTTGTATGTTATACTTAGTTATGTGTTTTTTGTTAATTATTGTCTTCTTTCTTTTCTTTTTTTTTTTTTTGTTTGCCTTTTTTGTCTGTTTTCTCCCAGCTCCGATTCAAAATATGTTTTAGTAATTTAGTAGAAACTTTGATGATTTATGTTTTTCTTATATGTTTGTGTAATAAGTATATGTATCGAGATATTGTTTGTTTCCCAAATATAAATATAAAAAAAAAGTAGTTCGTTTCATGTAGTTGGTGAAAGAGGCCCTAAGTCTATAGGCTCTAAGTCACAATTAAGTCTTCGACTTAAGTTATTTCCATGGGCACAATGTCTGAATTTCGAACTACATACTTTGTAACTCGTTAGGGAGAGTATATACATACATACATACGTATTTGATGATTAAGGTTATTTCTACACACGTTCAGGCAGGCGCCAGCGCATGCCTTCTAGCTAACGGGCTAACTTGAAATGTGTCAGTATGTTTATGCAGAGCTCATGTTTCGTCTACTGCGCCGGATGCTGTTAGTAATTCAACCTATTTCGTTAATAACCTATGTATATTTATACTTGGAGAAAGTTCTGAACAAATTTCAATCTTATTCATTAAGCCATTGGTACCAAATTTACCTGATAGATAAATGTCTTGGGTCAGGGTTGTGCGAAAATATTGGCTTTTAGAATCACGTCCCAGATAGATGCAATTGAGTCTTATTTTTGTTTAAAACCTAATTAAATGTTTTATTTAAGGTTATAGAGTCAAGCTATCTGTGGGCTACCTTTCATCAAAATTAGTTCACCAGCATACTGAATGTTTTTAAAAAAAATAATTACAAACTTGATTTTTTTCATAAGTAAGATTTATAATTAAATAACAATTATCTGAATTGTGTTTCTAGTTATGAAATGAATGTGCGCGGATAAAAATTAATATAAAATGTACTTACTTAGGTGTAAAGATTTTTCTTTCCTTGTTAGACACATGGATTAGTAGAACTTTGGTGTTATCGATGAATGAGCTTACACTTGTACCTAAGTATATGTAACAAGACACTGAATTGATTTGGATAACACTTGATACAAAAATAATCTAATATGCTGTATCCATAATGTAGAGCCCCTTTTCTTCCGGTGCGGAAACATCCGTTCTACAAATTTCTGCATAGATAGTCGAACTAGATGGCGAAATCACAGTTAGTGATGAATTGCTAGAATTAGCAGCTTCCCAAAGAACATTAACTATTTATATTAATACTAGCTGGTGCCCGCGACTTCGACCGCGTTCTGGATTAAAGGTACCCTATGTCCTTTCTGATGCCGCAGACAACGTGTATGCAAAATTTCATGGTGATCGTAATTAATTTTTGCATGAAAGAGTTACAAACATCCATACATCCATACAAACTTTGGCATTTATAAGATTAGTACGGAAGTACGGATTGTACGAAGCAGAATAGTCAGTATACTGCTAGTAACTCTAGATGGCCGCGAATCCATTAATTAAATAAAACATCAACCGAACAGCTGCACCTTGCGCCGACATCAGCCTTCAGCGAAATTTCGCAACCGAAGTGACAAGCCGAAACTTAATAACTTACTCAGAAATGCACAAGCAAATTGGGAGCCTAGTCGTCGGACCGGCTCCGTAACCCTACACCGCCTAACCGAGCTCTCCAACACATATAAATTGTATTTTTATTCAAATCGACTCTACGTGCTGCTATAAAGCCTTCTTAAAACAAATAACTGCCCATTTAACATTAAAACTCAAAGGAAAATAATCTCTGTGAGAAACTATTAAAGTTTAAAATGAACATAGCAAACCAGACACACATATCCCCGTCGAAACAGACAATAACAAGCTTTAAAGTATCGGTAATAGAGTTATAGTTTCTGAAAGAAGTGATCTTGTTACACTACTTTTAGCGAATCGCGGAGACAATGCCAAAAGAAACCATGTTAACTATGTAAACATTGAAAATGTTACTTTAAATGTGACTGAACAAGAATCAGATTCGATCGGAGTCAACACATCAGATAAGACCGCTGATGATGATGTAAACCGAGAACGTATTCCACAGACATATATAGAGAACGATTTAAAGGTTCATTGGGACACTTTTTCACTCAATTTGAAAACCTTTTCTTACTTGTTTCACAGACCCGTAGGCCAACATACGAGAAGTATTAAAAGAATTCTCTGATAACGCGATCTCGTTCAATAATAATGAAAATTTCACTTTATATGTAAGACTGAAGGATAACTTCACAATAAAGAACAGATAAATAGCCTCATTTCTTACCATTTTAATAAAGTTGTACATTCGATTTTATAATGTATTCGGAGTGCATTTACGATAATAATATTGTTTACTTGAAGTGGTCAATGTGCATTTAATAATTGGTAAGATTTTAATGAACTTATATAAAACTAGCTGGTGCTCGCGACTTCGTCCGCGTGGAAAAGTTATTTTGGGAATCATTTGGGTATCTCGAACGGTTTTCGCAGCGCACGCAACGGAAGCCCTCAAAGATGAATTTTCCCCATTTTTTTCCACATTTTCGACTGTTTCCTCGCTCCTATTAGTCGCAACGTGATGTTATATACTGATTATACGTGATGATTATATTATAAATAATAAACATCCATTACTCAGGTACAATTAAGGTAAAACGTTAACACATAAACATTTGCACCTACGGGATTCGAATCCGTGAACGTTTGGTTAACTAGACCAAACATGTCGATGTCAAATTCATAAAATGATAAATCTGAAAAGGTCTTTTGCTTTAATTATAAATATGTTGTCTATATTATGCCTTCATTCTTCAATAATCACAAATTATGGCTCAACTCCGGTTTAAGTGAGCGTAAAAACTGAGCGAGAAATTGAGAGTTTATGATTCTACTCGAAAAGGAAAACGAAAAAGAATGTATCGAAGAAGAAAGCAAAGAGCTCGAAGAGACAACAGAGATGTACTCCTGTGCTGTTTAGTTACTTTTACGAGGCCTCACAGATGACATATTTTATGTTCCTGTCATGGCGTTAATTAATTAGTTTAACGTTAACATCAATTATGCTTAACATTTTTACAGTCGTATATTATTTTTTATTTAAACTTAATTAAACAAAATTTTTACTACTTATATATATTTTTAAAACAAAAAAAATCTCAAGTTCATCCATTGGTTAGTCTTCGAGATTTGTGGACGCAAACAAACAACGGAAGCTGTTTTTTTATTTATATAGATTAGTTGGGAATTCTAACTAATCTCTCTCCTACTATTTCTAATTAATTTCTCTTTGAAAAATAAAAATCTTGTTGATTATAATACCCAAATCGTGTATATTTTTTGGATCTTAAATAGATTAGATTATTATTATTTATTTATTATCAAGTAATAGAACCGAATATTCGGCCGAATACAAATACATACTTACCTCAAAAATTGGCGAATATGCCGAAGACCGAATAGTAAACGAATATTCAGCGCATCTCGTTAGTTCATCTCATTAGGATGAATCTCTTCAGTCGACGAGGGGGAGTGTCGGACGCCCGATGAAGTGACTTATCACCGGGAATACCCACTAACCCCTCCCTCCCCCCTCCAATTTGATTCCACCATCAGCGGTAATGTTCGGGTCCGAGTTCACAGCGAGGCCTTATCCTCGTAGTTAGGATGAACCTAACCCACCTTTGTCCAATCTGTTTTTATATGAAAATCTTTGTGAAAGAGGAAACGAGAGGTGACCGGAACGAGTTTTAGAAAGAGACACAAGTAAGGTACAACGCGGGCGCATGACAGGCGACCGGATTAATGCATTTTAAACGAAGAAGGCTTAATTTTGATCTCGGATTCCTTAATTGAATGACTCAGTTTACAAAACTAACTTTAGGAGAATTAGGGCCTCTTTCACCATCTGTCAAGTAGGCTAACCGTCATTTAAAGTCACCTGTCACCGGGAATAATTTAGCTGATATACCTTTGTTTGTACGGTAACAGTCCTAAACTTTAAAAAGAAAATAATAAAAAAAAATTCGCCTATCGAAGGATGCGCTAAACCGAGTGCATAATTTAATAAAACATAAAATTATTTCTAAAAGTAACTAATCAACATACTTGTAGTTGGTAAAAGAGGCCCTGGATCTTAAAAACTTAGTAGCTAAGTATTTTTATAAAAAAAATCTTATGGCAGTCCTGTCTCCTTTATAATATCAGTAATATCTTTTAAATTAATTTAACTGTTTATGTACCATACAAAATAATAAAAATAAACGAAGAAACATATAGATTGAATGAGCCTGTCGTCGTCCGGTTGAAGGCTTTCAAAGCTCCCGATAGAGAACCCACTCTTGACATTTGATTGAGAACGTATATCTACAAAACGTCATGATACCTCTGCCCGCTGAGTAGAGAACAGAACATTTTATTTAAATTTAATAGCGATAATTTCTTTTGTAAGTATTTTTTATTTGTTGATTAATTTATAAGTTACCATGCTCGTTTATCAATCTTTCAATTAGTGAAAACCTCTTAAAAATTCGTTGTGTGGTTTAAAAGAAGAAAACGGAGAATCAGAGACGGACAGCTTGTTTGTTTTATACTAGCTGTTGCATGCGACTTCGTCCGCGTAACTTTATAAAATATAGCCTATGTTACTCGCTGATAATATAGCTTCCAAACAGTGAAAGAATTATTCAAATCGGTCCAGTAGTTTCGGAGCCTATTCAATTCAAACAAACAAACAGTCAAATCTTTCCTCTTTATAATATTAGTATAGACGTTTACATATATAGAACTATGTAGCTATCTCTTTCCAGGGTTACCTATATGTAAAAAAAAACAGGTGGTAACAAAGGTGTAGGATTAAGTATTGTAGTAACTGATCTGAATTTATTTTACCTAGATCACTACACACTATGTCCATACCTACTACCTACTACCAATAATTTATATCTTATACCATAGAGTAAATAGTACTTACTGATTAAGTATTATTAAGATTAAGATTTAGCTTATACTTACATATGCTAATTATACCTACTAATTTTATCCACATTTGCTATCATACTAATTTTTCTTGATATATTTCCTTGTAGTCTACGAATAAATAATTTGATCTTTTTGTTCTTATTGAGATTAAGATATTCAAATTCAATATTAGTAAAATTTGTAGATAGGTAAGTACGTGCAGTATTTGAAATATTTATATCTCAAAATACTGCACGTACTTACGTAGATAACGACCCGATAAACTAAATTCGCACTTTTTTTTAGTTATTAAATTATTAATATTTCATTTAATATCAAAAGAGGTCAACACATTAATATTTTTTACGACCAATTATTTTAATTACACCCTTTCAACTGCTTCGTAATTTTTTTATTTTATTTCCGCCGACTATATGACATGTCACATTATATGTGCCCTTGCACACATCGCGTGGAGGTGTCGACCTGTCCATTTTCGACTCCATATTGGGCGCAGGGGTATGTCACTTAACACAACTGTCAAACGAAATTTCCGTGTCCGTTAAACGAATGTGTTTTCTACAATTTGGTGTCTCGGAAACCTGTTTGATCACGAGTCCCATCAAAAAATCCTCGTGTGTCGGCGCCTATTGATCCGACGGGTATATCGAGATTGAGACATCTTTGGAACGAGTTCCTTCTCACTGGTGTAGGCTTAAACAGGTGGTGTAAGTTATAAGCGTTAGCGATTATGAGTGGCTTTTAAATAGCTGAAAGCACTGTTGTAAATAATATAGTTACTTATTTATTTATTTATTTTACAAGGCCCCCAACGAGGCAGGCATCAAATTAAAATAAGAGTTGAGACCAATTATCTCTAGGCGGATGCCGCCGCAATTACAGGAGGCTCAGCATGCGCCAATAAGAGCTACAAGTAACATCCCATAATCTAACCCATAACTAAATCTACTTAATCTAACCCTAAATTTACAACTACAAAAAAAACTACAAAAAAAAACTTGCACATGAAATGCACATAAAAGCTCAAAAGCTGCATGAACTCATACCGCCTTCCCCTTTCTTCATTATCTTGCCTGGTTATCATTTATCTTGTCGAAATGTTTTGAGTTTTCATCCAACACTAGGTTGGTTAAGTTTCATTGAAATCTGTCCCACAAAACTTTATTTAATCTTCTATATTCTATTCTATATTCTCGTGTCATAGTGTTTGTAACCAACTCATCCTAAGCGGCTTGAATCGATTTTCATGAACTTTTTTTGAGTATATTCGGTAGGTCTAGTGATAAGAGTGGCCCAACCCAAAAATATATATTTATTTTTGGACAAAATATATAATATATATATATAGATAATTATGGCAAAACAACGTTTGCCAGGTTAACTAGTATTTTATATATTTTTTTAAATAAATAATAATAAGGTTTTTATTAATTAAAATTGGTGTCTATAGTCGTACATTTTTCATATTTTTTATATAAAAAAAAAGTACATTAAAATGGAGTGGAATTAACCTCTCCGCTTCCTCCTACTACTTGGACCACGGGACAGCGCCCACGCTAGTAATTGTTCCCAGAAAACCTTGATCCAAGTTTTTAATCCCCGCTACGATAGAAATTGTAATTGCTTTTCAAAAAAAAACCTTAGATTGTGTTATTTCGTTCACAATAAGTGTACAGGTTTTTCTTGTATCGATTAAGTGATTAAATGATCGATTGCGTATATAATCGATTACGATACGATTATGTCTTTTTTATCACTTGTAAATGCAAAGTGGCTTTTAAACCACCTTATACTTAACTAAAGCCCTACTTTGAAAAGCTCACAGACGCACTGTGATATTATTGTAGGGGAGCCCAAGAGAGGGGATTTCGGGATTTACTCGAGCGCGTCAGATATTGGCAACGTATCCCCACGTGTGTACTCATGTTTAGGTGCTGCTTGCGATTAAGTTAGGCATTAAAACACTATAAATTAAGTTATAAAATTTAACTTCTTAAAATCAAGACATATAATATATATTATATAAAACGTTATATATTATATAAATAAAGCGCTACTAAATCCATTGTAAGTGTATAAAAATACTATATGTAAACAAATGCCAATTACTGTCAAGTTCATTAAGTTAACAATAACACAAGGTTGTGTTAGAGGAAGCATAAATAACAAATTCGGTCCCGACCATGTCCCGACACTAATTTTGTTTCCAAGAAAGTTAATTATCGAGTTAACACGTGTGTTTTTGTGCAAAAATTTTGTCTTCCATATGGCGTCAACGTTTCTCCCTAGGGCTGTCAACTTTGTAAATAAAACATCCCATCCTTAAATCTCAAACGTTTTGGAATTTAATTTTAGCTATAATTTATAAAACGGGTCAGGGAGATTCAGGCATTTTAAGATCATCAGCCCACCTAGATCTCCCAGTTGGCGAAGGGATTTCACTAATAAGTTCCACAGATTCGTATGTTGTGATCTGAAATTTGGTATAGGCTGTTACTTCGACGTTGACATGATGCTGAAACATCTGTAGCAACCAACTCCTCAACAACTTACAACAGTTATGGCGTCTTACTGAGCAGTTTAGGTTGTGATTTTAAAGAGTTTCCAAAGTTCTATTTTTAGAAGTTTCTATAAGTTGAAAAAAGTAAGGTGGCAGCCCTATTATAAATAGTTCAGTGTGATGTTGTTTATGCTTATTCTGCCCGACTAGACAACATTAATCATGGGAGCTGAAAGGAACTGTTAATATATGACCCGATTAGTTGATACAGTGGGTTTGTGTATTTAAAATTTGCACTAAGGTTGATAGCACTTTGGCTTGGCTGATAGGACTATATATGGCTTGTAGGACTTTGTCAATTTCCTACAAACAAATGCAAAGTTTTCTTAAGCCATTTAGACGTTTTCTATAAAATTATAATTTATTGTATAGTTGACGATAAATGTCCATTTAGATACTAATATGTGGTAATCTTTTTCGTTTTATATTATTTTAAATTTAGCAAATTTAGCATTGAAAAGGTTTCTTTTCGAAGATTTCTTTCATCTGGTTATTTTGATTTTTCTTTTGATCTTTGCCTAGAGTTCGTTTCATCGGTGTTATTATTATACCTACTACATTTACAAATTACAAATTTAATGCTCGTTTTTGTTTTGATTTCGCCTTATTTTTTTATGTTACAAATTTACACTTACTTTAAACTTTATTGAACCTATTTGTAAGAAACTTTTTGAACTTCGAACTTTTGAAATGATACGAGAACTAGGTACAGTCAGCGTCCTTTGGAGATATACTATTTCGTTGGGTACAGTATGTATAATATTTAAAAGGTAACTCAACAGAGCTTTTAAATACATACTGTATCTAGAACCCAGTAATCAATCTATTTATAAATCCACTCACAATTGTTAACCACAAGTTCTTAACGAGTAATTAACAAAGCCGGAAGGGCAATATGGCCGGAGTCTTGTTGGTTTCAAATGTCTTCCGATAATTATTCTCTCTATCCCACTTTAATTGGTGTGTTAGAATGAGAAAGTGTATGTTTAAAGATAACGACCAGAATAGTTGGATATCTCTAAATTAATATTAAGGTTTATTCCCATCTCGGCACCTTCCCATTAACGGGTATTTCTTTATTATTGTAAATAATTTGACACATTGGTTCTTTTCAGTAATAATAATACTAATAATAAATCATACATTTTATTTTACAAATTCACATCTATAATGATTGTTTGTTTGTTTGTTTGCATTGAATAGGTTCCGAAACTACTGGTTACTGGACCGGTTTGAAAAATTCTATCACCTATAGAAAGCTATGTTATCAGGGAGTAACATGGGCTTATTTTATAAATTTACGTGGGCGAAGTCGCGTGCAACAGCTAGTAAATTATAAAGAGAGAATATTTGTACGTTTGTAGGTAATGAATAAACTCAAAAATTAAGTATGTAATACTGCACCGATTTTGAAAATTCTTTCACCTATAGAAAGCTATATCATCAGCGAGTAACATAGGCTTTATTTTATAAACTTACGCGAGCAAATTCGCGTGCAACAGCTAGCTATTTATACACTGGCTGGAGTTTCTTTTTAAGATCAATATTTAAAAAGCATAGGGAAGCTGTGTCTCACATGCCATGCAAACCCATGTTCTGTGATTAGTTTGACAGATATCAAGTTACACTGGTCCCCTTGCGAGTATATAGTGTTCTGTGATAATAACTGTCACTAATTATGGGGTGTCAATGTTGAGGGAAATTATGTGTGCCATTTTAATTAGCGTCTAAAAAGCAGAACACAAATAGAATGGTAGAATGAAATTTAAAAATATCATTAAATCTTTTATAAAAATCTGCAATCAGGAGTTGCAAAGAGTATAATAATAATAGCCTTTGTATTTTTTAAAAGCTCGTGTCACATTGTTTACTCCGTCTTATTTTCTGTAATTTTTTTTTTATTTTTTTTCACTGAATTTTATTTACAATAAAAAAAAATGTCAGAAGTTAAAACAAAAAAAAGTTTAAATCTTAGATTAATGATTGGTCTCGCTGCGCTCGACTAGATACCGCGCTATCTGAAAACAATAGCTCCGTGAATGCGGCAATTTTTGATTGTAGTGTGTGTAAAACGTCGTCACTTTTTATCACTTTTTACACAGTTTCACTACACGAAACAGTCGAAAATGTGGAAAAAAACGGGGAAAATTATTCATCTTTGAGGGCTTCCGTTGCGTGCGCTGCGAAAACTGTTCGAGATACCCAAATGATTCCCAAAATAACTATTCCACGCGGACGAAGTCGCGAGCACCTGGTAGTTTCATATAAGATTACTATGTGAGCAAGACGCTCAGCATGTCGCGTGCCGAATTTACTATTTAGTGTTTTAATATAACACCAGCCACTGTTTATAATAATTAAAAATAATTTGACTAAGAAATCCAAAGTCTATAACTTCTGGTGTAGCGTTATGATGAATTTCATCGTAACTCTGCACCCCTCTCCGAACAACTAAACTAAACACACTTGAGACTTAATAAATATGTGTTAAATTATATTCCTTTCCAAGATATAATGTGACGCATACATCATCATAACAACATGAAATTATATTCCTAACAGAATAATTACACCTGTGGTTGCGTCTCTCTCACTCTTGCGAGTTAGTAATCCACCTGTCTCGTTCGCACCAGCAATTTGCGGCAGACGGTGATTTTATTCATAAACACGCTTAGTGTTTTTTTATTCTTTGGTCATTTAAGGTGGACTACTGTTGAATAAATTTATGGATTTAAACTTTTTAACTGCAAAATAACCCTGACGCAAGTTGATTGGATATTATATGTAGTTTCATCTGACGAGCCACTTGATCGAATGGTTAAGCGCAAGTTCAGACACGGCAGGAACCGCGCGTAAACCGCGCGGTTATATCTGAACGATTACAAAACAACTCTATGCGCTAGTTCAGACACGGCGGGAACCGCGCGATTTCCTCGCATGAACCGCGCCGGTTATGTCTGAACGATTACAAAACCACTCATATAAATAAGACCGGCGCGATTTCAGAATCGCATGGAATCGCGCGGTTCCCGCCGTGTCTGAACTAGCGCTATAAATAAGACCCGCGCGATTTCACAATCGCATGGAAATCGCGCGGTTCCCGTCGTGTCTGAACTAGCGCTCCTAGCTTACAATTCGGATTTCGGAGTCCCAGATTCGAAACCCAGTCGGACCAACTTTGGAAATTAACTTTCATATTTTGCTCTGGACTGATTTTGTAAGTAATGGCCCACGGGTATGTACCCGTCTGGTGCCAGTGACCACCACCTTGAAATAAATATAAATATAAATATTCACGCATTCCACACAGCGCCATCTAGTTCCAAAGTAAGCAACTTAATGCTATACAAGCATTAAGTTGCTTATTATCAATTACTGTCTGGTATCCATATACTACATACATACAGGCTGCCTAAATGACTGCGACAAGTACTAAAAGTTAGATGCAGGTAGCTATTTAATCCTGGAGGCTCACTCCTTTATGCCTTCAATAAGTTGCAAAGAAACGAACGAATTCAACCAGTTACAATATTAAAAAAAAAAAGATTAGAAGAGTTAAATTTTGCTTCTTTTTTTTTTCTAAAAACCATCCGCCTTGGGCTAACTAGCGTAAGACTACCTGCGATCACACTTCCACGCCGTTGATTATAATAGGACAAAAAAAAGGCTTGTTAGTGCAAGCGTTTTTGCAGTATCCACACGTTAACATTTAATATAACGATCATTCTGTGACATGCGATGGCTATGTTTTTTGTCGTAATTATAAAATCAAATCAAATCTGACGTTTGTTATAAAAAAAAGTAGACAGCTTGGTATAGCTGATGCTTCTTAACGCGTCTGTATGTCACTCACTTCGTTTCGTCGAATATATAAAAAAATGTATAGATACGTGTCGTTATGTTGTCCTAGCTTTTGTCCGCGACTTCGTCCGCGTCACATTTTCTTAAGTGTTAAAAATTATTAAAAATTATTCAAGTGTTAAATTTTATTGATCAAATATTTTTTGATTAGCTTTTACTTAATTTTTATTTATAGATAATTCGCTCGGAAACATTACTTTCATAGATATTATATTTTTTTATATTATTAATTTATGATTACTCTCTTTTTAATGAAATGTTATCAGCAAATAAAATAGTTATATTTTATAAAGTTACGCGGGCGAAGGCGCGTGCAACAGCTAGTCATTTATAATATTAGGATATTGCCATCCTAACACCACACTTACTATGTAAGAACCACGCGTGTCACTAGTATCTACATAAATTGTCTATGTTTGGAAATTCGTTTGTCACAATTCCGCGGTGTGTGTTTGAATACTAAAAAGAGACGAAAACCGCATAACAAATTCACGTCGTTAACAACTCTTCATCTCGCCGCTCATTCAAATAGCAACCGAACTCATAATTTCCAAAGGTCCTCATTAGTATACGGCGTTACGAAGTCACTTCGCGGCGACTAAAGGCGCCGACTAACAAAGCTATTTGACATTCATATTTTATAAGCCAAACGCGACCGGAAAACCACTAAGCCCCGAAGATACCTACTAATTTTACGCCCAATCGGCGGTAAAGATAAAAATTAATATATCAACCTTCCATCGCCGTCTCGTCCGGTCGCGTTTGGAACAAAAAGTGACTCAATCGATCGATTCCACCGCTCGATTATCGATTCAAAGGTATTTAAAGTTCAAATTTGAAATACCTTTTTGCGGGACGCTCACGAGAATGTCGCCCTGGTGACCATTCAGACTGATAATGGAACGGACGAGACGAGATCTTGAAAAAAAAAAATGTATTTTTTTTTAAATCGAAATTCTCACAGAAAATGAAGACATAAAAATTTAAGCCGCGCGGCATCGGTACGTCAAAAGGAGTGCACGGTTTCTGGGTGGATTTCTTGTTTGGATGGAAATTCGCCAAATTTGCGGTCGGCGATCGCGCCTTTTGCCCGAAACTAATATTTAAAATGAAAACGACCTCCGCGAAGCTCCGACCAAGAAGCGTGATTAACAAATCAAACCTTTTTTTTTCTTCTCATCCCATACCGTGTTTGTTTTTGGAGGCATCATAAAATATTGTATGATTACTATGAAGATTCGTGCCTAAAATAACGCCCTTGAGTTGAGAAATAAGTTTAAGGGGATTTATAGCCGAAAATTTTCTCAGAATATATTGGTTTAAATTTGGAGATGATTGGACCACATTCGGTGTTGGGTTAAATGGCTTCTGAGTTATAAACGAACATAATTTTTATGTTGAAACTAGCTGTTGCACGCGCCTTCGTCCGCGTAACTTTATGAAATACTAGCTGGCGCCCGCGACCTGCGCTATCCTGTGTACCGTACGTCTAAATGTTTATATACCAAGTTTCATGAAAATCAGTTAATTCGTTTAAGAGTTATGAAGGAAGATACATACAACATACATAGATACATACATACATACACACAATACCTACACTTACAGATTTATTATTAATTTTGATTAGTATTATATTACAGCGGGTAACATAGGCTATGTTACCCGCTGATAATGTATGAAAGATTTTGCAAAATTGGTAGTTTTTGAGATTACTCATTACAAACATACAAATCTTCTCTCTTTGTATTGGTATATACAGTCAGACTTTGGTAGATTATAAATACTTGTAGAAGTTCTTTATAAATAAATAAAAAAAATAAAAACAAATTTCAAATTAAAATTCTTCCAAAATCTCAACCGCCCATTAAAAATACATAGTAAGTTTATTAGTGACACCAAAATTCTTTTAAAGAACGCCAATAAAAATGGTAATATATAATTTGAATATTGCAATTACTAATGAGCTAATGTCTGAGCTATTATAGACAGGTTTAATTAAGTCATCATGATTGTAGACAACTCAATTAAAACTATCTAGGCTATTGAAACTGTATTTATATTGAGTGTTGTGACTTGTAAATTGGAGTTATGGGAGGAAATCATTATCTTATTTTATGTTTTACGGAAATATAAAATAGGAATATATATTTTGATCAGCATAATATAATTATATCTAATTTGGTCAGCAACTTTTTTGGTTAAGTTTGAATTGAAAATTTTAATGAAATAAATACAAGGATTGCTATTTTTTAATGAGAAAGATGTGCATTTGTTTCCAATTTTTTTGTCATTAGCATCAACTTTATATTTATCAACTTATCAACTTTTAATTTTAGCAGAAATATTAAACAGTTATATTTTTGTTCCAGGTTTAGAGTACTTAAATGCTGCTAGGAGTTTACATCCAGAACTCCACGCTGGCAGCACACTCGCCAGTCAAGATTTTCAACTTAGTTTAGAAGGTAACTTGAATTGATTTCCTTTTATCCAACAACATCTTTTATTTTTAAATATTATAAAACATTATTGCGCTCAAAATATTAATATGTAAATTGATGATTTTTTCAGGTTCTCGAATAGCTTCACCTACAAGGCTAAGGTTATCGGGAGGTGCTATTGCAGCTTCAACCAATCGTAAGAGAGCGGTATCATGGAGTCCATACTCGGCAGAGTCTTTAGATTTAGCAGCTGTAATAAGAGCATCGCCTGCTAGTTTAGCTGTTAGAGCGCCATCAGCAGCTTCTACGGGCAGTTATGGACATCTTAGTGCTGGTTAGTACAGTTTAAGTTTTAATCTAACGAGTAAACTATCTTTGAGGTGATATTCTGTAAGGGCGTGGTTACTGCTACCAGAAACGGGCTCTCGCATCCCTTACTCTCTCATAAAACACAACAGCTATTTTTATTTCATGCTGGTCTTTGGTTACTTGCCAGACTGCTAAAAGCAGTGTGCTCTCTCCCATTACTAAAAACTATTCTTAATAATAAATTTTATTTAGGGCCTCTTTCACAAGTATTGATTTGTTACTTTTAGAAATAATTTTATGTTTTATTAAATTATGCACTCGGTTTAGTGCATCCTTCGAAAGGCGAATATTTTTTATTATTTTCTTTTTAATTTTTGGGACTTTTACCGTACAAACAAAGGTATATCAGCTAAATTATTCCCGGTGACAGGTGACCTTTAAATGACGGTTGACCACTTGACAGATGGTGAAAGAGGCCCTTAAACCATTATATTAATAAGTTTATCGCGTTCA
Organism: Synanthedon tipuliformis; assembly: GCA_947623395.1. Lineage (NCBI taxonomy): Eukaryota > Metazoa > Arthropoda > Insecta > Lepidoptera > Sesiidae > Synanthedon > Synanthedon tipuliformis. Next base: position 1,743,725 of record OX392432.1, on the reverse strand, counting down.
CTTCTAAAAAGACTTTATTTAGCAAACATTGCCTGAATTTAGTGATATGATCAAAAACGAGACAAGAATTAAAGATTTACATAGAGATGTAGGTAGGCCATCCGGCATCCGGCCTTGTCTCTAAGGGTTGCTATACATTGTCATATAGTCGGGTCGGCATAGCCGGGCAGTAGAATCGAATATTTGTATAGAATGTAGATGAATTTTCGACAAATTCCTTGCCGAATAAAATGTGCCTGCCCGACTATACCTATGTATTTTATTTGATTTTATTTATATTTGGGAAACAAACAATATCTCGATACACATTACACATACATATAAAAAACAAATAAAAATAAACAAAGTTTCCACTAAATTACTAAAACATATTTTGAATCGGAGCTGGGAGAAAACATACAAAAAAGTAAACAAAAAAAAAGAAAGAAAGAAGACAATCAACAAATAAAATATAACTATAACATACAAAATAAACAAATAAACTGGCCGCTACAAAAAGAATACCTACTACACAACTAAATTATCGAGGACCTGTTTAAGGCTTCGTTTATAGGCTCCTATAGGACAACTGGAAATATCCAGATCCAGCAAGTGCTCATTATAAAATTTACAGGAGCGATGCAAAAAGGTATTACTAGTATAGCAGCACTAATCTAAAAGAACCTCCTTCTGGTATCACTGAACCGAAGGTCGTAGGAGAGATGTCTGGTGGGTTCCAATCCAATTCAGGCGAACGTGTTTGAAAGAATGCATGAATGGAGGTGGAGGAAAAGAGGCGTGAAAGATTCGTAACAGGAGCCTTGCGAAGCGGCGTCAGTGTGAAACTCTATACCTACTTGAAACGACTGTAACCAGAAAATACTGTTTCACATCGTTGAGCACAATTAGTTTCTGTTTAAGCGTGTTGAGTATCCCATTAAGTTATTACTGTAACTATCACACTAACAACTCTGTTTTAAAGTTAAACTGTTGACCGTCAGCGCTACTTTGAGTAACATGCAAAACCGTGTCCATGTCCCCCCTAGGTGCGAACGACTCACGACTTTGGTTGCGCGTTTTTTCAATGTTATTATAACAATTCTCTACGTGATTGTAAAATTAGTTTTAAAAACTATTAGCCTTTTTACTCTCACTAATCTAAAGAGTTTTTCTAAACGGCAATTTTCCCTTTTATTCCTAAAGTAGCCGGTGCCCGCGACTTCGTCCGCGTTCTCGATAAAAGGTACCCTTTGTCCTTTCTGGTGTCCTAGACAACGTGTATGCAAAATTTCATGGTGATCGGTTCAGTAGTTTTTGCGTGAAAGAGTTACAAACATCCATACATCCAGAGAAGCTTTGGCATTTATAATATTAGTACGGATACGGATTTTTTATTTACAATCTTTGTATAAAGCCAATAAAATGTATACTTGACGTTTTTCCAGGAACAATATCCCCAGCGCTTTCCCTGTCGCATGCGTCTCTCGCGCAACAGTTACTCGCGAGGGGAGGCGTTGGAGCCAGTGGGGTGTTGGCAGGCGGAGTTCTTCTCGATCCGGCTCATCAGCAAGCGGCCGCGGCTGCGGCACATCATGCAGCGCACGCGCATCTAGTCGCCGGCATACACAGGTATTTAATAATACTAATACATACCTTGATTGGAAATTCCCAACACACTTTGCGAAATTTCTACTTTTTGAAGCACTTAAAAAGTAGAAATTGAAACATCATTGTAGGAAAATTAATAGTATATAATAGATACGTCGACACTTTGGACCGGATACATTTTCATTTTTTGTATCAAATCTCTGCCATGAGGTTAAATTATAATTATTGTAAATAAATAAAAATATCTTATTGAATTTTACATAGATCTCATATATCATCACCGACGCAACTTCTGATGGGTGCGCCCGTAGATGTGAGACCGAGCCTCGGTCTGGATGGGACTCCGCCACAACATCTTCAGCAGCCTCCTCAGCAACCTGAAGTAACCAGTATCATGGAAGCTGACAGGTGAGTGTTCTTATGTGTTAATCTTTATACAAACATTTAGGGAACGAGAGACAAATTTTTGATCTGGATACCTGGATATACGATTGTTGAAACATGGTCTCTTTAGAAAGCTCAACGTTGCTCAGCGAGCTATGGAGAGGGCTAATATGTTCGGGGTTACAACAAGAGATCGAATCAGGAATGTTTTTTTTTTGTTCAGTGCATCAACCGCTATGACTCAACGGAAATCACCTCAGAGTTTACGAGACAACATGCACAGCAATAAACCTTTGTCCGCGGCTGCTGAGAGTACAGTACACGACGGGCTGGACTTAAAAGACGAACCAGGGGACTTCATCGAAACAAATTGTCACTGGGTATGTATTGTATCTACGGTTAAATTAATACTAAAATTATTTTTAGACTCTTAGGTATGCGCTCTGCAACCTGTTACTCACTTACCAAAACAGAACAGTTACCTATTTCACATTGGTTACTGGTGTAAGAGGGTGATTACAAAACCTAAATGACCATAAATGACTGCAAAATCCAAGTTACAACTTTCCAGATCTAGATCAGAGCCAAATTTAAAACGAGTATTTCCAAACCTGACCCTACCGGGAAACGAACCGAGATCCCTTCCACTTATCCAATGGAGTCATCAAGTAGAAAAGGTCTTCTCCTTCTTTTACTGCCTTGCCTTGGCTCGGTTTTTGGTTCAGATGAAGTATATGTAACAATATCAATTATTTATTTCAGGTTGATTGTAAACTTGAATTTCCTACGCAAGACGACCTGGTCAAACATATAAATACAGACCACATTCACGCCAGCAAGAAAGCCTTCATTTGTCGATGGGTGGGATGTTCCAGGGATGAAAAGCCTTTTAAAGCTCAGTACATGCTTGTGGTACACATGCGAAGACATACTGGTGAAAAACCACACAAATGCACAGTAAGATATTTTTTATTAATAATTAAAAACATAGTATCCAGTAAATATTTTCAAGTGTAGCCAATTTTGAGTAAGTGTAATATTATATATGTCGTCGGCACATCGTAGAATTGGGCATATCATGATATTCCTGGGCAGATCATATTTCTGTTAAAACTGAGAGGGTCGCCTCACTCCGCTCCGCTCCGCTTCGCTCTGCTCCCGAAATTTATGTCCATGTAAACCTAACACGCTCCTCCTCGCTTTGCACCGCTCCGCTCCGCTCCTCGTCGCACCTATTTTTCACTTTTGGTGAAAGATTTTTGACTTCATACTTTACGATCTGCCCAATTCTACGATCTGCCCACAACATAAACATTGAAAAAAAAAATTTTGGTTTATTATTTTCATATTTTGCGAATTTATATCTGAAAATATCTTTTCACCAGTAATATAAATATTTTCTTTATCCTCCAGTTCGAAGGTTGCTGTAAAGCATATTCGAGATTGGAGAATTTGAAGACCCACCTGCGAAGTCACACCGGGGAGAAGCCGTACACGTGCGAGTATCCTGGCTGTTCAAAGGCCTTTTCTAATGCTAGTGATAGAGCCAAGCATCAGAATAGGACACACAGTAATGAGGTAAGGGATATATATTGCTTGTGTTAAATTTCTTTCAGCAATCGCTAGAGTGGTAACGCAGTCCCGTGGAGAGACTAGAGACGGGAGGTTTTTGAGTAAAAACCTCATCGGTTATTTGACCGTTGTCTTTTAGAAGACTATCTGGTGCCCGCGACTTCGTCCGCGTTCTGGATGAAAGGTACCCTATGTCCTTTCCGGTGTCGAGACAACGTGTGTGCAAAATTTCATGTTGATCGGTTCAGCAGTTTTTGCGTGAAAGATTTACAAACATCCATACATACATTCATACATCCATACAAACTTTCGTATTTATAATATAAGTACGGATTTTCCTCCTCTCAATTAAAATAAAAAATAATCGCTAGAGTGCTGGTATATATGACAACTCAGACCACGTACACGGCGAAGTAGTCTTACTAGCTTCACTCTGCCGTCCACAGGCTCTATCTTTAGTTCTTATTTGATCTGAGTATAGCTATAGTAACTAATAGTGTGTTAATGAAATGTTGTAGTACCATTAAATTAGTTTTAAGGCCTCTTTCACAAACTACAAGTAAAGTGTTGATTAGTTACTTTTAGAAATTATTTTATGTTTTATTAAATTATGCACTCGGTTTAGTGCATTCAATAGGCGATTTTTTTTATTATTTTCTTTTTAATGTTTGCGACTTTTACCGTACAAACAAAGGTATACCGGCTAAATTATTCCCGGTGACAGGTGACTTTAAATGACGGTTAGCCTACTTGACAGATGGTGAAAGAGGCCCTTAGTAGGTATTAAATAGTAAAAGTATACTATTTGATATGTGATCAAAGGTACTTAACAGTTGTTAAGTAAGACTAAATTTATTTTTTAAATAATCATAGCATTACTTTAAATGATTTCAGAAACCCTACGTGTGTAAAGCCCCTGGTTGCACTAAGAGGTACACAGATCCTTCATCCCTCCGGAAACACGTGAAAACGGTTCATGGCGCTGAGTTTTATGCTAGTAAAAAACATAAAGGTAATCTGAAGTTTTATATTTATTTAGGAAAAAACTGGAATTGTTTCAAAAAGATAAAAATTAGAATAAAAAATAAATTACAAAAAAATTTCATTGCACCAATATTTTTAGAGGGGCCCCTACACCTTTTTTGTATCTAGGCTTAACTAAGTATATTAATAAAATATTTTGTATTTTGAATTTGTATTTGTATTTTTAAGTACTTACACATTTTTTATTTTACAAATACATAATAAATTTCTGGTTTAGGTTGTGTCCGTGGCGACGACTCGGCTGAATCAGGCGGAGGCGGTGCAGGTAGTTCGCCAAGGTCAGAGGAAGGAGGTGTTCCTATGGGAATCCGAGGTCACACGTCCTCTGCGTCCATCAAGAGCGAGAGTCCAGCTTCACCGATACCACACGGGCTCCATACATCCGCTCATCAGGTATGCTGAAGTTTACTTCCTTGTAAATATACAAATTATCTCAAGGGCGGGTATAAAGAGAAATAGCCAATCCTAGAGATTTGAATTTTATCTAAGTAAACAAAGTCCAATTAAAAAAAAATTAAAATAGATAAATACATTATAAATAAAACTGAAGACTCTGACAGAAACCATATACTTTCATACCCCGGGCTTATATTATAAAAATCGATTCTTAAGCCTTAAGAATCGATTTTCTTAAGAACCTTAAGACTTAAGGTGTAATCTCACTAAACCTTGCTTTTTGGCTATACGATATTTAATTGTAAATTTAACATTGTTACAGCTGTCAGCTCAGTGTGGTGGAGATTTGGACTTCGGCGGGTCCGGTCTTGGCGGATTCAGTGACGAAAATGGCGCACCTTTTTACAGGCTCGATGGAGAGGTAATTCTATCTTTCTTTTTACCTTAGGCTTCCAATCTGTAACTGTTGCACGCGACTTCGCCCGCGTAACTTTATAAAATATAGCCTATGTCACTCGCTGATAATGCAGCTTTTTGCAAAATCATTCCAGTAGTTTTTGAGTTTATTCATTACAAACATACAAATCTTCTCCCTTTATAATATTAATACGTTGAAATGGCAAGCCATTTTATATTTCAAATAATATTTCACGGTGTTCTTCTATAAATCTGTGGTTACTGCCGCCAAATTGGGCTGCCCAAATGACTGTGAAATTCAGTGTGCCTCGACACTGCCACTACTTAAATCTAAATTTAATGTGTTGAATATTTTTTTAAATCAAAACGAAATGCCAAAAAAAAACTTTCTCCATCTAAATTTACAAGCTTTGTATATTTTTATATATTTTTTTTTAATTAAATACAGGTCGAACAGGAAGTGGTAGGTGAAGTCGGTCAGTTGCCACTTATGCTGCGAGCCATGGTAGCCATAGGAGAGCCGCGTCACCATCACGCGCCGAGGTTCGGAAACAAAATGGCCGTCGTCGGGCGACTAGTGCCGCCACCTGTCGACATTGGAGGTAATTTCATATTATTTGTCAAGGCTAAATTTATTTATTAATTATTTATAAGGAAACTTACAGGAATTATTACAAGATAACAGTTTAAAATTACAAAATAGTCTAAAGGCCTCTTTCACCAACTGCAAGTTAAGTGTTGATTAGTTACTTTTAGAAATAATTTTATGTTTTATTAAATTATGCACTCGGTTAAGTGCATCCTTCGATAGGCGAATTTTTTTTATTATTTTCTTTTTAATGTTTGGGTCTTTTACCGTAAAAACAAAGGTAGGTATATCAGCTAAATTATTCCCGGTGACAGATGACTTTAAATGACGGTTAGTCTACTTGATAGATGGTGAAAGAGGCCCTAATAATAACAACTATAATAAGTTATAGCATAGCATTAATTAAAATACTGACTGACTCTGATAATACATTAAGAATATGGCCTCTGCCAGCGTGGCGTCTGTATTTCCGAGCTCATATAACCCAAATCTTTTCAAAGTTCGAATGAAAAGCATCTTCTGGGCCCTGATTTTGACAATTCCACTAACAACACAGATAATATTATGTTTTTTCAGCTGGGGGCATAAGACATTTAATGACAAGACAAGGAATGACATTAACGTATCTTGCCTTATCTTGTCAAGAGTTTTAACATACAGAATCAGGGCCCTGGGTGAGCTCGTTCCATCATAGGACCCTTGCTACACAGTAAAGTTGGTTGTTGGCCAACAGCAAACCCATGTCTAATAAAAAAGAAGTTTTACAGTCAGGGATCCAATCAAATAGAATCTCTTTGACTAAAAACATATTTTGTTATATATTTATTTAGCATCTTATGCTTTGATTTCAGGCATAGCACCAAATCGGACGGACCTCACCAACACGAATGTGGCTGTAGAATTGAAGGCCGCACCCAACACGAGACGAGATTCGGGAATATCGTCCGGAAGCAGTTTGTACAGTGCTAGGTTTGTGAGACATTACTTATGTTTATTATAGAACTTAACATTTTTCCAGAATAAAAAGTATCTTATTTGCTAATCCAAGTGATAAGCTATCTGCGTGCCAAATTTCATATAAATCTGTTGAGCCGTTTTTGCCTGATAGAGTAACAACTTTCACAACTTTCGCATATAAGTATATGATATTAGTAGGATGGTCTATTTATAAAGTTCTGTTAGAATTACGCTTGAAAAGAAATTACTCTTTTTATACACACCCTTCGTTTTTGCATTCGTCTACGCAGAATGTAACGTATCCTATGTCCTGAGAATTTCAAATGCATTAAGTCGTTTCTGATATTTGCGCGCACGAACGCACAGATAAACACAGATTTTTTTATGTACAGACACGGATCATTTAAAGCCTCTTTCACCATCTGTCAAGTAGGCTAAACGTCATTTAAAGTCAGCTGTCACCGGGAATAATATAGGTGATATACCTTTGTTTGTACGGTTTAAAAGTCGCAAACATTAAAAAGAAAATTAATAAAACAGAAAATTATTTTTAAAAGTAACTAATCAACACTTTACTTGTGGTTTGTGAAAGAGGCCCTAAAACTAATTTAATGGTACTACATTAACACACTATAAGTTACTATGGCCCTTAAGAAATTAAATTCCCTATAGAAAAAGTATTATCTACACGAATGATATATTTCTTTAGGAAATTCGATGAGCTAAAGGTCGCAACACACTGATGATTTTTGGTTTGCAGGTCGTCGGATATATCGCGCAAGAGCAGTCAGGCGTCGGTTGTGTCTGGCGCGATAACGACCGCGACAGGCGTCACTGCGCCGCAGCGATTAGTCTCTCAGCACGCTACCCTTTACGACCAGTTGTCGCCAGACAGTAGTCGCAGGTACAGTGTGACATTTGCTTTGGGGACGTTCAAGTATTACGAAGCGTTACAGTTCCACCTTCCTTGTCATTGCCTGCGTCTGTGTTTCCCCAAAATTACAACCCCCCGAGGTTGTAATCTTGGGGAAACACAGACGCAATTCATTCCTACATTTAATTCTTCAAATGTAGGGAATGGGCACTTACTAGGTAAGCGTGGTCAACCTTCGGCCGCATCTGCACCTTGCATCGGGTGGGATCGCGCACAAGCGGTGCCTTGATTAAAAAAAAAATAACGCAATTTTATCTTGTAAAACGTTACGATTCTTCACATGGGTGGGAGGGGAACCCCTAGACTGTATTTTACGTCTTTTTTTATTTTGTTCTCCCAAGTTGGCAACCATTTTCATTGATAAACTTGGTTCTAAAGCGGTTATTACAGGTTAAGCGGTTCAATTTGTAGGAACCCAATTTAGGAAATCGGAAGGTGTAATCGTAGTTAGAACAGATTGGATCCAATTTAGATTTTAGATTCTATTATCTATTTTCAACTCTATTAGCTTCGATTTAGAAATCAATTTAGTGTACTGTGATCACTAAGTTCACTACTTCGGTTCCTAAATTGGTTTCCTACGTTACTAGCTACACGCTCCCGGCTTCGCCCGGGTTCTAAATAAAAACTATCCTATCTTTAATTTTTAAATATATAGAGATTAATCATAAAATTAATCTAAAATTAACTGGTTTTTTTTTACTTTGTTCAACAGATCTAGTCAAGTGTCATGTGTGGGTTATGCGCCGGCGCCTTCTTCAGCTTTGGCTGCAGTTCAGGCAGTAAGAACTTCACAAGGGAATCAGGTAAATAAATAACGTATCTATTATTACAAATGACCTCACCTCAGTGGTTTTTAGTGTTATCATTTTACATGTTATTAGACTTAAATTGTTAAAATTATAAATAAAACAAATTCGTCTATAAGTAGGTACTCCTTCAATATCTCTTACAATAATATTTAATGTTTATTCCCATAAAGGCGGTGCTTCTTCGAGGAGTGACGTGTTCAGAAGTGAGAGCTGAAGAACTGACCCTGGAATTGGATCCCAACATCCAAGTGAAGGAGGAAGCTAGAAGGCTTTCAGAACAATCCAATCTTAGTGATCAGACTCAAGCTTACCAACCGTACCCGTGTCCTACAGATGATGTTGTAAGTAATATTTAAGTACCTGTAGGTACAGCTAATAGCTTGAATCAATTTCTAGGCTTGAATTCAACTTGCATTATTAATTTTGCCTTAAATTTTCAGTGGTTAGATAAAATTTTGACTAGTAGACTATCCAATCAATGGACTAAATATTTATGTCATGTTTATTTCTATTCCAAAATTTTTCTTTTAACTTTTAATATATGACGACACGTTTGGTCTAGTGGCTAGTAACCCTGGCTGTTAACCAAGCGGTCGCGGGTTCGAATCCCGCTAGAGGCAAATGTTTATGTGTTAACATTTACCTGTATTATGTATTATTATTATTATGTATTAAGTACCTGAGTCATGGATGTTTGTATTTATAACATGTATGTATTTAAAAAAAGTATTGTATGTAGTATATCAACTGTCTGGTATCTCCGTATCCATAATACAAGCATTAAGTTGCTTACTTTGGAACTAGATGGTGTTATTTATTTATTTATTTATTTACTAATTTAATTTATCAATTCTTTAAATAATGTGGATATCGGTATTCATATAAAATGTTGGATATATGCTTCAGTTTGCATAATTACATATTCTATATTAGTAAAATATTAAGTACGTATACAATTTATAATTGTAATATTTTTACAGGGTGATGCTCCATTCCCTTTCAAAACAGAAGACGAACATGACTCTGTCACGTATAAAGAGTCTCGATCAAATTCAACTAATACAGTAGTTATTACCACTGCCGCTCAAGTCCATCATCCTAATCAAGAAGTTAATTTGGAACAGGTAAAAGTTATCACCTACAATATTTTTATTATTTATACACTAGCTGTAGTTATATTAGCCCATGTTACTTGCTGATAATGTAGCTTTCTATAGGTGAAAGAATTCTTAAAATCGGCCCAGTAATTTTCGAGTTTTATCATTACAAAAATAAAAATATACTCTCTTTATAATATTAAAAGTATAGATTCCTCGCACATTAGTATGAAACTTGTGTCTTTAATACTTAAGTAGCAAGGCACAGACTGAGTCCTGCAGTATTAATAATACAGTTGCAATTTTACTGAAGTAATAAGCACGTTTTCTGTTGTGTTTTGGTGCATGAGTAGATTTGTCGATAGAATATAATATCAAATCTCGAACAACAATATTTTCTTATTCTCGATGTAAAAATTTGTCTAAATAGCTTTCTCTGATAAAATAGTACCTATTATCCGATTACCTTGCACCATTTAAAAAATAATAGTATTTAATATTATTATCAAACTAACAGTAGTATTAATATTGAATTTCAGGTGGCTGAAGGAGAGATGGTGGAGAATAAGTTGGTGATTCCAGACGAGATGATGCAATATCTTAACCAATCGATATTGGGAACCGAATCTGTAGAACCAGCTAAAAAGGAGCCCACTAAATCAACGGAACCAGAAAAGACTAAAGATAAGGACGCTCCAACCAAAGACAATAATCAAACCACTAGTGAACACGATACGAATAGTTCCAGTGAAAAAATCCGTGATGTAGCAACAAGTGACGATTCTCTACTCAAAAACTTAGGTGCCATAGGTAGTGATCTCAATATAAGTGATATTCCAGTCGACTTAAGATCGTTAGATGTTAGTATGTCGGGCAACAGCGGCTCTCTTTTGGCCGTTAAAACCCCCGACGACAAAAACTCTTCCTTATCGGAACAAGTAATTCCCGAAGCAAAGGAAAGACCCGAAAACGGTCAAAAAAGCTCAAGTAGTACTACTACAAATAATCCGATGCAATCGTTACAGACGATGGCTGGAACTCAAAACGATGTCAATAGGATAAGAGCGAGTCAGTTGCCTCAAAAACAAAATCCCACGATGACTCAAAAACCAATGATTATGAGCCCACAGAGTGTAATGAGTCCGCAAAGTTTAGCTCACAGCATGATGAGTCCTCAGAGTTTGCCACATAGCGCTATGAGTCCACAAAGTGTTATGAGTTCTCATAACATGCAACAATCCGTCATGAGCCCGCCCAGTGTATATAATGTAATGAGCCCACAAAGTGTCATGAGTGTTATGTCTCCACAACATAACTCCATGAGTGTTATGTCTCCACAACATAACGCCATGAGTCCTGCAAATCAAATTGTAATGAGCCCTCGTCACAACAACGTGGGCAGTCCCATGTCTCAAAATATGGCCAGTCCTATGGTGAACATGGCGAGCCCTATGCCTCAAAATATCGCCAGTCCTATGAGTCACGGGATGCCGAGTCCAATGCATCCGGGACTACAAAGTCCTATGGCCCAAGGCATGACGAGTCCCATGATCCAAAATGTACCTAACATGCCAATGAATGCACCGAACCAGAATCAAAATGTTATGATGAACATGACTCAAACTCCTCAAATTCCTGTACAAAATTTCATTTATATAAGACCAAATTGCAATACAAACATTCCAAATAAAAATTTCAATAGTGTTCCTAGCCAATATCCAAGTCATAATTATAACCAAGCCCCACCGTACCCTGCTCAAAATGCACAGAATGTGAACATGAGGAATCAAAATGTGCAGCAATATCAAATGATGCAACAATTCGCTCCTAACCAAATATCTGTGCAACAACTGTCTCAACCACCTCAACCAAACATGAATTTCAACCAAATGGTTAACTATTCGCAACCGATCAACTATCCTCCTAACAATCAAATGCACCCTATGCAAATGTCCAGATCCTCAATGATGAGCGTTGACAATAGCGGTAACATGAGCCGCGGAACAATGGCTAACTACAATGACCAATGTCCTCCCATGCAAAATACTCAATACAATATAAACATGCAGTTCTCTCAACCGCCTAACTACAATTCTGTCGTCAACGCTGCAAATGTAATGGGCCCACCTCCACCGAAAAACAATCATCAGTATAATCAAGCTATGATGAACAACAACCAGTACTACAATCACCAGAGGCCTTACAATCAGTGGGATTATCCTGGGAATCAATTTAATAAACACAATCAGAAATCGGTGCAGAATTCTATGAACATGTCAACGGGCAGTCAAAAGCCTGTTAACGGAACTAGAATGCAAAATTGCAGTCAAATAGTGAAGAATGACCAACAAACGGATTGCAGTATGAACAGTTTGAGAAGCCAAAATCAACAGAGCGATGTTCAAGTATGGGACATTTCGCAGTCACAGATAGAGCCGACCAACGGAAGGAAGAAGAATCAGAACAGCACGATGAGACAAGAAACTTACCAGAGGACATTGGAGTACGTTGAAAATTGCGAAAATTGGAAGAGTTCAGAAATGGTTTCGAGTAGTACACATCCTTTGCAAGGAGGAGATAATATGGTTGTAAACGATCTCCAAACATCCCTGTCTTCGTTTTATGAAGAGAATCAATACCTCCAAATGATTCAATAGCTGTAAATCTTATAATTAAGTAGATAGAAACAAGCACTGAGCAATTGGTGCGGAACGATTTAACCAAGCTACTAGTTATCATTTTATTATTATGTATTTATAGGACATTTTTTTATTAGATTAAGGATATTGTAGACTAGATGTGGGATTCGAAAAAACATAATTATTTTGTTTTACAATTGTCGAACTCATTAGTTTGATCTGTTCTAATGGTGCACTTAGAAATTAATGGTTGTAATAGAAAACTATCTCCGTACGAGACTGATTAATTTTAAAAATTTCTAAATTTAAGACGACTAATCGAAGCCTGTGTAAATCGTAGGGGATGAATGTCAAATATACTGTTTTTTTTTTGTCATTGTTAAAATAAAATAACTTTTAGATTTTTTTTATGTCTGTACCAAGCAGTTAGAGTTAACAAAGATAATGTTCCTTTTCATAGGTTTTTTGACAATTTTTATGAGGAAATAGAAATGTTTGCGTCTGCGTCACTTCCGGCGAAAACTTTTCACCAGATTTTCTAAATAAAAAGATATTTTTAGCACTACTGAACAGTAAGTAGCGCTCTGTTAGACTGTTTCGACTTTTATGACATTATTAGAAAAACATCAAATATAAAAAAAATATATTATAAGAAAATCAAATTATATGCGAAAAATTAAACAATTTGGGTTACTCCCAAAAAAGTACACTAACATTTTTAACAAGAAAAGACAGACAATAATGTAAATATAATATGTAAACTAAGTCTTCCAGATTTAATTAAGTACAATCTAGAATAGGATTGATATTAATACCTACAATACTATTTTAAGATGTACAGAGAATGTTGATTTAGAAATTTTTTATATGCAGAATTTTTTCGGTGCCTTACTTGAATGTTTGCCATAAAAAAATAAAAGGAAATCTGTATTATGTAGGTACTAACATAATTATTATATCTTCTTATCTTATAATACTAAACGAGGAATTCTTGTAAGCCACGACGATCTGGCAAACGGCTCTAACGATTTTGATGAAAATTTAGGGTCAGAAGTGTTTTAGGTCTAGAAATCGATCCTAATATGCCTTGATAACAAAATAATAAAGACATATTTTTTTATTCAATATATTGATAATTTGATGGAAAAGAGAGTGGCTCCTAGATAAATTTTTTTTGAAAAATCAATTTGTCCGAATTTTATATTGACAACAGACTTTGTGGTCCGAAATATGCTAATTTCTTTTTATTTTTGTGTCAAACGCGTACAAATGTACAAATTTAAAATTAAATATACAAATTAAATTTATAAATGCAATTTTTACAATTTTATTAAGAAAAATATACTATTATAGTATAAATATACTATGCAGCAGTACACTTTTTAAGAAATTTAAGGCGCTACAGCTAAATCGCATTCTTTATTAGGTTATTATGTCTTAATACAAATCTAGGTCTAAACCTAGAAAAAAAAAGTTACATCTGAATGTAACTTTTTTTTTCTTCTAAACGAAACCTATCACTCGCAGTCCACAGAAAAATTGAGATGCCTAATTAACTGGAGCGTATAGACAAAGTTTGAATAAAATGGGTTTTTATTTTATAAAAACACTAGCTGTTGCACGCGACTTCGTCCGCGTAACTTTATAAACAATAGCCTATGTTACTCGCTGATAATATAGCTTCTTAACAGTGAAAGAATTTTTCCAATCGGTCAAGTAGTTTCGAAACAATCAAATCTTTCCTCTTTATAACATTAGTTAGTATGCTGTGACATAAATGCACTAGCTGATACCCGCAACTTCGTCCGCGTTGAAAAAGCAATATATCGCCAGACATCGTTATTGCTATTACACTTAGCGAGGAGTTAGTTTCCCCTAATTTTAGATGATCCCTCGGGAGCAGTACTTTTTTTCTGGATTAAAGGTACCCTATGTCCTTTCTGGTGTCCCAGACAACGTGTATGCAAAATTTCATGGTGATCGGTTCAGTAGTTTTTGCGTGAAAGAGTTACAAACATCCATACATACATCCATACAAACTTTCGCATTTATAATACTAGCTGGTGCTCGCGACTTCGTCCGCGTTTTGGTTGAAAGGTACCCTATGTCCTTTCTGGTGTCCCAGACAACGTGTATGCAAAATTTCATAGTGATCGGTTCAGTAGTTTTTGCGTGAAAGACATCCATATCCATACATACATCCAAACAAACTTTCGCATTTATAATGTTAGTATGGATTAAACATTTAAATTTTTGCATGCATAAACTCAAATTAAATTTCGAAGTAGCGTCTTAAATAAAATATGTACAAGAAATACACTTTTTTCTAGAATTTTTACAGTCTTTAATTGAACTGCTAATTGTAGCTTCGTCTTAAATCATATTATTACTGTAGTTATAAATGTTCATAGTTAGAGAAATATTTTTTAGTGTTTCGAATATTGTCGAATCTCCTAGAATTAAAAAAAAATATAATGAGATTATTAGATTTAATTATATTATAGAAATGTAAGTTTGTTAATGTTTATTATTTAAAATAAATTTAAAAAATAAACCACGCACATGAAATGGAACAAGATTTTTCGTATAAATTATTGTTTTTTTTTTTACAAAACTTTCTGACCTGTGAATGTTTTATAATCTATTTTAAATACAATTTCTTATGACATGATTTATGACTTTTATTGTTGATTATTATACGAAGAACCCGCATTCAAGAAAAATGACAGATATCCTTAATTCCGACAAGTAGTGTTGGGGCTGTTTTCTTTTATTCTTCACCATAGAGCTGTGTCATATGGTTCTATGGACATGCTCTTTAAGTTTTAGAAATAAGTGGAAATAACTAGGAGCTAAGTCCGGAAGTAAATTCAACTTGGCGGATTGCTGGTGGAACAGCATACCCAACGACATTTTCTCTCGGCGTTCTTCTTGACTTGCTGACGTACTTTTGGGATCTATTGGGTATAATAGGCACCTGGAAAGTGTATAAAAAGTATTCCTTCCACATCCCAAAAATCCCGTCTTCCGTTCCGACGGTTTTTTTATTTATTAGAGATGGATTTGCTCTTGGCTAACATCTAGCTGTGTAGCGAAGATGAGGCCTATGATGGAGCGAGCTATCCCAGAAGATGCATACTCGAACTTTGAAAACATTTGGATTTTATGAGCTCGGACGCCGACAAGGAGTTCTAAACCTTGGCAGTGCGTATTATTAAGGATGTTTTAAAGCGCTTGGTCTAAAAAAGAAGGATTTCGACAAGATGAGAATGCCAACCAGCCGTACGTCTGTATGTCCGATGGACGAAAGGGGAAGGCGGTATGAGCTCATGCAGCTCCTAAGCACACACTCCGAAGTAAGTACATCTTATAAAAAACACATCGACATAGGTACTTAGGACCGCCGAAAGCTCACAAATGGAAACCCTATCTTCTTAATTTAAACAAAAAAAAACTCCACCATCTGCAAAATGTTATCGGACGATCACACGCTCTGGCAGCGCAGGCGCATGAATCGATTCTTGTACAGATGTGCAGCGTCAACATTTTTAATTATAGCCAGTCTAAATCGCGATGTTGAACCTACACACCGTACGCTAAACGCGCGCTTCAAATGTTTACATGGAAACGATGTTTTTTTCTCAAACGTTTCGCTAGAGTTATTTTTATGAGAAGGGCCTCTTAAAGAGAGTCTAGATAGCGATCAAAGGCGCGTGCGGTTTGTTTCAATCAAATCCTCAAAACCACGTGCCTCTCACAAGCGGTTAGAAATTAAGTGATTTCAAATTTCTAAAAGCAAAGATTTTGTATTAAAGTGTTGTTCAGTGATAAGGTATTTCTTTGATAGAGTTGATAGCGAAAAGTCTAGACTGTTGGATTTGTCTGCCTGCAATATTAGTGTTTATATCATCACTGCGAGAAGCAAAGGTAGGATTGTTCATTTATTTATAAAGTAATTAGCTGTGCCCGCGACTTTGTGCGCGTTTTTTTATTTCGTTTTTTTTTTAAATCCCGCAGGAACATAACTGTTTTCCGAAATAAAAAGTATAATAATTATGTGTTAATCCAGGTACTTATATTTATTATGTGGATGCTAAATTTCATCAGAAGTAAACATCCAAACATGCAAATTTTCGCATTTATTAGGATATAATTTGACTGACTTGGGACTTTTATTTTTATAATTTTTTCACATATTTTTTTTATAAGGAAAATTGTGATTATTTTATCCGAATCAGCCTGACATAGGACTAAATAGGAAGAAGCGTTATACCAAAGCTTAACTACAGTTTTTAATTAAACTATTGGTGTGAAGTTTACCTGATACTTGTTTCTTCCTCAGTAGAATGAGAATTCCGCACATAAGAAACTGTTACTTAAGCTTTTACTTAGAAAAAGAAAACAGTTGAATTTTTACTAATGTTTTTAATTGCTTATAAAAACTATTCTTTTTTTTATTATTTTTTTATTTTTTTATTTATTCAATAAACCTCGGGCGCATGCCGCAGCCTGTATTTGCCTTTCATTAATTACTAACATTACATAAATTAACCAACTAACACTAATTTTTATTTCTATCTATCACTTTTTTTGCTATACTTAAACAATATTCCAAAAATTCTTTCCTATTTTTTCCAATCATTATATCCTTAAATTTTTCTGTAATTATGTTGTTTTTCTATAAAAACTATTCATCATCAAGCGTAACCAAACTCAGTCCTCTGCCCTCCTCATCCGTCCACTGGCAACATCGCAACACTGGCAATCCGACTCTCTTGGGGTCATCGTTCTTCACTCCAAGACTTTTTTAACCCAATACTCATCATACTCTCCACGACAAATAAAGCTGACATAAGTAGAAGTAGATAATATGTAATATTTACAATATTTGTGTGTAGGTAAATATTGTAAAATTATTTTTGTCATCTTTATAATAAAAATTAATATTTACTAGGTATAGATGTAAAAAAAAGTATTTTAAGAATTTTATTCTAAAAGAATTTCAAAAAGAATATCAGTTTTTATTTAACAGAATTTATATTCTTCTAAAATTAAAATAACCTACTTAAAATTCTTTAATTTTTTTTTTACATTTTAAAAGAATTTTGAGATTTTTCTAAAAATAATTTTAAGTAATTTTTAAATGAATTTTAAGAAGATTTAATTTTAGGAAGTGCTATTAATATTTACTAGTAGTAAGCCTACTGGTAATAAATCGACCTTGGTAAAAGACAATTGGTTTACAAACTAAAAATTAATAGGAAGTTGAAGCTTCAACTGTACCTGACAGTACATGATTAAGGGTTTAATGATAATTTAAATTTAATTTTACCTAGTTATACAAATCCATACTTCAGTACTTCAGTACTAATATTATAAATGCGAAAGTTTGTATGGGTGTATGGATGTATGGATGTTTGTAACTCTTTCACGCAAAAACTACTGAATCGATCACCATTTAATTTTGAATACACGTTGTCTGGACACCAGAAAGGACTTTCATCTAGAATGCGGACGAATTTTCACGATTTAACTACTCGACCGTCAGGGATACAAGTAATAAATATAAATATAAAATATAATATAATAAAATAATAACATAGGATACTTTTCATCCAGAAAAAAAATACTGTTCTCAATAAGGGATCAATTAAAATAAAATAACAAACTAACGCCTGCCCAAAGTGTTATACTAACAAGAGGTCAAGCGTTGTATTGCTTATATATTTTATCGCGGGAACCAACTAGTTATACATAGATATAAAATCATTTAAATATTATCTAAGTGTCGAACTAGCTAAAGATGGCTGATTTAATACGTAACTGTTTGTCTGTTGGTCTGCGGTATGTCGCAATCCCATGTCAAGGGCGCTACAAATAGATCCGTAGTCTTTAATCTGTGCACTGTTCAATACAATACACGATTGTGTTACTCTATCATCTATTTATAAGTAATAGTACTAGCTGGTGCCCGCGACTTCGTCCGCGTTCTGGATGAAAGGTACCCTATGTCCTTTCTGGTGTCCCAGACAACGTGTATGCAAAATTTCATGGTGATCGGTTCAGTAGTTTTTGCGTGAAAGGGTTACCAAGAAACATCCATACAAACTTTCGCATCTATACTTATCTTCTATACTAATATATAAAGCTAAAGAGTTTGTTTGTTTGTTTGTTTGTTTGTTTGAACGCGCTAATCAGGAACTACTGGTTCGAATTGAAAAATTCTTTTTGTGTTGGATAGATCATTTATCGAGGAAGGCTTTAGGCTATATAACATCACGTTGCGACTAATAGGAGCGAAGAAACAGTTGAAAATGTGGAAAAAACGCGGAAAATTATTCATCTTTGAGGGCTTCCGTTGCGTGCGCTGCGAAACCCGTTCGAGATACCCAAATGATTCCCAAAATAACTATTCCACGCGGACGAAGTCGCGAGCACCAGCTAGTATAGTATAAACTACAGCAGATGTTGTTTTCTTTAAGTTTCTATTACGTTACTCTCGACACATACATAACCTACATTTATTACTATAAAGAATTGCAACTAATACCCATCGATCATTGATCAATTTTATATTAGTCATCAAAGTGACGTACCATCATATTCATATACTTCAATCAATTGAACGAGCACGTGAATAGAATGACGTATGAAGTATGTATAGGAACACGTTAAACGCGTATGAGTTATATATTGTTATGAATATTATGAAGGCTCGGTTTTTAATCAAAATGTTGCCATATAAGTAGGTACTCGTTAATTGGGATGCCAGAGTGATTTTCCAATCCCTTAATCTTAACCCTACTGTACTGTAGTCAGCAGAGCAATTTTAGCACATATGGCGTTGTTTGTGTTATAGGCAACGTTAGCCACTTACCATCAAGTGGTATCAGATAAGATTTCAAAGATGAACACGGTCTCATGTTATGCAAGGGGAAAAAGCATATATCTATTACTATTACTAATATTATAAAGAGTTCTTGATTGTTTGTTTGTTTGAACTGAATAAGATCCGAAACTATATCCGAAATTAGCGATTTGAAAAATTCTTTCACTGTTGGGCTGGGAGGCTATATTATCAGCGAGGAGTGCGAGTAACAGGCTATATTTTATAAAGTTACACGGACAAAGTCGCGTTGCAACAGCTAGTATCCAAATAAATAAAAAAGTGGACTGTCAGCCTGTCTGCCGACTTTAACAAATAAAATTGTAGTTTTCAAGAGGCCGTAGCATTCCGCGTCATGTAACTGTGAACCTTAAGCACTCTTATTATACGCTAGTACTCTTTATTATACTGTGCCTTTAGCAAGAAGTGCTGCTATCAATAAATCCCGACACATACCGAAAACAATTCGGCTGTGGGATACCACGACATGCCGAGACGTGACGCAGCCTTTACTTTCAAAAGGTCAGACTTTCAGCACCGGATAGCGAAGCATAATATCTTCAGTCAGTGCTTGCCCTAAAGCAGATCATGTATTACTTAATATCAATCTAATTTAGTAGGTTCTTACTTTATGCGCTGATTTAGCGAATGACAATTGGGGATTTTTTCCACTTCGGCCGCCGACGAAACCAATGCTACGTAACCGGTTACGTGTGAAGGATTATTTTTCTTGCTACGGAACTAGTTACGTACAAAGAGTTTTTTTTCTTCTTACCAAACTAACAAAACACATTAATGTCTTATCATTGCATTTATATATGTATGTAAGAGAATAACTTTTTAGCAGAATCTAGTAGATATCATAATAATTTACGAAGATTATCGATTAGTAAATATCGGTTTCGAAGTAAGGAATCGCGAAGTGGTGTTAGAGAATTAGGGCGTGGATAGCGTGGTTTGTCGGTTACGAATAGACGTAAAATCACTCCACATACAGGTTACAGAATAAGCCACTCCAGAAAGAGAATACCTCGTATCTTGATCTCTTGCTAAGGTTATTAAATGACAATGTAGTTGCAAATCTGAGGCTCATTACTCTAAAATATAGAAATGTTTGCGGCCGGTGATCTCAACGGATTCAAATCCCAAATAGTTTCATCACATAAACAGGAAACTATGTGAAAACTAAACAAACCATGGTGTTTTAAATACGCCAAAAGATCAACCTTGACGAGCGGCTTCATTTGATCGCGCAGTTTTATATGAATAAAATTTATTTGTTGTTTATTTCACTGTTCATATTCAGGCCAAGATTTTGGTAGATTTTATGTGGAAATTTTTTTCCAGTGTAAATAATGTTGAAGGTCGATATTATTATTTTAGGATCACGTTAAATACCTTCGACTAGGGCGGCCATGTGCTAAACAGTAGGCCAGAAAATATGGAAAACAGCGGATGTTTGTTCTAGAAATATTGAGTTGGAATTTTTTAAATAAACAAATGAGATATATTTTATACAATATAACTCACTGCGTTTGGCTGTGGTTCCAAATATGCAGTAATCCTGACACCAGTAACGAAAGGTCGTGTTATAGAAGACCACCAAGGCGATCTAACTATAGTTATACTCTATAGAAAGTGAAATCAAAAATCAAAAAAGTCAAAAAGTCAGTGATTTTATGTGCCCAATTTTTTAATAGAAGAGCTCAATAGAAAGTCGAGAGTTAATTTATAATTTTTGTTATAGCTGTTATCTATATAAAAGGCTTGACCGATTTTTATGAATTTTTTGGTGTAGGTATATTCGATAGGTCTGAATAGGTCGTAAACTATATTTTTATACCCCTAAGGGCCTCTTTCACCAACTACAAGTAAAGTGTTGATTAGTTACTTTTAAAAATATTTTTATGTTTTATTATATTATGCACTCGGCTAAGTGCATCCTTCTATAGGCGATACCTATTTTCTTTTAATGTTTGGAACTGGTGACCGGTGTCTTTAAATGGCGGTTAGCCTACTTGACAGATGGTGAAAGAGGCCCTAAGTGATAAAGGTGGCCCAACCCAAAAAAAAATTATATGACAAACAACGTTTGCCGCGTCAGCTAGTTTAGATATAATATTAAATCTTATTAATATTATAACAATGCGAAAGTTTGTATGGATGTATGGATGTATGGATGTATGTATGGATGTTTGTAACTCTTTCACGCAAAAACTACTGAACCGATCTCCATGAAATTTTGCGTACACGTTGTCTGGGACACCAGAAAGGACATAGGGTACCTTTCATCCAGAACGCGGACGAAGTCGCGGGCACCAGCTAGTAACCTATATAACCAAGTTATTTATCTATATAAACGAAGGCAAATCACCAGTAGCATTCTATGTTCTTGTGTCCGTTTTACAAGAGTGTAACTATTTATAAATTGACATTTCAACGTGAATAGGATATAATGGTCCCTTCAGAGCGAAACGTGTCGGTCTAAAGTTACCTCTCTAACTCTATTTTCGAATAAATGAATCTTTTGTTTAAATGCAAATTATTAAATTTTAAAATAACGTACAAAATAAAAATATTTTTAATTATTATTAATTATGTAAATGCAAAATCTGGTTAATTTATTATGTTTTTCGTAGCTATTTTTAATTTAAAAACTATTTGAATTGAATTGAACAACATTTTTACTCTAAAATTAACTGGATTAAGTCTACATGACAAATATTTAGTTAAAACTGTTTTAATCATTAAAATGTTTAAATATTTTAATACATATTACGGTACTAAAAATTAAATACATATTATTGTATAAGTATAAAATAGCGAAAAAAAAGAAGAGGTTAGTGGAAAAATAGACGGAGGCAAAAACCATTTATTTTAGAGATTGTACAAAGATTAATAGGTACATAATACCAAATTAAAGTATATACTTACCTCTTTACCAAAACTAATTGAAAATTAAATTTTATATACGAGTGCATCCTACAGCTGACCCCGCAAACGTTGTTTTGCGAAAAAATAAAAATAAAATTTTTTGGCGTGGACCACCCTTAAAATTTTGGGGTAAAAAATTAGATGTTGGCCGATTCTCAGACCTACCCGATAAGCACACAAAATTTCATCAAAATCAGTCCAGCCGTTTCGGAGGAGTTTGGCAACAAACACCGCGACACGAGAATTTTATATATTAGATATACAATAATATACATATACCTTTATATATTAACAAATCATTAAATAAATTCTTCAGGAAACCAGATGTCCATTGAGAAAGCGTCCATTGATGAGTTTCATTGAAAAACAATATGTGCTCGTAAAATATAAATAGTGCAAGCATTGTAGAATCACTGTTGTTCCGACACGTTAAGTAATACAATGTATACAATTTTATAGCAGACTATTTTTTAAACTCAGTCATAAATCAGTACTCCCGTCACTACTCAGTTGTGGGTGCATGCATCCTTGCAATTTTTACTAAGATCTGTAATTCTATATAAACTATAAACTGGCCTCAGACTTTCTATTGAGCCCAAGAACGCTATAAGGATCTGTGTAAGTTGCTGATTAGTTGGTTATCCCGCATACTACTTGATGCTGCAGCATCAGGTCAAGGAATCCAAGGATGGTAACCTTTTTTTTTTGACGAGGAGAAATCCGCTTACAGATTCCCTACCAGTGGGCTAGGTGGTAGGGATATGTGTGGGTCGCCCAGCACCTGATGTTAGCGGCACTGGGAATACCCACTAAAACTCCCCGATGCCTCCTTGCCCTGTGCAACTAGGCAACTAACTCCGATCCATTCCCAAGGCAGCCAAGCCATTACTGGCTAGGCTATCGCCAAAGAAAAGGATGGTAGCCTTGGATTCCTTGACCTGATATATGCATCCTTGCGATTTCTACAAAGATCAAGGATCTTTGTATCTTTGTCTTCTATTATATTATATTATATGAGCCTTATAAACGGCTTAGTATGTAATAAATCTATCTGTGGACACGCTTGTAGGATTTGTATTATTATTTTTTGTCTTTTTTACTATATTTTTGTTTTTGTTTCTGTTTTTTTCCAAAAATTAATAAAAAAAAATCAATGAAAAAAAATTAACATAGATACAGATCACAACATACCGTAAACAAAAATGCTTAACAATGAACTCGATTGTATTTTAAAAATATGATTTACACGTCAGAGATAAATAAATACGTATAACATGCTCTAGTTGTTAAGATATTTATGTCGTGACAAAAATAAATGTACGCACGGCTAACAAATTCTACGACGAACTCGATAGTAGAGACTGACACAGCTATTACAATAATACAAAACAATAATAATATATCATACTAGCTGGCGCCCGCGATTTCGTCCGCGTTCTGGATGAAAGGTACCTACCCTTTTCTGGTGTCCCAGACAACGTGTATGCAAACATTCATGATGATCGGTTCAGTAGTTTTTGCGTGAAAGAGTTACAAACATCCATACTCATCTATCCATACATCCATACAAACTTTCCCATTTATAATACTAGCTGGTGCCCGCGACTTCGTCCGCGTTCTGGATGAAATGTCCTATGTCCTTTCTGGTGTCGCAGACAACGTCATGCAAACATTCATGATGATCGGTTCAGTAGTTTTTGCGTGAAAGAGTTACAAACATCCATACTCATCTATCCATACATCCATACAAACTTTCCCATTTATAATACTAGCTGGTGCCCGCGACTTCGTCCGCGTTCTGGATGAAATGTCCTATGTCCTTTCTGGTGTCGCAGACAACGTCATGCAAACATTCATGATGATCGGTTCAGTAGTTTTTGCGTGAAAGAGTTACAAACATCCATACTCATCTATCCATACATCCATACAAACTTTCCCATTTATAATACTAGCTGGTGCCCGCGACTTCGTCCGCGTTCTGGATGAAATGTCCTATGTCCTTTCTGGTGTCGCAGACAACGTCATGCAAACATTCATGATGATCGGTTCAGTAGTTTTTGCGTGAAAGAGTTACAAACATCCATACAAACTTTCGCATTTATAATATTAGTGCGGATAAGCCCGTGGAGCCAGTGGTATGAAAATGTGTATGGGAGTAAAATCAGAATTATCACACGAATGCGTTATGTTATGCGTTATAGTATAGTTACGTTCTATTTTTTTTGAATATTTTAGAATATCTCTGAAGTTTCAGAGATATTGAGCCATCTTCTACACTAAATTATTTAAAAAAAGAAGAATGTTGTAAATTTTATAATCGTACGTAAGGAGTACGTAAACTCCGCTACTCAAGTCGTGTATCGGAGATGACACATACAATTTTTTTTTATGTTAAGGTCGACAGACAGTCGCTGACTGTCCACTAGATGTCTGGTGGCTACCGTCGCCTATAACACAAGCAACGCCTTATGTCTTCCGACCATAGAAGGATTAGGATAAGAAGGAATTGATAAGAATAAAATTAATATATGAGATTATTTTCTATACGAGATTATTTTCGATAGAATTTAAAAAAAAAATTAAGAGAACTTGGCCTGTTAACCCTTTACTAGAAAGCTGAAAGTGCCCCATCAAACTCGCTATATAAACACATAAAACGCAAAGTATACGAACGGACAGCTGACCTTGCCACGCCATGCGCCCATAATTCCACAATGTTTACTAAACAAAGTATATTTTGAAAATGCTTATAAAGTGTGTCAACATGTCAGTTGGATTAAGCGCCTATACTATGACCTCATAATAAATATGAGACAAATCAGAAAGGGCAACGGGGCATAAAACTAGGGCACAAGAAAGTATTCCTATTTAGGTCTTTACCTACTCCGAGTGCTAGTACTAGCACTGAAAAGTATTAGTCACTCTGTAGACAAGGGACACGTTACATGAAATAAAATCATTATTATATTTAGCACATAACCCAAAAGCCTTCTCAAGGGGAACTTCTATCTTGACTGAGCGAAGCTCAAATGGGAGGTGTAGTGTATGCATCTTGGATTTGTTCAATAGCAACATTACAAGCACAGTCTAAAACGTACCACGTAACTGATGCCAGTGATCCACGTGGGATAAGTTAGTTGCATAGAGTAACTTATATATACTGAGATGAGAACTAGTTAGTTGCGTGTCTGTCCGGAAGTGCATGCGTGAGCCTCTGAGAGCATAAGGAAGGGCACTACAAGAGGTAAAGATTATTTTATAAAGGAAGCAAAAAATGCTCGCATGATTTTAGATGGTTTTAGACTCTAATGAAACTATAAACGCAATATACTCATACTTACCTAAATGTTAGACGCAGACATCCATTTTTTTTATGTCAAGGTTGACAGATAGTCTGACAGTCCACTTTATGGTAGGTAGGTGGTACTGAAACACGAAAGCACATTTTATGCTTTTATTTTACCGACTTCTATAAGGGGGTGGGTGGTTACAGCCGCCAGGCGAGCTGCGATTTTTTTTAGATACAAGTTCCAACGAAAGTGCGCGCGTGTTGGTGTGTGTGTGTCTGGCTCTGAGTGTGGGTGTGTGTTAAATACTTGTAGAAGTTGAATTAGATAAATAAATGAATGAAAAAATGTACGGCTTTTATCACTAAAGGATTTCTTTGGCATAGAAATAGTGTTTGATAGTTACCTAAATACATCGATGCCTAAATACCATAAATCAGTAAGTGATTGAAGTCTGACCGATTTCGATGCCAGAACGGCGGACGTAAATTTAAATAATTATGTGCAGTAAAATTATTATTTTACAGGGCTATTGTTTTGGTAAACTAACATAAGATTTAACAGAAAATCATGCAAAATAATTCAAACTTAACTACTTTAGAACTAGCAACTCGCCTCAGGCTTCGCACGGTTGCAATTTTTTCCGCATATTATATGCAAAAAACCTTCCTCGTTTATCGCTCTTTCTATAAGTGAAAACCATATCGAAATCGGTTAGGTTGTTTTGTTAAGAAGAAGTTAGCGGAGAATTAGACAAATAGATAATGAAAAATGTCAATAGCGTTCAAAGAGATAAAGAAAGAATATTTTTATATTATGATAATATAAAAAAATCGTGTTACATGTTTGTTCGCGATAAACTCCTAAACTACTGAACGGATTTTGATAAAATTTCGTAACTATGTGTAATTTGGTCCAACTTAAAAGATAGGATATATAAATTTCACCCCGGGCGAAGCCGGAAGCAGGTCACTATTTTTTTATGTGTCATTTTTCAAAGCGGTCGAAGTCGCGGGCACCAGCTAGTAAGATTTAATTTTCGTTTTTATGACATGTGTAGGTACAGTCAGGGTAAGAAATGGTTCGTCAGCGACCTCAAAGACTATTAGATTACATTAATTTGCTTGAAACAGGACAATTAATTTTATAATTTCCTATTACTTAGAGGCAGAGCATTAGTTTCAAAAGGTACCTACTAAGAGTCTACGATTGATTCAGAAAATTGATGAAGGTTTTCATATTCCTTGTGTATATTTTCTGTGTGTGTATTTAGATATATTGTTCGACTAAAAATAATCTCGAAATGAACATAGGGTGAACGAACTTGAAAATGCGGTTGCATTGCTCGTCGATAATCGCGGAGTTGCACTCGACCGTCTCTGCATCGATATTGCAAAACAATTATTTATTTGCATGTTAACAGAAATATATGGAATGCATTTTAGAGTACCTATAAGACATTCGAGAAAATATACAAAGTGATTTTGTTTAAAATGCTTTCACGCCTTATCTAACCTATACAATTGATTGTTAAAATTTTGCATATAGGTGCTCGCGACTTCGTCCGCGTGGAATAGTTATTTTGGGAATCATTTGGCTATCTCGAACGGTTTTCGCAGCGCACGCAACGGATGCAATTTTCCCCGATTTTTTCCACATTTTCGACTGTTTCTTCGCTCCTATTAGTTGCAACGTGATGTTATATAGCCTAAAGCCTTCCTCGATAAATGATCTATCCAACACAAAAAGAATTTTTCAATTCGAACCAGTAGCTCCTAAGATTAGCGCGTTCAAACAAACAAACAAACTCTTCAGCTTTATAATATTAGCATAGATAGCCTATGTTACTCTCTGAATGTAGCTTTCCAACAGTGCAAGAATTTTTCAAATCGGTCCAGCATGACTGCGATACGCACAGTGTTCTCTGGTCACTACTAAACTTCATTCTAAACGATTTAATCAGCTTAACTAATGTGGTCTTTAAACAATCCAACAACAATAAATCAATACAAAACAGGAAATTACTGAGGCCAAATATCATCAAGAAATGTTTGATTTTCGAATCAAACGTTCAACATGCGCCCACGCATGTTTTTGTATCTTGATTGAAATGTTTGAGAATTTCGTTATTGATCAAAACTGAAAATGAACCGATTTAGCATTCCCGGTTTTAGCATTCAAATATTTTACCACTTAGTAATAATTTATAAGCATATTAATGGCTCATGATGTAACATCATGACTTTCTAGCATAAGTAGGGTAGATACTTAACTAATTTTAATATCTAGGTATCACCCGATAACAGATTTCACCAAAAATACGTTAACATTGGCAGAATGCACTACAATTTGGTTACTTTATGTATCTACACATCCATATCTTCTATATCTATTCTATCTTGTATACATACATATACATAGGTATGTATAATATGTATGTATACCAACACCTACATATAGTAGTAATCATATAATATACGAGTATAATGACGCTGTCCTCCTGTGTCTGTTTCTCCGCTAACTTCTAAACCATAAACATTGGTGTCAATGGTGCTAAAAGCGTTATACGAGGAATATATAATTTGCAGAAGAAATGCATCAGTGTGAAGCCGGGACGCTAGTAGAAAATATACCTACATAGAATGACATTTAAAAACCCAGAGATAGAAAGTTAGCAGCGCACTTGAAAGCTATGCCGTTGCTAATGTTATCTAATAAGGTAATTACTTATATGTTCACCAACCAACCAACCACCGATACTTAGATAAAATAAATACTTAAATGAAAAAATTGTGTTAAATTAGCATTTCTAAATCAGTTAAAGTTTATACTTAGGTCACTGTTGATATAGTTGTTCTTTACAAAACAATAACGCAAGTTAGTTTGTGTTAAAAGTCAAAACATTCGGCAGTGATTCAACGGTTTAAAACGTTTGTATTTAGGTCAATTTTATGTTATGTTTTCGAACTGTAAAAAAGGACGGGCCGGAGTTCTAAGTAAAGTTCAAGAATTAAAGTGTCCCATTAGGAAGGTTTTTGGATACAACTAGTAGACTTACAGCCAGTTGCAGAAACGTTCTTTAAATTATAAAGTCTTTAAAACCTAAGGAATCGTTAAAGTGTTGCACAAAGCTACATTAACGTCAACTTTAATGCTCCCTTGAAAATTTAACTAAAGAAGTGTCAAACAAGACCTTATCCTTTATCTTTAAGAGAAAAAGCGTTGCACAAAGTGATATTAGCGCCTTTAAAGGAACCTTTAAAGCCGTCAATCGTTTTGTGAAACGTCTTTAAAGTTAATGTACCCATTAGGGATAAAGAAGCTTTGTGCAAGTGACTGTTAGACAGAAAAAGAAATTAAATCCTTGCGAAGCCGAGACAGTGCGCTAATCCATACTAATAATATTACCTACTAGCTGGTGCCCGCGACTTCGTCCACGTTCTGGATGAAAGGTCTATGTCCTTTCTGGTGTCCCAGACAACGTGTATGCAAAATTTCATGGTGATCGGTTCAGTAGTTTTTGCGTGAAAGAGTTACAAACATCCATACAAACTTTCGCATTTATAAAATTAGTACGGATTCAACGCGAACGAAGTCGCGTGCACAATGTACAAATGTCGCGTACAAAATGTCTGTATTTATGTTACAGAGGTCAATAAATTTAAATTATACAAATTTTCAAAAGAAATTTCATAAACCTCTCGTAACACTATGTTGTGTCAAAAGTCAAAATAGATGAAAAATGATTAAAAAAATAAATTTATAAAAATAGGCATTTAATTCGAAATTAACTATTTCTACATGAAATAAAATCACATCTTATAAGTAACTTACTTATTATCATAACTTTATCACTTAGTTCTAACAAGGTCTATTTATAAATCTAGATTTTTTATGTGTAGGAATGAGATAGGATGGAACGATTATAAAAAAAATTGTTTGGAGAAAAAAAATAAAAATATATTAAAGAAAATGTGGGATTAAAAACGCGGGTCTGTTGTAAACAAAACGATTTCTTACAAATGAAGTAATACAAATTATTGTGGTTTTTTGATTTCGCTTAGTTTACATGATGAACTTCTAATTTTATAATTAAAATTAAAATAACATAAAATATCACTATAGAACGAACTTTTTTTAATACTTTTTTTATATTCTAGACTTAAGATAAATAATGTTTTTCATCTCAGTCGTAGGACATAGGCCTCCGACATAATTTTCCAAAAACCGGTCAGAAGCAGCCTGGATCCAATATTGCGTCCTATTTGTTGGACCTTACTACTCATAATGGCCTCTTTCACCGTCTCTGAGTAAAGTGTCAAGTAGGCTAACCGCCATTTTAAGTTACGAAGAAAGCGTACGAGTTTCACCATCTTCGAGTAGCTTTACTCAAGGGAAATTTCAATTAAATTGACACAAGATACTTGTAACATTTACTCGCCAATTAGCTTTACTTATTTACATTCAAATTGACACCATGTTCACTTTACATACAATATAATATATCAACATAATAATATACACACAGACACTACTATTATATGTATTATTATTATCTGCTTAATGGCTGTTTCTGTCTTCTAGAGTACCAGTATCACTTCGTCCATTGCTGAAATATTGTGATCGCCACGTAAACTAAAGCTCTCTACCAATACCTACCAAGTCAAGAAACTGTAGTACTTATTTGATAGAGGCATTCCTCACATCTTTTTGATAGAGGCATTCCTCACATCTTCACAAGCCATTGTGTGGCTTCCTAAGATGTGACTACGCTTGTGCATCAAAGGGCCACACTCGCACAGGATATGCATTGGTGTTTCTTCTGCTTCATGGCAGAAGCGACACTCTCCTGTACTAGCGAGACCCATTATTTTAAGGTGCCTATTGAGACGACAGTGCCCCGTTAGTGTCCTTGTTAACATGCACAAATTGCTCCTACTAAGCGACATAGCCTGATTTGTCACGTTTCGACTATAGGCTCTTATGAGCGCTTTGGAATGGTTCAGACCTTTTTTTTTTTTTACGTTGGGAAATCCTCTTGGATACCCGGCAGTGTAGGGGGTACTGCCGGGTTATGCCGGATTCCTACCGGCTAAAACCCAACGACTTTCTATCATCGCGGCCATTAGCGGGCGGGGTCGCGGGGACGTTGTTACACGACTTCGGCGCCTCGCCACTATTCCTATTCTGGCTATTCCACGCGGGGAGGCCTGTGCTCCCTGTCAGAACCTCGGCGTACCCGAAAGTGGAGGTACGCCGGCCATCTCGGGGGACCTCACGAAGGGCGGCAGTCTCCCCCAAGACCACCGCCCGGGTCCCGGTTAGGGTGGAAGGCGGCGGATATAGGCCACCCGCCTGCGCCCGAGCCTTCTCCGGCGAATGGTTCAGACCTGGCAAGTTAGTCCAGCGTTTGTAAGATTTAGTAAAGCACTGGTTCCATATGGTAAAGCGAGCTAGGCTATTTGGCAGTCCGCACACAGGTTCAGGACCTATTAGCCTACCAATTATATGTATAATCAAAAATATATATACAGATAAACATACATATATAATATACAATTATACAGATACTTATTATTCCAATAACCATGCGTTAAACCTTTTTTTGACACTCACGAACACTTGTTTCTTTAAAATTACCCACTTTAAAGTCACTAATCAACACTTACTTACTTACTTTACTTGAAAAGTAACTAATCAACACTTTACTTGTAGTTGGTGAAAGAGGCGTATAGTAATTTAATTTATTAGTTGGCAGGACACATCGCGTTTCGCACTCATTTGGGCAGCCCATTTGGCGGCAGTAACCACCCCATTACGAAAGACTCTATACAGACGTTGCATGTGTTATTGGCGACCGTAGCCATCTATCATAAAGTGGACCTTCACCCTGTCTGTCTGTCAACCTTGACATAACAAAGACTATGACTACCACTTGAGGAATTCCCCATCCCTATACGTTATTGGCGACCGTAGCCATCTATCATAAAGTGGACCTTCACCCTGTCTGTCTGTCAACCTTGACATAACAAAGACTATGACTACCACTTGAGGAATTCCCCATCCCTATATGTTATTGGCGACCGTAGCCATCTATCATAAAGTGGACCGTCATCCTGTCTGTCTGTCTGTCGACCTTGACACAACAAAGACTATGACTATCACTCGAGTTCTTCTAAGGTTCATTATATACAGTATTATAAACCAGCTCTTGAATCTTCATTCTTAACATCAATTTCTTCGCGGGGCCAAGTTTCTTAACGTGAGGGAGTAGACTGTTGAAGAAGCCTATATCTTCGTCTTTTGTCGTTTCCCCTTCTTGTGCGTTACCACTTTTAGGTGCATCATCATCGTCATCATAGAATTCACTCTCCATTATGATAGGTTTTGTATCGAACTCGTCGAAATCGTCATCTTTAACGGGAACATCGTCCTGAGGCGGTTCCGGTTCCGGAAGCGGTGTTGCTTCCAAATAATAACTGCTGCCCTGTTCCGGTTCGTAATCGTAATGGGCTTCCGGACCTTCGTAATCGTTGAATTGATTGGTCAAGAATTGAAGTTTAGGCAAATACTCCCACTCGGAGTCCTGTTTTCTCACTTCTTTTCTCGCTTGGTCTCGCAGATATTTCCATTTTAAGCGGGCTTCGTCACCTGAAAATGAGAAAAATAATAATAAATATATGATTATTAAGGCAAAAAAACAAGGTGTCGCTGTGTCGTGGATAAGGCCGTGCGTGTGTTTTAGGTTTTATGTGAAAACTTTATGTGAAGTGCTTATCAAATTACCTACATTTAATCAAAAACTAATCAGAATCTCACAATATATGAACCATACCTATGCCTACAACGGGCAGCCAAATCTTAGTAAGGTTTACTTTAATGACTTTCACGCAAAAACTACTGAACCGATCACCATGAAATTTTGCATACACGTTGTCCGGGACACCAGAAAGGACATAGGTTACCTTTCATGCAGAACGCGGACGAAGTCGCGGGCACCAGCTAAATAAAATAAAATAAAAATAAAAAATAAAAAAAAATAAAAAAATAAAAAATAAAAAAGCCTTTATTTGACCAAGCTATACAAGCTACATTTTAGTTACTAGACTAATTGCTATGTAAACAAACTTAAAGAAATCTAACATTTAATACTTAATATGAATTATTTCTAGAAATCTTAATTAAAGTGCGTTAAGCTAGGTCCCCAGGTTGGGTAAAGGCCTCCTCCAAAGATGACCACTTCTCTCTATTCTGCGCTATTTGCCACCAATTTGATCCAGCAACTTTGATGATCTCATCGTCCCATCGAGTAGAGGGTCTTCCTCTCCTTCTTTTTCCTTGAGGTCCTCTCCATATAGTGGTATTGAAGGTCCATCTATTGTCTCTTAGCCTCGCTATGTGACCGGCCCAACTCCATTTTAACTTTAGTGCGTAGCTCAAAGCGTCAGTGACTTTTGTTATTGCTCTTATTTTTATGTGACGGATCTTGTCAAGTTTATTTATCTTAAGCATGCTTCTCTCCAATGCTCGCTGACAGGTCGTAATTTTTTGTCTAGCATTTGACGTGAATTTCCATGTTTGGCATCCATATGTCAAGCACGGTAAAATGCTAGAGTTCATTGTCCTCGTTTTTAGATTTAAAGGTAAGCTACTTTTAAAAACTTCTTTCAAACTCCAATATTTGTTCCATGTTCGTTGTACTCTTCTTTCAATCTCTAATTCGTTGTTTTCTTTTTCAAAGCTGATTGTTTTTCCTAAATAAATGTATCTGTCTGTGTATACCAGTGGATTTCCATTAATTTCTACCTGTCTCTTGTGACTATTAGTCATTGCCATGGTCTTAGTAAGATTGATTTCGAGTCCCACATTGGTGCTGGCGTTTTGAAGATCCTCAATCATTAGTTGCAGTTGTGTGCTTGACTCGGATAACAATACCAGGTCGTCGGCGAAACGTAAATGACTCAGAAAGGCATCTCGAACTTGAATTCCACGATTTTTCCAATTCAGTTTGTTAATGACGACTTCGAGTATAGCTATGAATATAAGTGGTGACAAAGGGTCGCCCTGTCTCACACCTCTCTTTATGGGGAAGCTCGGGCCCAGTATATCTAACTTTATTCTACCTGTGTTGTTATTATATATGTTTCTGATGACTTTTACGTACCGTTCTCCCACTCCCTGGTCCCTCAAGCCTCGCCAAACACTGTCGTGCGAAACTGTATCGAAGGCCTTTTGGTAGTCGATGAAACCCAGATATAGTGGCCTCTGTTGTTCACGATACTTCTCTACAACTAACTCGAGGGTATGTATGTGATCCACCGTGGAGAAACCCTTCCTAAATCCGGCCTGCTCCACGGGTTGACTTGCTTCGATTACGGGGCTGATTTTTGAGCCAATAATAGCGGAGAACAACTTGTATAAGGACGGTAGCAGGCTTATTGGTCTATAGTTGCCTATATCTTTTGGGTCCCCCTTTTTATAAATTAAGATAATATTCGATTCGGACCATTGTGTAGGAGTTTCATATTTTTGTAATATCAAAGAGAATAGTACTGCAAGTGGTGTTGCCAGTATATGGTAGGCTGACTTTAAAGCTTCGTTCGGTATGTTGTCAGTTCCAGGGGCTTTTTCTATTTTTAGCCTTTTTATTGCATCTATGATTTCAGTTTTATTAATTGATTCTAAACTCCCGTCGCTGTCTTGATCAGTGGGGCCAACTTGTAGATTTTCATCTAAGTTATTGATATTGTTTTGAGGTGTTGTTGATTGATTTTTTACGTTATATAGGTTTTTGTAGAAATTCGTTGCTGTAGTGATGATGTCTTTCCGTTTGTTCATGACTTTGCCAGACTCCTTTAGCCCTTCAATCCAGGTTTTGCTCGATCTGAGTTCTTTGTATGCCTTTTTTGTGCTTCCGGTGAGGTTAAGATGTTTTTCTATGATGTTATGTCTATATCTAGCATAGTCACTTCTCATATATTTATTTACTAGCTTGAAGAGTGCTGAGAGTTCATTTTTCATTGAACGAGTTTTATTATTGGTTTTTTGTAATTCTTTCCTTCTTTGTAAAAGGGAAATTGTTCGTTCCGATAACAGCTTGTGTCGTTTGTGTTCCTTTCTCGAAATTTGGACCTCCCTTAAACTCGTGGTAATTGCCTTCGTAATGTTATCGTATTGAGTCTGAACTGATGTGTTTTCGTGGCAGGCACAATGACTAGATAACATTTCTGCTAAAGTTTCCCTGTACTTTGAGATATCTTCTTCATCTTTTAGTTGGAATGAGTGATTATTGGTGTATTTAGTTCTACTTTCCTTAAGGTTCACTAGTTTCACTTTGGCTCTGATTATCCTATGGTCTGACTGGTAATTTAAGTTCATAGTACCAATATTCTGAAATATTTTCGGCTGGTTTGATAATATGTAATCTATTTCGTTTTTACTTTTCCCGTCAGGGGATCTCCATGTCCATCTTTTGTTTGGCTTTTTCCTAAAACATGTATTTATTATATTTAGTTTATGCTCCAATGCGAAGTCCACCAATCTCTGGCCTCTTTCGTTCCTTGTTCCGTAACCAAATTGTTTAGTCACTATATGTTCATCTTTTTTAGGTAGTCCGATCTTTGCATTGAAGTCTCCCATTAATATAATATACTTATGTGCGGTATCTAGAGCTTTGCCGACCGTTCTGTAGAATTCCTCAATCTCAACTTCCCTTGCCGCTTCCGTTGGCGCGTAAACTTGTATTAAGGAAACCCGGGATCCTTGAATATTCATATTTAGTACGGCTATTCGTTCTGTCAGGCCAGTAAAGCTCTCTATATTGTTTCTATGTTTTTTGTTCACTATAAAGCCTACTCCGTATAGGCCTGGCGTGTGACCCACGTGACACAATATGAAGCTTTCGTGTTCTTCTATCTTGGTACCGAGCCGTCTCGTTTCGGATAATCCTATTACGTCGTACTTAATTTTTTGGATTGCTTCCTCTAATTCCAATAAGCGTTCGTAAGACGATAGGGTTCTAACATTGTACGTTGCTATATGTATTTCTTGTAGTTTGTTTTTGTTTTTGTTCTTGTTTTTTGTTACCGTGGTGTTTAGCTTTGGAGGGTTATGGTCGTACTCTTCCACGGTGACCAGCCGGGTTGGAAGATCATATAAGTTTCTTGTTTTTATTTGTGTGTTAGTTTTTTCTATGTTGGAGGAGGAGGCGTTTAATTGCTATGTTTGTTTGTTCTGAGTATTATTCTTATTTGGTATGTTTTTAACTACATAATTTAGTAATCCCTGTTTAACTACTCCCTCCGAAAAGCTGCTAGATCTCTTGACCGATTCACCTAATTGTTGTGTTTTATTCTTCTTACTTAATTGTGAATTTTTCTCTGTATTGGTTCCAGTGTCATTTTCGGGTGAAGAAGGCAATTTTCGTTTTGTGTAGTTTTTCGATATAATTAATTTGTCGTATATAATTTTAGCTAAATTTCCCTTTTCTCTTTCCAATTGTAATTGTTCTTGTAATACTTTTCTCTTCTCCAGTACGTATTTTGGATAGTCTTCTTTAAAGTAATAATTTGTGTCTTTTAACGCTCTTTTTTGTTTCATAATTTTGATTTTTGTGCCTAGATTTGAAAATGACACTACTATTGGGCGTAAACTTTTTTCTTTCTTCCCTATTCTTTTTATTTCTTGAATGTCGCTGTAGTTTAATTTTATAGCGAGATATTGTTCCGCCCAGACAACAAAATTTCTTTCTAAGCTTGCATACGACTTTTCATTCTCTTCTATTCCAAAAAATACCAGATTGTTTTTTCTTGCCTGTCTTTCTAAAATATGTAGCCTTTTTTCTTGGTTTTCCACTTTCTCTTTCAGGATTTCATGATTTTTTTCCAAAGCTAGGAACTTTTCTTCAAACATCCTGTTAATATTTTTTGTGACTTGCTCTGTAACATTCTTTCCTGTTTCCCGAATTTCCTGTCTTTGATTGTCCAAATCATTTTTTATTGATTTAAGCGCGTTCAAAATTTCATCCATAATAATTTTCAATTGATCGTTATTTTGTACGCGTATTGGTACACGAAGCGCCCTCTTGTGGTTGGTGGCGGAAGTTCTTGGCCAGATATGTGTAGTTCAGATACTAGCCGAGAGATGGCGCTTGTTTGTCTTGATTGATTCAAATTCCATAAATTACTTAATTTTTTCAAAGGATTTAGGTTATGTCGGTTTTCAATACTTTAATAAGTAAAACACATAACTGGCTGAAAGCGTAATATACTCGCTTGGGTTCACTTCACCGTTTATTTCAGTTCTTGTAGATCAATACTGAGAGAAAAATGTTTATTAATGAAATGTAATGTCACTATGGGTTTAGCAGGCCTTTATTGTCATCGGCCAAATGAAAACGCCGTGTTTACAAATAGGTATTGTATTGTAATGGAGTCTTACAAGAAGTAATAATTAAGTCAACTTAAATTAGGTGTACAGAAGAAGAAGAGTGACGGACGACAATATAATACTGACAGCTCTTGCTGCGCACAGAGTACTAATCGCCGCCACACCACCCCCCCACGGAGAATTGAAGATCAAAGATCGAAAGGACGGGCAAATTTTACCCTACGACCCGATCGCGTTGTATACTTGGGTGAAGGTGGAGAAGGTGTAGTATGATGTGAGGTCTGTGAGTGTGATGTATGTGTGTCTGGATGTGAATGAGGAGTCTTAGATGGCGAAATGTCTGAAGGTTGAGGAGCGAATGATGAATCAGGAGTGTTGGTAAAGGTGAAATTGTCAGTGTAGGCAGGTTTTACTCGGTCTACACTCACGACAACTTCTCTGTTCCCGACGATGATGGTAAATGTCTTGTCAGTTCTGCTAACCACTGGAAAAGGTCCTGAATAAGGAGATTCCAGTGGTGGCTTCACGTGATCAGCTCGCAAGAATATATGTGAAGCTGAATTGAGCTCTTTAGACACAAAGCAGTTTTTTTTACCATGACGGGAGGCAGGAACGGGCCGTAACTCTGACATCATCCTTCTAAGCTGAGCGACAAACTCGGAAGAATTAGCGGTCTGCCAGTTAGGATGAGGAACTATCATCTCACCAGGAAGACGAAGAGGTTCTCCATAGAGTAATTCAGCTGGTGAAGCCTTTAAATCTTCCTTCACGGCTGAACGCAATCCTAGAAGCACGATAGGTAGAGCTTTAATCCACGGTTCTGCACGACACATCAGAGAGGCTTTAAGCTGCCTATGGAGGCGTTCTACCATCCCGTTGGCACATGGATGGTAGCTCGTGGTGCGTAGCTTTTTGGTACCGAGAAACGCCATGAGTCTACGGAATAGGTCTGACTCAAATTGCCGTCCCTGATCTGTTGTGATGCAAAAAGGAACACCAAACCTCGCGATCCATCCTTGTAAAAGTGTATCCGCGGTTTCTTCAGCGGTGATACTACGCATAGGCCAAGCTTCTGCCCATCGTGTGAATCTGTCTACAGCCGTAAGAAGATAACGATAGTCTTCGCACACGGGTAATGGGCCAACGATGTCGACGTGTATATGGCTGAAGCGGCCAGACGGTGAATCGAAGTTGCCTAATGGGGAAACTGTGTGTCGCGTGATTTTATTTTTCTGGCAAAGTGTGCACGATCTAGTCCACTGTCGCAAGTCTTTGCGAATCGAGGGCCAGACGAATCTATCTGCGATAAGTCGAGATGTAACACGAATGCCAGGATGACTGAGGTTGTGAAGTTTTTCAAAGTATTTCCTACGAAAGGGTAAGGTAAGAAAAGGCCGTGGCTTGCCGGTGGAAGTATCGCAGATGACTTTGATGTCCGTATCGGGTAAGTAAATATTTTTGAGTTTCAGGGAAGAGCCGTTTTGAAGAAGTTCTTGTAGCTCTTGATCACCTTTTTGGGATTCAGCAAGAGCTGCGTAGTCGTCTTCAAGTGATATGGCCTCGATTCTTGACAAAGCGTCTGCTACGACGTTATCTACGCCTTTTATATGTATGATATCCGTTGTAAATTGCGATATAAAATTCAACTGGTTCAATTGTACTGGGGGCAGTTTCTCACGTCGCTGTGTGAAGGCGTAAAGGAGAGGCTTATGGTCTGTGTATATGGTGCAATGTTGAGCTTCCAATATATGTCGGAAGTGTTGCACGGCCTCGTACACAGCTAGAAGCTCTCTATAGTAAGCGGGCCAGAGTGTTTGACGATTGGTTAACTTCTTGCTGAAGAATGCTAAGGGCTGCCAATGTGTGTCAACGCGTTGTTGAAGACAGGCTCCCACCTGGGTACTTGATGCGTCAGTGAAAAGACCTAGTGGGACATCTGGAAGTGGATGAGCTAGCATAGTAGCCTGGCTAAGGCTCTCTTTGCAAGCGTTGAAAGCACTTTTTAATTCGGTTGTCCAAGGCACAGGTTTGGTACCCTTGAGCTTGGAATCGGTTAAAATATTTATTAATGGTGTTTGCATTTCAGCAGCATGTGGTAAAAAACGTCTATAATAATTGATCATGCCCAGGAACCGACGTAGGCCCTGGACAGTTTTTGGAAGGTCATACTCCTGTAGAGCGGATATTCGCTCTGGAGGAGGAGCTGATCCATCTTTCGAGATCCGGTATCCCAGAAAAGTAACTTCTTTTGCTCCTAAAACGCATTTTGCAGGATTTACAACAACGCCGTAATCAGACAACCTTTGAAATAGGATGCGCAGATGGCGTTTATGGCTATCTTCGTCTGGAGAATATACTAAAATATCGTCAACATACGGAAAACAAAAGTCTAAATCTCTAACAACCTCGTCCATAAAGCGTTGGAAGGTTTGTCCAGCGTTACGCAACCCGAACGTCATGTATGGGAATTCAAAAAGCCCGAATGGGGTGATAATCGCGGTTTTGCACACATCCTCGTTAAAAATAGGAATTTGTTGGTAAGCTTTTATTAAATCAAGGGTGCTAAAGATGGTAGAACCAGCGATGTTGTGACTGAAATCCCCAATATGACGAACAGGGTAGCGATCTGGAATAGTTCGAGCGTTGAGTGAACGGTAATCGCCACATGGTCGCCAAGTGGAATCCTTTTTGGGAACTAAGTGAAAGGGGGATGACCATGGACTCTCAGAGGGTCTTGCTGTACCATTTTTGATCATCTCATGAAATTCCTTTTGAGCAACCTTGAGTTTTTGTGGAGCAAGACGACGTGGACGACACGAAACTGGTGGACCGTCCGTCGTTTTAATATAGTGTACAGTATTATGCTTTATTGTTCTATGAAGTCCGGGAGGTCGTGTGACTGTAGGGAATTCTGAAAGTATTTTACTAAAAGGTGATGCTGTGAAAACTGAAATGGTCTTAATGCTTGGTTGATCAAGTGAGGCAACGGAAGTTGGTGTAGACAGACCGGTAACGCCGTCCAAAAGGCGCTTTTTACGGCAGTCAGGTAGCAAATGGTAGTGAGCCAGAAAGTCTGAGCCTATTATGGGAGTGCTGACATCAGCTACAACGAATTGCCAACGGAATTCGCGACGTAACCCGAAGTTAAGGTTTAAAGATATGCACCCGTAGGTTTTTATCGTGCTGCCGTTCGCTGCGTTGAGTTCGTAACTACTAGCGGGAGTTTTAGTAGATAAAATTTTTCGTGGGTAGCAACAAAGGTCAGATCCTGTATCAATAAGGAATCTGACTTTTGAGCTTTTGTCTGTGATAAATAGGCGGCGACTTGAAGGTGTGCAATCAGTTGCCGCCGCTACTGATTGAGCTTGGAGTTTTCCTGCGTCCAGCTGCATGGTCTAATGCACTTAATTGCTTTGGATTTAAAGTTCCTATGATACCAGCAGATTTGAACTGTAGGTGATTGAGTGCGGCTGCGTTGTTGAATTTGGCTTCGGCTGTTGGATCGGTTTCGGCTGCGACTAGGAAGCTGTTGGGATGTGATTGCAGCGATACAAGCTGTCAACTCTTTCATCTGTAATGCAAAAGCATGCAGTCCCATAGGATCCTTAGCGGTTGCAAACGATGCAGTGGTTGAAAAACCGGAGGCTGTGCTATCAGAAGCTGTAGTGGGAGACCCAATATTTGGAGCAAAAGTAGTGTGCACGAAGTTGTGCGCTGTTGTTGCAATTCCAGGAACAACTTCCAAAATTTTATCAGCATCTGCCGCAATGTTGTCAAGTGAGTCAACCCGGGCTGCCAGCAGTGCCTGAAGATTCTGTGGTAAGCGCCGCATAAAAAGTTGTCGAAGGATACCATCGTCTGTAAGAGTATTACCTGCTAAAGAACGAAGATGTCTGAGAAATTGTGAGGGTTTTTGATCCCCTAACTCTGAATCTGTTAAAAGTTTTCGAACGCGTTGTTCCTCCGACTGAGATAAACGTCTTATAATTTCGCTCTTTAAAAATTCGTATTTGTCAGTGGCCGGTGGATTTGTAATTATGTCTTCAATTTCATCGGTGATTTTAAAATCTAATTTTTCTATAACGTGGTCATATTTTGTAAGGTCCTGTGTAATGCCTGCTCTTCGAAAATGTGATTCGATGTGTGCAAACCACATAGCCGGTTTTTGGTACCAAAATGGTGGGATTTTTGGTGCGATTGCGGAAATGCCGGACTCTGTTTTAATGACTGGTGGGTTTGTGTCGGTAAGTTTAAGGTTAGCTCTAAGTGTGGCATTTTCTGTTAATGCAGTTTGCAGTTGTGCCGAGAGGGCGTCCAACTGAAGTATGAGTTGAGGATCCGTTTCACTGTGAGACATAGCGGTGGCAGTGTGGCGGTGCTCAGTACCCACTAAAAATTACAATTATACAAAATAATTTACAAAATTAACAAAACAATTATACACAAAAAAAACTATTATAAAAAGCAAAATATTCAAATTTGTTATGTAATGCAATTATATAAAAAATAAAAAAAAAAAATGTATATACGTGTTAACCTTATTTGTGCGAACACAGTATGAAAATAGTGATCAAATTTTGTTAGTACAAACACAGATAAAAATATTGTTCATATTTGATCAGTCACACACAAAAGGTTGTAAGATGATCACCAATTCACCAATTCACCAAAAAAAATCACCACCATTTGAAATTTATGTCTATTGGCACAACTTGAGTTGCGTGCAGTGCAGTGTGTGTCGAAGTTACCCAGCGACTAACGTCGACTAACAAAATGAGATGAATGACATGCTTACGCAGCTCCAAACCAGCAATGTAGTGTGAGTTGATTGAAGTGCACTTAGCCCAGTGTGTCCAGATGCACTTGTCAATTGCGGTTGCTGTGGTTATCAATACCGATGTGACAACATGCGGAATAAAAAACTTCGTTGTTGAGAGACAGGCCGAGGAATAAATCGATGATCTCAAACTCCTTGCGGTGTTCTGTCGGGGTCACCAATATGGGTTTAGCAGGCCTTTATTGTCATCGGCCAAATGAAAACGCCGTGTTTACAAATAGGTATTGTATTGTAATGGAGTCTTACAAGAAGTAATAATTAAGTCAACTTAAATTAGGTGTACAGAAGAAGAAGAGTGAC
Source organism: Synanthedon tipuliformis (assembly GCA_947623395.1). NCBI lineage: Eukaryota > Metazoa > Arthropoda > Insecta > Lepidoptera > Sesiidae > Synanthedon > Synanthedon tipuliformis. Next base: position 1,701,665 of record OX392432.1, on the reverse strand, counting down.
GGACGACAATATAATACTGACAGCTCTTGCTGCGCACAGAGTACTAATCGCCGCCACATCACTTATATTTTCATTGTTTTTTTACCACTTTTTGCTGATTTTTCTCTTAGACTTTACACTTTTAGGATGCTTTTTGACTAACTGTATGTTTTATTATTAACTGTTTCCCTTGAGATAATGGAAAATTGTTTATTAAGTGAATTTATACACAGAGCCGATGTCAACAGTCTCGAGCTACCCCCTCTTTTTCCTAGCTACCAGCTAGTTTTTATATTATTATATAGAGATTATGCAAAGATACTTACGGGTCACGCCCAGTTCTTGTGCTATTTCTCTCCAAGCTTCATCCAATTTGTACCAATTGTGATGTCCCTTCAACTGTCGATTCCAAATCAAATCCCTTGTTTGGACCAAATCTATCAACTTGTTCATATCCACGTCGATAGTCCTCCTCTTATTCATCAGCAACTTCTTCCTCATGGTGTATCCGAGTTTTGGTCTTTTGATTGACTCGTCAAGAGAGTTGAACACTTCGTCGTTGGTGTCGTCGTCGCCTTCCTCTTCCTCGGCGAGGAACTGATGGTGGATGAAACTCAGTTTGTTGAAATGTGGCCAATCAGAGTCGTGGGGATTTTTCTTCATCTCCTTGCGGCATTGGTCTTTGAGATTCTTCCATCGCTTACGACAATTGGTGCCTGAAATCGTACATTGGTTTCATTTTAAACTTAACATTGTAACAGTTTAAACAAAGATAAATAATTGATTGGTCTCGCTGCGCTCGACTAGATAGAGCGCTATACATAAGCGATAGATTCGTGAATGCGGCATCTTTTTATTGTAGGTAGTGTGTGTAATGTGTAAAACATCTTCACTTTTTATCACTTTTTACACAGTTTCATTATATTTTTAGACAGTTTCACTACGAAAACTGGCATTTTATTATGCTCAAAATTTAATAAAACATTTGGCACGTACACATCACAGACAGTTTGCATTGTGACTGGCTCGGGTACGCCGAATTCGGCGTAGTATTTTTTGACGCATTTTACAAGTACAACGGCGGTATCTAATCCAGCGCAGCGAGATCAATCATTCATCTATGAGTTTAAAATTGTTTAGAAAACAAAATACATTTATAATAGTAATGGGTAGAACTAATCCATACCCATTACTATTATAAATGTGAAATTAACTCTGTCTGTCTATTACCTTTTCACGCCTTAAATAGGTATTCTTCATGGATATCTTGTACGACAGACGAGAGTAAGACCAAATGTTTGTTAGAGAAATTTTATCCGGAATAATCCTATCGATTAGTATAATAAAATAGCGAGTGTTTGTTTTTTTTTTATTTTAGTTGGTTCGAGTTCCCGGCGAGTCAAGCGAGTTTTAAAAAATCTTTGAATGCAGTTTTTTTTTTCTTTTTAAAAATAAAGGAATGTCTCCTTTATGTAAAATGAGCCATTTTAAGGATTTAAGGTAGTTTCCCTCTAGGGCCCGACTTATTTTTCCACCCGGTATACTTAAATAATAAATACCTACTGCATTTTCCATCGAAATCATCGAATGAAAATGAACCATGTTTAAAACATTCATTCCAATATCATTCATTCATGGCAACGAGTGCAACATCTTTTCAAGTTCTCATCTCAGTCTCACCGTCATCGTCACTCACTCAACGTCAACTGACATTTCTAATTCGATCGAGTAGCGATTGTTGTATTTGTTGAACGAGTACGACGCACGCAGTCGCCAGTCGGGTTAAATACATACACAGCGGGTGTAAAGACTTACAATAGAATCATAAAACGCTACTTACTACTGGAGCCAACCTCGGCTGCAACTTCACTCCAATAACGTTCCAATTTAAACCGATTCCTGTGACCTCTATAGCTTCTGTCCCATAGACACTCCCGTATTTGGACAGCTGCTATCAATTTGTCCATGTTTTTAGCTCTCATGGTCATACCTTTAGCTTTCATTGCTAAGCGGGTGCGCTAGCGGGAGCGATCACTACGATAGACGCGCGGCGCAAAACTGGCGAGCGGGCAGCGGGCGGCAGTGCAGCCGGATCGACAAACCCGTTCAGCGCTAACAACACTGGAAAAAGCGCTAGAAACTATAATATTTTTACGCTTCATAAAAGCGATAGATTCAACGCTAAATTATGGTCGTGAATTGTAAAGTAAAAAACATCTTTAGACTGTAATATTTATTGGCTAACAAAATAAATAAGTGTAAATTATTTCCAAAACTTAATCGTTTAATTTCAAAATAATAGAAAGAAAATCTCGACGTTTATATTGTTTATTATTAAATAAGCTTTATGAAATCTAAAGAGGCATTATAGTTTATTAATTACCTATATAGTTACATCCCATTAATAGCTAAAATGTATATTTACCTAAACTATACAAATGTATAGTTAAGCTATACTTACCTAAGCGCGCTAAGATGGCCGTCTTGATACAATAGTGATGTGAAATACATAATTAGGTTAAATTATTATGTATAAAAAATATAATAAAAGAATCGTTGGAGTTATAAGTAACTAGCTGTTGCACGCGACTTCGCCCGCGTAACTTTATAAAATATAACCTATATTACTGGCTGATAAAGTAGCTTTCTATGTGAACGCATTTTTCAAAATCAGTCACTACTTGATTTTTTGAGTCATATTGACTTTATTCATTACAGACATATATATCTTCTCTCTTTATAATATAATAAATTACTGTCATCATGGCGTGCAGCTAGTATAGAAGTTGTAACAGCGCTTTATTTAGCGCCGAAAGCGCTAAAATTGCAGCACTGACTAGCAAGCGGTGGCGGAATCACCCGCCCGCTCTCCCCTACAATGATACAATGCCATTCTCGCTCCCGCTCTGTTTCGCGTTCCGCCACATCGCTGCCTCTCTAAACACGAACCTTGCTCGGCTTGCTCCCCCTCGCCAACGCGTCGCGCCTCGCCGACTAATCCGCTGTTTGCAGTATCATTATCGAGCGTTCACTTTCACAGTATTTTCCGTGTATGAATGCTTTCATTGCGTGTTTTTAACGTAGCTTTATCAGTGCTTACCGTTCCTTACACGTATTGTATGCTAAACAATAAGTTTACGGTCGAGTTTGCTTTGTATCGACGGTGTCACATGATAATGGATGGCGGTGCTAGTATTACGAGCGTTTTCAACTTCGTGTCTTGTCTTGTTTGTTATAATAATGTATTCTTTTGAATGATAAAATGATAATGTTTTAAAGTTTACAGTTTTACACTACGGTCGGTATACCTAATATAGTTTTATATAGATGACGTCAAATTAAATAATGCATTACCTTTAATTTTTTTGGGTTATTTTAAGGAATAAAAAATAATCTGAATGGAATTCATTGCTACCTAATCGTCCATATGTAGGATTTCAGCTGCGAATTAAAAATTAATAAGGAAAATATCCGCCTAAAAGTAACGGATACGGATCTTTTTTCTCCCTCGGATATCCGATTATACGCGGATACGGATATCCGGCACATCACTAGTCCTCTGTAAGGAGGTGGATACTTCCGCCAAACGGACTGCCCAAATGACTGCGAAATGCAGCGTGCTCTGCCACTACATAGGTACTGTTGTAGTATTTAGTTGAATTTAAAATATCACTGGCTGGTATTTAAAAAGATAATAAAAAACTAGATAAATATTTTTAAACAGTAATACCTAACGAACGAAAGAATTTTACGTCAGTATGATATTTTTTTCAATGAGTATTCTTTTGATATTTGGAGAGTAATATTAAAAAGATTTTTTAAGTTTTCTTTATGTTTTTATATGTTTGGTGTTAAATTGATTATAAAATGAACAGATAAATAAACAACAATAAATAATAATGTGCACATATATATTAAGAAAAGTCTTATTTATAATCTACACAGATCACATAATAGTAAATTAAATATAGGGTGAATCACACATCCTACAAGACTTTATCTTTACCTAGAAATCTTAAAATTATATCAACAGCAATTTAAGTCTTTTTAAGTTTACAAAAATATTTTAAGTTTTATTATTAAATTCTCGCTCGTTAAATATCTTATCTATAACATTGATAACGTCTCTTCTGAAAACTCTCATCTCTGAATCAGTAAACGAGTTAACATCTGGAATAATACTCATGAGAAACATTTTTCTGGGGCACTCTTCGCTCATATCTGAATTGCTTCTTTTCCCTGATGCATTTATTTTGTCAATAGGCACCACAGATATAATACCATTTTGTACTGTTTTGGGACTATCGTTGACTGGTCTGTCTTCATTATTGAATCGGTCGTAGTCAAACTTTTCTTCACTATTTTCAGGTATATTTATTTCCAAACGTTCATCGTCAGATTCAGGTTCAGGGGAGCTGGGGTTGCCCTCCGAATTTGACTCGTAGACTTTGAGAAATGGAAGTAAAAATTTTAGATGTTCAGACAAATAATATGGTCTGCTCGGTGGGTTGCAGCTTCTCGATTGCTTTATAGCCTTTGTAAAAGCCGCTCTTATTGTCTTCCATCTGGCCTTGCAGCTAGTGACTGAAAAAGATGTAGTTCTTGAAATGCCAGTTCATCACAATTCACAACATATGTACGAGTAACTATAAAGTGTATGTAGCTTTTAGATACATAACTTTAAAGATATCTTTCTAACTTCTGCCAGCAATTTCTTTCGTGCATTTTCTAAAGCATTGTAACATTTATTGTTTGTTACTCTTTCACGCAAAAACGGCTCAACAGATTTTGATGAAATACAGCACACAGATAGTTTATAAACTGGATTAACATATAAGATTAAAAGTAGGAGATGAATGATAAAAGATTACTGTACGATAGGCTGCAATAAGAGAATATAACTGATAAAAGCTTTAAACTTACTGATAACAGTAAAACTTGCCTGTCGAATTAGACACCCTTGCTATCTCTCTCCAAGCTTGCCGCGTTAAAACACGATTCATATTGTCAGGCGATCTGTCATACAAACACGAATGTTTCTCGACCTCCTTTATGAAATCGATAATATCGTGTTCGCGTTTCTCATACATATTCGAGAATTTATCTTTCTTTTCTGTAGACATTATACACTTTTAAGATTGCACTGTTGAGATTGTATTTCCATCCATTGGCCGGTAAAATACGTCTGTCTGCACAACACGACACGAAGGTCACGAAGTAATTATAATAAATAACTAATAAGTTATATAATAAGTAAGTATGCAATCAAGTATGCAATGAATGCATCAGCGCAACTGACACAAACAGACACACACACACAACTTGTCCACTTGTCTAAAATTCTAAATAAAATCTGTGAACTGTGAACTGAACTAAAATGAATGAACTGACTGAGCGGGGTGAATGAACTGAACTGAGCGAGGGAAGAGGCAGGGTTGCAAAACAAAAGTGAATCCACAGTGAATCATATATCGGTTAGAGTTGCCAGCAAAAAAATAGGGAGAAATAGGGAGAAATTTATTCGGAATAAAACATGAATATTTATGATTTTACAATTTATTTACTGATATACATTAGGTATATCTTGATGTTGATTAATCATCTACGTCTTTCATACCACCTTTTGCTAGCTATTTTTGTAAATATTGTTTACTCAATATTCAAATTTGAATCGTTTATTATTTATATAAATCTTTTCGTATGGAGAAGACCTACAATTGAATCAGTAAAAAGTTTATTCCGTTCTTTAGTTGTCATCAAATTGATTGATGAAAATATACTTTCCCCATTTGCAGTTAGAATGCGGCAAACTCAAAACTTTGAATTAAACACAAAAACAACGTGTTTCGAAGCAAACGCGACTCTTCACTCTTTTGATAACCATGCTGTCTAATAAAATGGGGAATTATTTACATAAATTATTGGTACTATGATGACAGTTCGTTCACCTTTTTCGGGGAGTCCCCAATAATCATAGATTTAGAAATATATATGTACTACCGTTCCGTTATTAGGTTTTGTAGCTGTTTAGTGATAGGCAGTTTTAGGTTTTGTAGCTTCGAACGTTTTATGCCATGTCAGCTAGACGACTGCGCATGGCCTCCTTCGAGTACCTGGGCGATCGCTTTGAGCATCATTGGAAATTCAGTATCCTTCGTAGCGTGTCAGCGTTTTGAATAATCGCATTATCACGCGAGGTGTCCACATTCTATCTTTTTTTATGTAGGTACATGAGGTGCATTTTAAACTTTGATCTCTCTAGCGTAGTTTTATTAAAATCATTAATTAGAAATCATAAAAAAGTTGGGACGACTGGTATGTGGTTTTGAATTTATTGTAAATAAAGTTGTAATTAAAAAAAATAATGAATATTATATTGAATAGTATTTAGCTGGTGCTTGCAACCGCGCACCAATTCGTTTTTAAAAAATCCGACAGGAACATTTTTCTACGGTACAAATTAGGTACCTACCTAGATCAATTAGTTTCATCATAGAGCAAAATAGTACTTAAATACTATTTACTTAGTAAGTACTATTAGTAAGCAGTAAGTACTTAAGTAGGTACTATTTACTCTATGGTTTCATCCAGGTAATCATCAACACATCAGTGAAAACCGCACTCAAATCGGTTTTCTGATATTAGCGTGCATAGTTAGACAAAAATTCTAAAAAAAAAAATTTTTAGCTTAGTAACATAAAAAGTATAATTTTTTTTGAAAAAATATTTTATGTGTCTGTAACACGGTTCGTTTACGATTTTATTAAGTATATGTTATATATATTAAGTATTATATATTAAGTATATAATTTGAAATGTGCCAAAAAAAATTAAATTACAAGTTTTTGTTCACAGTTGATCAATAAGCGCATGGAAGAGGTGGAGCAAAATGTCTGGCATGACAGGAGCGAGTATGCTGCGTACACGCCGCAAAGATGTCAACGTCAAACCCAATCGCAAGTAAGTACCTATTCATCATTTGATTCAGAAGGTAAATAAATAAATAAATATCTTCACACATTCCACACAGCACCATCTAGTTCCACACTAAGCAACTACTTAATGCTTGTATTATGGATACCAGACAGTTGATATACTAAGTACATAGATTACTTTTTTTTGTAAATACATACAAATACAAAACATCCATGACTCACTACATACCTACAAAGGTACACACACATAAACATGTGCCCCATAAACATAGCGGAATTCGAACCCGCGACCGTTTGGTTAACAGCTAGGGTTAATAGCCACTAGACTAGACCAAACGTGTCGTCAAATAAAAAAAAAAAAAATAGTGGCAGGGAACACTGTTTCGCAGTCACCACTCCCTTTCAGAAGATCACCGTGAAATAACAGCACAAGTGCTGTTGTGTTTCGGCGAGTGAGTAATGGATGCCAAAGCCCATTTCCCTATTCCTTCCCAATCCCTTACCCTTTACCCTACTGTAGTTATAGGCGACGGTAGCCACCACAAAAATAAAAATCGTAATGAGCTGCGAAAGATTACGGTATCGGTATATGTACTTCAATTACTAGTCTGATGCAAGGAAAAATACAGGACATTCGTATCAGAGCCAGAGGAGTAAGATATCCTGGGGCCCTAGCCAAGAGCATACCAATGCAAACGCTCCCTTTGCGTACTAACGAAACTTTAAAAAATAAAGCCGGTTGTTGTAACGCCCACAGCGTAGCATAGCCTGAGCGTAGCGTTTATGACTGTACGTTTGCCCTAGCCTCCTGTAACGTTTGCATTAGCTTTGTTCTTGGCTAGGGCCCTTGTTGAAGAATTTAAGAGAGTGGTTTGGTATGAGCCCTCGCACCCTCTTTCGTGCAGCAGTTTTCAACGTTAAGATAGCCATCGTGATCTTCAATCTAATTAAGAATTAATAGAACTTAGTTCTGTTAATTCTTAATGATAATATCAAGAATAACTTTTGTCAAACTTTTGTTCAAAATCTTAGATCAAAATCATTTAAAAATTTTTAGTAGATACCTACTTTGAGTCATGTTTAGCTGTTTAACTTCACTTTCGATATAAAGAATATTATTTTTTAAGAATGTTAAAGATAAGAATAAAGCCTGGTTTTGCTAATTTTTATATTATAAAATTAGTCTATCAATTCTATCATCAAATTGTTCTATGGATTTTCTTTAGAATTTTACTCTTAAATTTTTGACAAATTATTAAATTGCAGATTGGACCGGAAGTCGTCTCGTGGTATGCTCTACGAGAACGAAGAGTTAAGGCTTCGCACTATCAACATTAACGCTGAAGTGGAAAGAGGTAAGACCAATTAAAACAGATTGATTCAATTAGGTAGTTTCTTTATGCCACCATGCAAGCCCAAGTGGATTATGCTTCTTGAAAATTATCATTGTTGCCTGCCTCATTGGGAGCCTTAGAAAGAAAACGAATAAATAAATAAGAGAATCATTGCAGGTCAATCCGACATCAAGAAATTAAAACGGGAGAACGAACAGTTGAAGCGAGAAATATCAGCTCTAAGATACGAGTACGACAGATTGGACAGCATGTTGAGAGAGCGACGATCATCCCCAGAGCATTCGGACGTACGTATTTACATATATTAAAAAATCAGTTGTCACGTATTAGAGCAGTGGTACTCAAATTTGAGCTGCTGGCTCAAATTGACCTCAAATTTGACAGATTACATGCGTTCACATATGTACTTATACAAGTAATTTGAGTGGCTAGGGTGTATCATGGCGTAGGTAGGTCATAGGTATAAGGTCATGTCAGTGGGTATAAATCACTGCCAGAACTTTCCAGAACAATCCAAAGACTTAATGGAGCTGCATATCAAATAATCTTACCCCCTTATGGTGCTGCATACCAAATGTAATAATAATGCAGCTTTTATGAAGCTGCATACAAAATCTTCTTGTCACTTTATTAAGCTGCATACCAAATCTTCTTGTCATCTTATTAAGCTGCATACCAAATCTTCTTGTCACTTTATTAAGCTGCATACCAAATCTTCTTGTCACTTTATTAGGCTGCATATCAAATCTTCTTGTCATCTTATTAAGCTGCATACCAAATCTTGATGTCACTTTATTAAGCTGCATACCGAATCTTCTTGTCACTTTATTAGCCATACCAAATTCTCTTGTCACTAAGAATTATCAGTAAACTGCAGTGTCTTACTAGAGAAAGTGTCCCATAACTCCATTCTCATACGATTTTTCTAATTGTGCTTTATAATTAGAAGAATAAAGCACAGTATCGTTCGGCAGGACAGCGCGTCGGTGTGCAGCGCGTGCCCCGAATGTGCAAGTGTCGACTCAAGGACAGTCGCCTTCCATGACCTGGATGTTGTGCCTGAGGAAGGGGAACAAGACGGGATAAGGGTGAGTGGTTGAAATAAAAATAGGTTTGTGAAAATAATTTGCAGATAAATATGCATGCGTTCGAAGCCTGGGGCGTATTGCTAGTAATACTTAGATAAAATCTACTACGAAAAAATAGTTTCATTTACCTACTTTCAAAATGAACTAAATAGCAATTTGAGTACAAATAATTTGTACAAAATCTTGTTCAGAAATATTAACTATGTTAAACCTATTAAACCAAGATAATATATTTTGTTTCTTAAAATACAGATATTTCATTAAAATGCATAGGTATAGGATATTTAAATATAGGGTATTATTTAGCCATCGTATTTTTTCTAAAACTATCAATTTGTACAGAGCAAAACGAGCTTCAAATTATTCCCAACTGAATCTTCGAGACGATAATAATGGACAGTTTGACGTATTTATCGGGCATCAGCTTCCGCGAGCTATAATCATTGAACACCAAAATAGATCCGCCATTAACTGCACGCTTCCAAATAAACTGACTCTTTTGCTCTAACATTTTTTGAAAAGGATGTTTTAAAGAAAATTTCGTACAATATCTGAGTCAAGGGCGGGCATGCCACGTAAGAAAATATTGTAACACCTAATGTATGTAAATTTATAAATAAACTCAGTCGAATGTCGGCGCGTCTGCCATCCAGCCGATTTCTTAATGGATTGTGAAAAGTGTATTATTATGTTTTAAATAAGTTTTTTTTTAATAAAATAGTGTAATGTTTTTTCAATTATTTAAGTTTTAAATGACTGCTTTAAATCTGTGTAAGTAAATTTTTTTTAATAAAAAAAATGTAAGGAATATGTAAGTTTAAAAACAAATGTATAAAATATTTCAGATTTTACCTAGACATATAAAATCAGATTAATTTTTCAATTTTCCATTTAAATTTTCCACTCAATAAAATCATTAGGTAAGTACGTTTCTCTCATGATTTTTTTTGTATTGTATTAATAAGATTTGTACAATATTAAATAAAAATATTGTATTTTGAAGTTTTCAAAAGTCTTAACACTCCAAGTCTAATATATTTTTTTCTAAAGTATAATTTTTAATGAAACAGTAATTATAATTCTTTAATTAATAATTCACTCTGAGTCCGTCATTATTAATAGCCAGTGACAAAACTGTGGAAGGTGACGCTAATCGTATTTCTGAAACGAGGTGACTGAAACCACATCACAGCCCATAAAATACTACGAAGACATCTAATGGGCACTCAAACAAAAGATCTAAGTTTCTTAAGCTTTTTGAAGATTTTTAAACTATTTCCTTTGCTCTATCAGTATAAATCTAATATATACAATTCTCGTGTCGCAGTGTTTGTTGCCAAACTCCTCCGAAACGGCTGGACCGATTTAGATGAAATTTTGTGTGCTTAACGGGTAGGTCTAAGAATCGGCCAACATCTATTTTTCATACCCCTACATGTTAAGGGTGGTCCACCCCATTTTTTTTTTTTGGCAAAACAACTTTTGCTGGGTCAGCTAGTTTAAATATATAAAAGGCGATGTGTGTTTGTACGTCCCTAATGTCCCCTATAGACTCCAAAACCGCTGAACCGATTTTGATGAAACTTTCAGACAGATCTTCAGATTAATCCAGCGAATATTCCTACAAAATACTATGCTACTGTATAAAAGAAATTGTAGTTATATTAGGTTGGTAGTAGGTACGTTCTTATATTCTAATAACACACTAAACAATGTAAGCAAGCGATTGTTTTATAAACAAGATATTTAACAAGCCAGTCACTCCATAAATATCCCAAACAACAAATTTCTAAGAAAATCTAATTTAAGTAGCACTCAATCATTAATAGGTACACAGATGGAAGTTACTAGTCAATAATTTTCTAATGAATATTACTGTAATAAATTGTTTGTTAAGATTGTTGTGATCGGTTCAGTAAGTAGTTTTTGCGTGAAAGAGTTACAAACATCCATACATCCATACAAACTTCCGCATTTATAATATTAGTACGGATGTTACTCGCTGATAATATAGCTTTCTATAAATGAAAGAATTTTAGGTCCAGTACTGTATTCATTACGAACAAAAATACAAATCTCTTTATGAAGACGAGAAATGAAGTCAACATACTCGTACAGTGTGAACTATAGTAGGGACAAAATCTCGCTGCAGGCGCGGCAATAAAACGTGTGAGTAGAGCGAAGAACAAGCGCGCTCCCTTACTCTTATAGGCTTTATGAGAACGTGGCATTTTTTTACCTACTGTTGGGGACCCCGACCAATTCATCGATAACTTTTGGCTGTGCACATTACTATGCAAAAAATAATTTATGACTCGACCAGCAGCGAGATTTTGTCCCTACTATAGCGATTTTTTAATGCACAAATAAATACATCTCAAAATTAGGTCGTAGTAAAAAATTTTGAATATATTGTTTCGTAATGTATAATTTATTCACATTATCCGTTAAGACAAGCTTTATCTGAGGTGCCCTTTGCACTTTGCAATGTGCACCCGTCTAACAATGGCCACTCTACAGAAGATCACCGTGAAATGGTCTTTTGATTGTTTTTTTATCATTGTTTAAAAGATAATATAGCGCACATAACCTTAACCGCACTTTCTCCCTTGTATCTTTACCCTATCAGGATCGGTTTTGTACTTGGTTCCTGCCTGGGGTTGTGTTTATGCCTCCCTCCACTTGGCTCCCACGTCTAGGATCCCATGGGATCCTAGGATATTTTTTTTGTATTTTGGCTCCCATGGGATCTTAAAGTATTTTTTTTTATACGTCCACAAAGTGGACGGTATTAGTTTTGTTTTTAAAATAAAATATATTTTTTTCAAATTTCAGAGTGCCGTCGAGTCCCCGTGTACATGTGGAGAGTGTCAACTTGATGTAACCAGACAGAAACACGACGAAAACAATCTAACAAATAAATCAGCTAATCCGATAATGTCGAACAATGATCGACTCCGACCAAATATGGAAGACAATAACCACGAGCGTACTGTGGACGTGCTCGTACATGACACTCCAACAGATTTGCCGCGATATTTCCAATCGGTGACGTCACAGCCTTACCACATGCCCACCCATCCTGTTCCTCCGCCTCCAGGCTTTGTAATGTCTCCGTATGAAACGCCAAGATTTCACACAGGAGGCAACGTCGAAGACCTACTTGGCGAGGTCCAATCATCACCCACGACTATACAGACTACATACATCCAGCAGAATTCTATTATTATGTGCAGTCAAAGGGTAACGCAAAGACCTTGCTGCTGCAGAAGAGAGGTAGTGGAAAAAACGGAACCCACACAGGAACAAAGAGAGCAAAAATCTTATCTGACAGAAAAAAATATAGAGCTTACGTATGATTATCCAAGAACTATACCCATTCCTAGCAATTCGAGTCCAAAGTCAGACGAAATACCGTCAACGACAACGGAAGTTGCAAGCACTGTGGTCTTTGTAGAAAGACGCATACCAGTGAAGCCAAGAAGATTCGATTTTTTCTTCCGTTCTCGATCGGCACCTGTCGGCGAAACGGAAGAGCCAATCTATGCCACGGTTAATAAATTACCAAAAAGGTTGCGACGCATGGAACTCGCGAATCTGGAGAAGGAGGTTGCTTACAAGTCAGCAGAACCAGACTCCTCCATACGTACAGACATTACGTTTAAAACAGACTCGGAATCTCAAGCGGCGCCACCGGATGACGATACGAGCAGATCGGAAAGAGAAAAGTCAACAGCTCCACAGAGACCTGAAACTCCTAAAGTAAAGAAACGGAAAAGATTTTCGTTGACCTTCAAAAAGAGGGAAAGAAAAAGAAGGGAAAAGAAGAAAGATTTAAAGAACGGTACAGCAAAGAATGGTACAACCGTTCACGTTGAGAGTGAAAACGAGAGACTGATTGAGGGAGAATTCGGGAAACCGAAACTGTGCAGCAGACACAGGCCGAGGAATACGATGTCTTCATCGAGTTCTGGACCGCGGTACAAAAGGGACAGTTACCAAGTAAGTGTTTTCCTTTCAAATTGATCATTCATTCTGTATAGTTGTACTTTTGATACTTGGCACAAAATGAACCAAAATCAATATCACCATTGATTCATAAAATTCAATACTTCAGCCTGAAGTAATGAAGAGCCGTTGGATGAGTGGTAAGGGTACTTGCCTAACGTCTCAGGTGCCCTGGGTTCAATTCCCGGCGGGATCAACTTTTCAAAGTTGGCTCTGGTCTGATTTGGCAAGTAGTGGCATGGCACACTGCGTTTCACACTGCGTGAATAGGCATAGCCCTAATCCTAGCTACACAGTTGGTTGTAGGCCAAGAGCAAACTATTCTCTATTAAAAAAAAAACTAGATCTTCTTTCCATCCTAGTACCTAACTATGAAACACAGATAAATGTATTTTTTTTTAATTCCGCCTTTTTTTTTCTTCTAGGAGATGACAACGTCCCACTCTGAGCACGAACGGACAAACAGCGTGTGTTCCTCTGTGAACTCCCTTGCATCCGCTTGTACACACAAGTCTAGGAAATTGTCTGCCCCACCAAACGATGGCTCTATACCCTGGTGTGGTTGCTGGGGAGCTGGATGTGTTTGAAGCCTTATTCTATTGACTTAAGGTCTCTTGTTGATCACGAACTTTAAGTGGAGAAATATTCTATTGACTGAAATCTACTTTTAATGAACTTAAAATGTGTTTTTTTTTTGTGTTCATAATGCCTATTTGAGAAAACTAAGATGTTCTTAAACCAAGTTGGTATTGAAGTAAGAATGAAATTAATTTTCTACAATTTCCTTTGGTACCGCAGATAGAAAAAAAAGGAAGATACGTGACTCACTATAATGTGCGTGGTTTTTATAAACTGAGTCCAAGGATCTTAGTTTCATTCAGTCTGAACTGAACACCTTTCCTTTGGATAGGTGTTTCCAGTCTTTCCAGTATTTCCAGTCTAGACTCTAGACTTTACCTTCTTATTAGGTTTGTCTAGTCTAAAATTAAAACAATAATTATATGTACAAAACAAAGAGTAGCATAATTTGGAAAAAAATAAGAAAGATAAAATTCTATCTAGACTAGGTACTTTTTGAATTACTAGAATATAAGAACGTGCAGTACCTATCTTCCTCTTTTTTGTCTCTAATTGCGGTGGGTATACACTATACAGTATACTAATTTGTTAAATTTTCGTAATTTTGAACTCTTTCGCTGTACACAAATTAATCTGTGATCTTATTTGTATTCGTTAGATTATTTTTTTGTGTCTGTGGTAATTTGTATGTATGGTAATATGAAAATTTGAGTATCAGGAAAGTCTTTTAGACATGATTTATATTCGTTATACTTATACTGTATCATGCTAAAATTTTGCACATACGGAACTTGTAGGGTTTTTTATTTTATAAAAGGGAAATTATTTTATAAAAACAAAAATATATTATATTGTCATAAAATTGAGACTATCCTTAGAGTATCTTATATAGATTTCGATCTTGGGATATAACAAGAAAATTATTTTTTATTATTTTTAGACGATCAATTTTAGTTTTAGCACGAATGCAATTCTCTCTGCAAAATAAATACACAGACCTTTCTCGTTTATCGCTCTTTTCATTGGTGAAAACCATATCAAAATACGTTGGGTGATTTAGTATAAAATACTAGAACGCTCTTTAAGAGATAAAAGCTTTCTAGGGTCATTTAGTATTCTATGTTGTTCTTTAAAACCACTTTTCATAGAAAAATATACTTTTTTTTCTTCAAAATTTTATGTATTTAAATGTAAGTAATATATTATAACATTTTGCATTTCGCAAATGTTTTATTTAAAACCAATCCATCAAACTATATTTTCTTTGAGCGTATTAATTTAAGTATAATATCCAAAGAATTCTAATTCTTATTATTAGATCTTTTAGATATCTAGAATTAAATTTTTTCTTGTAGATGATCACTTTTCTGATTTGCTTCCACTATGGAAGCAAATTTAATTTTAATTTTTTTTTAATCAAAAAATTCAAATTGGAAACATTATTTTGGTAGTTAAAATAAAATGCATTAATCATTACATAGATGGTTATTTATTATAAAATATGACACATTCCTTTGAACTGTGTTTTACAGTAATTGATACGCACATAGCAAAATTGTCCACCGGCTGAAATGTCAAAATCTGTCACATGACATACCATCACCCAAGACGTATCACATAAAACATCACTCACTCACTACCCGTTAACCTAAAATCAGTCAAGGCAACTTGTTACACACGTAACGCTAATAAAAATCTGACACTATGGCGGCCATTTTGTTAAACCTAAAATAAAATGGCTTCTTATAATATCGGCTGATATTTAATTTTATTAAATTCATTAGTTCGATGGCTTTTATTTCACCAAGATTCACCAAAAAAACAACTTGCATGTTTTTTTTTTTTTTTAATTTTTATAATAGACTATTTGGTCTATGGCAAGTTTTTTTTTTCTATAAATAAGAAAATTGCTTATTAAATAAAACTACTGGCTTTTTTCGGCGACTTCGTTCTGGTATCTTAATAATTTATAGCCTCTTTCATCATTCTGATGTAAAAATTAATACTGCAAAGTGTAATTACGCTTTCGTATTGTAATAAACTAACTTTAAATACTTTAAACACTTTTAGACATACCCGAAGTTAATTTTCACCCTCATACAACACTGTTTAATTAATTTTCAAAATGACGTACAGATTTTTATGAGCGTTTTATGTGTAAAAAATTTTTGAAAAAAATCCCCAACCTCAATTCAACGTTAACTAGCTTATCAATTCCTCGACCGCGAAAATATCCGCAAAAAACCGCGCAAATCTTCAATGACTGACGTTTGATTGAAACGCACGTCTTGTTCAATCAAACGTCAGTCATACAAAGACATACATATGTATGACAAACTTTGACACTTTTGCCGGACAAGCGTACATTGATTCTACTGAGAACATTCGAGAACCTACACGAAAAATAAAAATTACAAAAATTACAAAAAAAAAAAGCAACGCCATACGAGTTTTACAATATAGTAGGAATCACCAAAAAAATCACGATTCAAATATATGAAAAAAAAAATGCAACGACAACAGCACAGCAAAAACGAAACGTGTATGCTGTGCTGTGAAAATTGTAAAAAAAAAATCTCAAAACAAAAGTACATGTATAGAAGGAAAACTTTAAAAAAAAACCACTCCAAAAAAATCATTAATCATAATAAAAATAATAATAAATTGCAATAGTGTAACAAAAATATGACTTTAAAAACTCTTTTATAAAAATATTTCAATAAATAAATTATAATGAAAACACAAAATGAACTAAGTAATGTACAATATTTACATCGAATAATATTATATTTATATAATAATTAGTGAATTGCATTTCGCTTTGAACTCATTAGGGGAAGTTGGACAAAAAAAAAATTAAAAAAAAATTAAAAAAAACTACGTGAGATATTACAATAAAAGCGAAAAGTCCCTAGGAAAATAAATCAAGACATTTCGGGTTTTACGTCTCTTCTAGATTCATAGTAAAATATCAAAAATCCCCTTATTAACATCTCATTCCCCTAATGGACACGTGCTGTCTCGCTCGCACTCGTTATCCCCCCCGCTGAGCGAACAGCGAGTGCGAAAGAGACGGATATATATTATTATATGAATGACGTACCGTTAAAAACTTACATACGTAAAATACCTTAATTCTATACTTAATGGAGACATCTATCAATATTAAGTATACTTATAAATATAGTTTATAATATTTGATTTCATTTTCGCCGATTTAATTTAAATTAATAAAAAAAAATCATGATTGTAAATTGAGAAAAAAATAATAATAAAATCAGTACTTTAATAGAAATATAACGTAAGTTGTCATCACACCATGTTAAAATTTCATTATTATCATATTTAAATAAAATTACACCTTTAATAAAGAATTAATACAAAAACGAAATCTAATTCTAACAAAATATACAGTTTTAAATTAGATTCCAACAAATTATATTCATTCTCAATAATTAATTAAAAGTTTTGGCTTGACATTATTCAATAACCTCAAATGACAAAGACAAATCTCTCAAAAAAATAAAAAAATAAAAAAAATATTTCTTTAAACCACAGAGCAAAGAATCGCCGCGTCGTCCGCTACTCGAGACGGCAATTTATTTTTAATACTATAAATATTCGTGCCAAATTCATTTTGCACATTGTGGCGTAAACATTTAATAATAAAAAAAGCTATAGAAATGCCCCATTGTGCTGTGATTTGTTGTAATAATCAATGTTAAAACGCGAATAAGCTAATAAATTTTAGTGAATCATATCACAAAAAAAACTAATGAAATGCAATTTTTAGTTTTTAAATTAAATAATTAATTAAATTATCTTGGAACACAAAACCTAAACAATGAGCAAGTTGTGGGTGTACTTTTGTTGAATAAACGGTGCCGTCTCTAGTAGAGAGATTTCTTGGCGATTCCTTGCTCTGTGCTATATATAATCAGTTAAAAAAAACTATGCACTCTTTTCGCGTATTAAAAATTCC
The DNA here is from genome assembly GCA_947623395.1 of Synanthedon tipuliformis. Taxonomy (NCBI): domain Eukaryota; kingdom Metazoa; phylum Arthropoda; class Insecta; order Lepidoptera; family Sesiidae; genus Synanthedon; species Synanthedon tipuliformis. Next base: position 1,683,739 of record OX392432.1, on the reverse strand, counting down.
TATCCGTTTTTATTAATATTTTAAAATAAATACTTAAAATTTAATGAGGTTCTGGACTAAACATTTTTTTTACCATTCTTAAAAGACCAGTCACATAATGCTGTTACGATAAATACATATAACACAATATTAATCGCGTGACAACAAAAACTCATTATCATCAATACAAAACTGGCATGATAATGGTTTTCCCTTCTTATTTTTCAAAAATAAAAAAAATTCAAGCACATACAATATATCAGTCTATATAAACACTACATATGTAATACAAAGTAGGCCATATCGCTATAAATAATGAAGCCACATTATATCGCGCGAAATTCGCTTCTATTCACTTTTAGTTAAGGATTGAAATCGCATTGTAAGAAATGGATTCATTAAAAAATCTGAATTAATTAATTAAGTTAAATTTTTCATTAAATAAAATCTCAAGTCTACTTAGATAATTGGAGCATTGAGTAAAACTCAATGTATACTTTAAATAAAATACAATTGCATTCAATTATAATCTTAAATAATCTTAAATAGTTCTTGACTTGACATTGTAATGTAACCTAACCAAGATAGTCCCTGAGATTATAATGGAAACAAGATAGTTCATGAGATTATAATGTAACCAAGATAGTCCCGTGAGCTTATAATGTAACCAAGATAATCCCTGAAATTATAATGGAAACAAGATAGTTCATGAGATTATAATGTAACCAAGATAGTCCCGTGAGCTTATAATGTAACCAAGGTAGTCCCTGAGATTATAATGTAACCATGATAATCCCTGAGATTATAATGGAACCAAGACAGTCCCATGAGATTATAATGTAACCAAGATAGTCCCTGAGATTATAACGTAACCAAGATAGTCCCTGAGATTATAATGGAACCAAGATAGTCCATGAGATTATAATGTAACCAAGATAGTCCCTGAGATTATAATGTAACCAATATAGTCCCCGAGATTATAATGTAACCAAGGTAGTCCCTGACATTATAATGTAACTAAGATAATCCCTGAGATTATAATGTAACCAAAATAGTCCAAGATGAGATTGTATGAAATGGGGACGATCGATCAAAGTCCTTACAATATTACTTACGGTTTTCACAACAATCCTACCACATATTTAAATTATTAAATATTATAACAATGAGAAATATTCGCACAAATAAAAGATTATAGAATGCAATTGTAATTTTTTTTTAGATTTTTTTTTAAATAATAAGACAAATAGAGGCGAAATTTCGTGCGAGACCGCAATATACTTAACAATTAAAATTTGCGCGTATGTAAATTCAGGACGAAGACAAAAATACGAGCTGCCCCTCAAGAGCCTTATTCCATGTTTAAAATTAAATAAAATTGTGTGTAAATATTTAAATAAAATCTACTATATACGAGGAAGACGAATGAAGAAACAAAGACTCCGATATTTTCTTTAAATTGCAGAGGTTTTTTTTATTGCACTTGACGTGGTGTTTTTTTTTTTTTTTAAATGACTATTTTTAAGGTCACAGATTATTTTTATTATTTTTTTACTTGACATACATATATTATACATACATACATACATACGTTATATCAAACTAACATAGCGAATTTAACTGGAGCACAATTTGATCTTTCCTTTAGAGCGAATATTTTTTACTACTGTGTAAAAGATTTTCATTATATTTTTAAAAAAATTTCACATTAGTTAATATGTAAGTAAAAGTTATTTTATGTTCTCTAGATAAATTTTTTAAACAAATATAATAGTGCTTATTAAATTTGGAGCCTAAACAAACTCAGAAGTCAGAGCTCTGAGCATTTTTTCACACCATATTTGTGTCATATAAATTTTGTCTGCAATTTCGATTACTTACTAAAAAAAATCGTTTTATTAAATATTCAGTTGATTATGTTACTTCTGTAAAAAACTAAAGGCAAGAATGGGCTAAAGAATTTTCGAAATAGATGATTTTATTTTGAAAAAACTTTCATTGACTGATAGAGAAAACTTTGGAGTCATCTTTATCTCTATTTTTTTTTCTTCGTTATTTTAACAAATCGAGTTATTTAGCTGGTTTCAATAAACTAACACATTAAAACGGACAATCGTACAATTAAACTATGAGTCATTGTCTTTGAAGAGAAATTTATAATTAGTTTTTTAATTGTGATGCTATTTCATTAAAACAAAAATAAATGTTCATTTCACTCTTCACCATATTAATAGAAAGACCACAAACAATCGCTCCGTTTATTCGACGTCTTTTATCAAAGGACTCTAAACTGTCCATAAATTAAAAAAAAATTACGCAAGCATTTCATATTACTATTTTTTTTTTCTCTTATATATTAAACACCGACTCTTAATAAATACAAATTGATAAAATAAAAACGAATGCTCGAGTATCACTTACAAGAATATCATTTAATTAACATTAAACATTGCAAACTAGCCAATCATTAATTAATTAATATTAATTAATTATTAACAATTATTTCATAATTACGACTGAACGGAATGTGCTCATTACTGGATTTTGCCATTTCGATTATTATATTTTATTAAATATAAATATATTCAATACTTAAACAATTACGATACTTTGTGCATGAATTCCAACCTTATTTACTAAACTTTTTTTTTTTTGCGATATATTTTCAATAATAGTCTAGTTTCATTAAATACTGATGCGATCCGAATTACAAAAAATTATGGGACAATTTTTTTTCTTTTAAATCACCAATCCGTCATTGTTACAGTGGGTAAAGCCAAAAAACAAAGCGTCGTACATTTTGTGCTACATTCAAGCGTATGATATGAAAACGTGTTCAAAAATAACAGCATTTCTTCGCGACCCACTGAGCACAACGACGAACGTTCGATTCCCGGTTACAAATCAAAGTGGACCTTATTACGTACACGATAGCGTTGCGTGTCACGTGAGGCGCGTGTCCCCTCTGCGTGACGTCACGTCGTCCCCTCACACGTCATCCATCACGAATGCAACATGCATTGTGGGGTCCTGAAAGAAACAATCGATACATAATATAATAAAATATTAAAAAAAGAAAACAATTGTACAGTCGGAGTACGAAAACCTTAGTCACTAATCAGACAACCGACAGACTTTTGAGTTGAGTTGGTTTGAGTAAAAAACAAAGAAAAGTAACAAGCGGAAGACTGACCCACGTTCCTCACACCATGACGAAGGCCTCCTGTCCGCGGAAGAGGAACGGGTGCTGGTCGATCATGGTCTGCACGATGTCCTCTAGGTAGGGCCGCGTCATCTCGAAGCGGCCCATGTCCGAGAAGTGCACCGGCAGCAGCGTCGGCCACCAGCAGATCGCCAGATTCTTCGAGTCCATCGAGTTCAACTTGCAGTTGTCCGCCACCCTGCCGTTTCACACACACACTGTAACACGGTTTCATACCACAACGCGGTGTAGCAAGTGAGGTTGCAAGTCATACCTGGCGAAGTGGCAGAGGAGGTAGTCGAGCGTGGTTTTGGCGAGAGAGGCCAGCTCCGTATTGAGCAGCGTGCGAAGGGCCAGCAGCCGCCAGCTGCGGTCCTTCAGCTCCACGCCGCCCGCCATGCACCCGCGCATTGCTAACCACACACAATCATCATCACCATCATCACCACCATCATCATCATCATCATCATCATCATCATCATCATCATCATCATCATCATCATCATCATCATCATCATCATCATCATCATCATCATCATCATCATCACCATGGCCTCTCAACTAATTTTACAAAGGGACCGGTCGGAAGCAACCTGGATCGACCCGTGGTCCTTATCAGGTAGTCCGCTCCATTCAAGGACTTTCCGTCCGGCCCCAGAGGCCCATAAGGCTCTCCATACTGGGTCATATACAATGTTATCTCGAAAAATATCCAGTTACATTGTGATAACGTTAACCTTTAAATCAAAAAATATCTGATTACAAAAACGTCGTTAAAAATCTATGATTAATCTGAAAAATGCGAGATTTCAAAATATTGAGTAATAACAACCGACCAAGTTCCACAGATCTTAAAACTTTAGACTTTCTTTCATAATTTATATACTTCTTATAAACTTCACTCACCAGCTATATCTTCCAGTTTAGCCATGCTCTGTTCGTCCAGAAGAGGAGGTAATTTCTTCGAGAAGAAATCTTTTAAAGCTGTCGCAACTGCGTTCACGGGGATGTCTAACGTGTTCAGGTCCACGTTTGGATCTGAAAAAACATTAGTTCAAGAAATAAATTAATTACATATACATATACTATACGTGCATTATAAAGATGTCTGATGATTTAAATCGTGTTTGTGAATGTATGACCAAAACCAAAGGTATTAGCGAGCGCTGAGTGCTGCGCAAATCTTAAGATATCAAATTGTGTCAAGGAGACCATTGGCACTTGATATTATACCTTCGTAGAACTTGGTGAAGAGCATGTCGACGTGCGCCCTGTTGCCGGGCACGCGGTACAGCCCTTCGGAGCCGAGACCCTCGCGCTCTATAAACTCCACGCATTTCTCAACGAACAGAGGCACTCCGTTACCGCCCTGCGGACAGAAAGACGACCATTTACTACTAATCGGGCCTTTCACTTGTGTAGAGGCTTCAGGCCGGCCGGCCATGCATCTAACAACATCGTCGTCATCTAAATCAAGACTGCGCCAATCAAAGCTCTTTTAGTCACACAAAGTATAACAATTTGTTAGAAACTAAACTCTTTAGTTGAAAACCTCTTTTGTTAATATGTTATTAAATTTTAAAAATGTATAAAAAGAGATATAATAAAAGGACTTTTTAATTTGACTTTAAGACCAGCGTTTAATTTCCTCAACAACAAGTATAATCAAGTATTATAGTGAGTAATAACACTTATTCAGCTCGATTCACGTTTTGCTGTAAAATTTTGTTTACAATTACAAAATTAAACATTTAAACATAGTATGTAAGACATATAAGGGAGTAATTTCATTTATTCAGCTTAATTCAGCTTTTTTCCATAAAAATTTTTTTAAAGCTCTTAATTTAAAAATATAATTAAAAAAAACAGTTAACTATATACCAAGTTTTAGCTGTGTGCCTTATATTTAGCAATATTTACCTGGGGACCCCAATTTTGTGCAACCGGTGCGTTGGTTATTTGTGATGAGTTCTTCTTCGAGTCTTTGTTTTTCGAAAACTCCTATGACAAAAATAAAAAAACAAAAAAAAATTATTGTAAACAGTTTTAAAAATATAAATCTATGTGCAATTATTTACATTTTTTAAATGTATGTTACCACTCGAAACATTTATTGGACTGTACTTTTAAGTTAAATTTTACTCAGTACATCGCGGGTGCCGAGATGGTAATAAATCAATGTGTTGACGTAAAGTAACATTTTCTTTAAATGACAGAGTTCACGTTCTACGCATATTATGTCACTTTCAAATGTTCCGTAAGTTCATTGATGCAGCCAAAAGATTCTACCAAAAGTTATTGAGTTCTACCAAAAGTATTGAGTTCTACCAAAAGTATTGAGTTTCTACCAAAAGTATTGAGTTTCTACCAAAAGTATTGAGTTTCTACCAAAAGTATTGAGTGCTCGGTCACCTTGTGCCTGCGGTCGTGTTTAGTGAACGGATGATGTCTGCGACGTGTGTCGGCCGCACTCGACGAAGAGTTATCCTGAGCCGACGACGGATATTCGCCGACGCCCGCAAGCATCTGTGCGGAATTCCATACACAACCAATTATAATGAAAGCCACGAAAGAAGAGACTCGTCTGTCGTGAGACAATGGTAGGGGAATCCGCGCAGGTACACTCGCTCACGTAATCAATACTAATAATAATAAATCTGTAAGTGTAAGTGTAAGTATTGTATGTACGTATGTATGTATAATAACTCTTAAACGAATTAATTGATTTTCATGAAACTTGGTGAATAAACATTTAGACGTACGGGACACAGGATAGGCTACATCTCTCTATGTCTATGGTTTTACCCCGCATACGGGTTAGATTGAAATGAACTCTATTACCTTGTGCGTAGGTTCATGGTGAGGTGGCGGTGGCAGAGGACGAGGCCGTCGGGCTTCGCCGTCCGAGCTGCCCTCGCTCGACTCGCTTGCAACTGAAAATTGTACCATATATTCAAATGTGTATCCTGTATACATTATGTGTGTACTTAAACACACATTAATGTAGATCTACCTGTGTGCAGTTTGCCTAAAGTTGGATCCAAGTTGGTTTGTAGAATAAGATAGAGTTAATGTTACCTTTGTCTTCTTGCGTCCTTGCCCTGTACCCGGTGGGCAGTTCCGGCGGACCCACAAACATGCCCAACTTGGGCACTCTCGGACTCTGCACCGCCACCAGGTTGCCCAAGGACCTAAACACAGAGCAGTTTTGTTTTCGTCGTTTGTTAAGATGTTAACAGATGGCGTAGTTATCACTTCGGACGTGCAGTCTGACATTTTTTTTTTTTCAGAGAAAGCTTACCGTTTCTTGTAGTGTCTAGGCGCGTGGTGCGCGTTGTGACGTCGCCGCGCGTGCGAACGCGTTGACGTCACGACACCGGATGACGTGACGGCGCTCGATGACGTCACGCCGCTCAATCCGCCGCCCGACCCCTCACTCGAACCGGAACTGTCCGTCTCGGAGAACGCTGCGGGTGTACCCCATATAAGTATATAGCTTTTTGCATCAATTAATAGCTTTTTGTATATTTATCTCATCGTTTTTTATATCATTTAAGACGAGGACTTAGCAGAAAAGCGTTATTTTCATCACCTAATTTGACTCCTTAGTTAGAGTAAAATTAAAACTCAGACCAAAAACACCTTTCTTTCTTTCTTTCTTTCTAATAACTGTGATGTGTAAATAATATAGAAACATAACTTACATGGTTGATGCAGAGGCGTCTTGTCGTGTCTCCGGTGCCTTCGTAATCTCATCATGGACGGAGCCTCCATGTATTCGTTTGTCTCTTTTATCTGAAATAACAAGTTTTTTAATTAATTTTTTAACAAACTATAGGCCCTCTAAAAGACAGCGATATATAAGTCAAATTCATATTAATATTATAAATGTAAAAGTAACTGTCTGTCTGTTATCTTTTCACGCCTTAACTACTCAGCCGATCATGATGAAATTTTGCATAATTATTATACTTTGTTAGGGATACAGGAAAGGACAATCCAGAATTAGGGTTTATCCAGAAAAAAAAGTACTGTTGTTACCTAGGGATCATTTAAAATAAGTGCTCAGTTTTACCTCAAAACTAAATTGTCTAAAAGAGTACCTGTGCATATTGAGCGTCCAGTTCCGTCTCTGAACTAACACCGGACGGGTGATGATGGTGACCACCTTGACCACCAGAGTGTGACCATCCTGACCTTTGAGACTGAAATCAATCGTAATGTTACATAATCAAACCATCTTAACTACTACAAATTAACTAAAAACCAAATTGGTTACTGGTTGGTTACGGTTACGGCTATGGTTATTGTTTCATAAATGTACCCAGTTATCGTAATTTTTTGTTACTCAATTAATTTACATTACATTATAACAATCAATATTAAGGCATCGTCTCCGTGTGCGTTAGCTTGCTATAATATATTATATATTATAGTACGGTATAAATTAATATATATTAATAGCTACGTGTGTGAAGGGCTTTAGACATTATACTAATATTTTTACAGTTGCAAATTTACCTTTCTTTCTCTAGAGTGCGGTGGTCCAATAGTAATGTGTTGTAAGGCGTCGCTCACCATCGTGTAATTGGTCAGGTCCAATTTTCCAGGTTGCTGAAATACAACAATTTTAAATAATATGTATACGAACTCTAGTATGAGTTTATAATGATTGCCTGTTAAATATTTGTATGGAAAATGGTCAATTGTCAATCAACCATGATGTGAAGCGTTAACCGTTAACCTATGTTAAGGTAACCTTTGTTATATAACAATCAAACTGAAAAAAATATCCTCCCTAACAATAAAATAACGGCCTTATTCATAAAAAGTTATAGAAGGTTTATTAGCTTGTTATAAGAAATTTACCAAAAAGTGTTATTCATAAACGTTCAATAGCAGCAAACCGCTTAATAAGTGTTTCATAAAGTTATTGAAGCATGGACCCTACTATAAGCCTCTAATAAGGGAACAATTCAAGATGGCCGACTTGAAACAGCTGACCGACTGACTGATTTGATGTGGAGTTTGAATTTTGATTGATGTTTGTTTTTAAAGGAATTAGCAAATAATAGTTTAAATTACATACTTATGTAAGATATAACATAATAAGTGATATATGTAGTAAAAATACAATATATTTTTCAAGTACATAATTTATTTTTTTCTCATAATAAGAAATTTTCTTTTGCACTAAAATTTCTTTTAGGTCCAATATTCTCCCTTTCTTCTCTTCATTTTTAATTAGGGCTTCATGAAGCTCCTTCCGACACTCCATTTCATGATTCGCAATATTTGCAGCAGTTTTCTGGCTGAAATAAAAATAGCACATATTATGTGTGGTGATGAAATATTATGTGGGATGTTTATTTGGCATACAATATTTTATAGATATGAGCATATTAGAGCTATGTGAGCCCGAAGGCTGTGGTGCAATAACACACTATCAACTTTGCATTGTCATGGTGTTATGTGATATTATCCACACATAATTATTTATTATTTCTCCACTACATATTATAATACAAAGTCCTCCGCCCCATCTGTCTGTCTGTTTGTGATAAACTCAAAAACTACTGCACCCATTTTCAAAATTCACAGTTAGAAAACTTTGAGAAAAATAAAAGTGGTTCCCTCATGACAGCAATGCTTACAATTTCTAATAAAATAATAATAATAATTTTTTGTTATAAATTTGCATCATGCGATCAGTCCAAAGAATATGAGCAGATTTGTTGAAGGTGTTTTAAAAATAATAAAATAAATATATTTATAACAAATAAAAAATATTAAAATAAAATAATTTGTTTAGGTTAGGGAATATTTGAAAGCTAAACATGAAATTACCTGATTTATTTGGTCTGAATCAAACTCGTTTGTATCTATAATGAATTCGTTTGGGAGCCACGAAGCCATCTTCAGCGTTGTCTGGCTTTCTTGGCGGCGGTGGACCACCACCAGTCACAACAGTTTGTTTTCTTTCTTCTGCTTTTTGTCGTTTTTGGGTCATCTTTAAAATGCCCCACTGGGATTTCAGCTGAGTAATGGTACGTGCGGTACCATTGCACATACCTACTATTAAAGCTGGAAATAATGAACAACTTTAACAAACATCTAATATAACAATAACGTACGCATTAAATATGTGTTAGTTCATGTCTTAGCAATTGCCAAACAAAGCTATACATACCTGACTTGTAAATCTGCCCACGCTGCTTGTATTTTGTAATTGCAATTAATGTCCGTATTTTTATTTTCGATCGCTTCAACTCTCTCCCTCACCAATTCCAACAATAGATGCTACGGAAGTAAAAGTAAGAAATTATTAAACAGAAAATACATTTAACAACTAATGGCAAATAAATATTTAAAAAAAAACACTCACTTTATCTTCCTCTGACCAATTTAGGCTTCTTTGCCGTTTTTTATCCACTTTTGGATTCCATAGTTAATTGCCAATCAAAAATTTGTTAACAAAATCACTTATTTATCACAGAAGTAAATTGGGTTATATTTTCAATTTTCATAAGAAATGTCAAAATATCACATAAAAAAAAACACTTTACTGTCATTTGGGGCGTGGATACAGAGATTTTAGCTTTTTTGTCTATGAATTCATCAGAACGGCAACATAACAATGATAAACTAACTAATAGCGACATATTAGTTATGACAGGCTTATGGAACGTTTATGAATAGCAATTTTATAATAAGCTTATTAAGGTCTTATGAGCGTTTTAACTATTGAACGTTTTAAGCCTCTAATAAGGGATTTTTATGAATAAGAGCGTATGTGTTCTAAAAGTGTCCAGAATAGCGCTAGTGACTACACTAGCGCCATTCTGGACACTTTTAGATAGATTGATAGATGTCTTCTATCTATCTATCTCTGTCTAATTTACTCGACAATGCAACACTAGCGCCATCTTAATTTACTGGTATTCATTCTGGGACCACTTTAGTAGGTCGTCCTTACCCTCTGCCCTCTACCCTCCACATAGTCGACACATTAACATATTTTTAAAAAAATTATCCTTTTTAGGAATGTTTTGCGCTAATAGATAAAATTCGTACTTCTAGTAAAAAATACGTGTTAAAAAATTTAATTTAAAAAAAATGTTATAAACCCCTGAAAGTTTGTTGACATTGTTTTCTTTGTCTTTACTTGCTTTAGTAGAATATAACTACCTTGAGTGTTTGCGAATGTCTGACCCTTTGCGGGGGCGGATGCGGACGCGTTCGACCCGTGGTGAAAGCGCGGTGGCCATAGCTAGGCGGCTGCCACATACCACCGCCGTCTGACAAAACATACCATCACTTTCATTTATGTAAAAATTGCCGTTCTCGTCTCGTCACACTGCCATTACAACCTTTTTGCACATTTTTTTAAATGTTCTCATTACTTTGAAAACATCACAAAAATAAAAACATATTTATGAGTAAGTAATAAAGAAAATTAATATTAGAGATTACGTTAAGTGCATCAAAAATATCGAGGTGTTATAGTTTTAATAAATTAATTTGTAAAAAAAAACCGCATGAATAATTGTGACTGTGACAAAATTACACATTTGATTTCATATTAAAAAAAAACTCCAAAAAATTTGCTTTTGTATAATTATCATGCAAATATTATATTAGAACTTCTTAGAACGATGACTAACATAAACATATGTATTATCGCTCATACATCACCAAAACTGCTGGTGTTGCTTGTATAGCGACTTATAGGCGACGGTAACCACTTACCATTTAGTGATAAGTGGTTTAATAAATTAAATTCATTTAAATAATATTTCATGTTGACCAAACAATTCAATTTTCACTACAATACGAATGGCTGAAAACATGTTTGGACTTGAGAGATCGTATTGTGTGGTGAAAAAATTAACTAAAAAGCTAAGTAGAGAAACAAAAAATTAAAAATTGTCCACCTATTACTTAGAATTACATTTTCGTGAAACATTTTCAAAACACAAAATATAACAACTAAAATAAAAACCAAAAACCGTTTCCATGCAACAGTTAAAACAAAATCTACTATCTATTTACAAGTCTACAACGCTACACGCAAAATTAAACATAACGGCCTAAAAAATAAGGTCGGTATTCGTTCATGCAATCACCTGACTCGTGTGTGCTGAGCGAATCCTCCGAACAGTTGAGATCGGCTGCATTACAACATCACCATTTTTAGTCATTAAAAAAAATGGTTTTTCCAATGAATTTCTAATTATTTTAATTTTTTGTGTAGGATTTCTATATATATCATTTCACTTCTCAGTTAAAATAAAAGACATTTAAGAGAAATACAATATATATTTTTTTTAATATTTTATTATATTTTTTAAACGGCTCTATAGATTTCATTGACTCGACGTCTTTAAGTATGTAAATTCAAATACAATGCTATGTGAAAAATACTTGGTATATATTTCCCTTTTATTATTTAAGTTATTTCCTAGCATACCCTATCCCCATTTCTGGTTATGGCTATAAACTATAATCGAACGGCAAAAATATTTAAAAAAAAACACTTATCCAAAAATAGTTTTGTTCTCTAAAATCGATACGAGAAAATATTGCTATTTATTTTATATCTATCTCTTCCCACCAAGTGTAGTTACAGTGACGACTCCGTTCTCTCTTTTGGTTTGTTTTCAATTAATAAATTTAAATGGTTGGTTTAATTTTAATTAATAAATTTTGGTTATTTGAACGCTGAATAGTATAGGGATTTAAAAAAACAACTCACGTGACAAATCATGCATTCTGTGATCGGGCGGCGCCGGTTCAGGTGGAGTACTCGGCGGTGGGTATACACTGAAACCTGCAAAAAGTAAGCATGTTTGTTTGTTACGCTTTCACGCCTCAACTACTCAACCGATCATAATGAAATTTTGCATTTACATATTTTCGCATAGTGAACGACAGATATCGCTGCGCCGGCTGGTTATATAACACGCTAACGTTTCGTTCCGCAAAATCCCTTACACTTTCTCATGCAATATTTCTCCAAGAACAACTACCTAAAGAGGATTTCACTTCAAAATAATGGAAACCTGTAATTAACGCTAATTACATGATAAAATGTGTTGAAAAACGACTTGACTTACCTTTCATGAAGCCCCTGTTCTTGGAGTTATTCAAAGTGTCGCTGTATTCAGAGTCTATGTCCGCCCTAGAGTCCGGTCCGATGAGTAGGTCCAGTGAATTCGTGAGTTTATGTTCCATTCTGTAAAACCAACATAATAGAGTTCAGGTTTATTTTTAATTTCCGATATTTTATCTTCGAAAGACACGTTCATTCATCGCTGTTAAAAGTCAAACTGGTTTGAACGTGCACGCCGACGCTCCGCTGAAGACAAACATAACGATATTCTCTCCGCCAGAACACTTTAAATTCAACACGCTCAACAAGAGCGTCCACTGAGGCCATAGCCATAGAATGAAGTAGTCCGCGGTCTCTGTGCTAGAGGCGTAAATGTAGTCAGTGTAGTCACTCCCTTACTTGTGGTTGAGGTGGTACGAGTGGTTGCGCGGCGGGGGCTTGGGGCGCGCGGCGGCCACGTCGGGGAGGTTGTGGTGTGGCCGGTGCAGGCGGAAGGCGCGCTCGATCTCGGCCTTCTTGTCCCACACCTCCTCGAAGAAGGGCGTGTAGAAGGCCGAGTGGCCCTCGGCGCTGGCCGCGTACGTGGCGAAGTGCGCAGCGAGGCGATCGGCCGTCGCGTTGCCGTCCGTTAGCAGCGCGTGGCCCACGTCCGTGCCGAAGAACGCGTTGGCCGACCCGCCGCCGCCCTCCGTCACCGCCACCATTTGGATCGGCAGGTTCGGAATGTTCATCGAGAAAGCGCTGCAAACATAGACACCACATTACATACTCTGCAACAATACTTTAATTTTAAAAAAAAACTAAAGACTAATTTCGTTGACACACATCAATACAAATATCATAAATGTGAAAGTAACCCTGTCTGTCTGTCTGTTACCATTTCACGCCATAACTACTCAACTAATCATCGTGAAATGTCACGTTGTTAGGGATACAAGAATGGACATAGAGTACCTTTCACCCAGAAAAAAAAAAGTATTTCCCGTGGATCATTTAAAATTTAAAAAAAAACTAACACCTGGCAAAAGTGTAATAGCAATGCAGATGTTATGCGTTATATTGTGTGACATCTGCATATATTCTTTATTTTTCAACGTGCGGGCACGACAAGCTATTGCCCGCGAGTACGTACGCGTTGATTTCAATTACTATTAAAGGCTTTCGAAAATACTCACTTCAAAGTCGCCAAGCTAGCCTTTCTCTTCGCGGAATATATCAATATAAATCCATGTATCAATTCCTCCCTGAATTGCGTCGCGCCGTGGAAACTCGATATTATCACCTGTAAAATAAAACATTAAAAATTTTACTGATAAATGCACTGTCTCGTACAAAATTAGCTCCAAAAATTTTGTGCCCTTGTTAAAACTGAAGTGTTGAATAAAAATGAAAAAGTGCCATGGCTTCTCGATGGCACAGTAGACATGAATATGTCTCATATCATAAATGAAAAGAAAGATTTAAATGGTCCATATCCCTATCCCTATCCCTATCCCCATCCCTATCCTTATCCTTATCCTTATTCTTTCCCCTTATCCTTAATCCTTCTATGGTCAACAGGGATAATATATATATAAACAAACGAACAAACTATCCCTATCCCTATCCCCATTCCCATCCCTATCCCTATCCCCATCCCCATCCTTATCCTTATCCTTATTCTTTCCCCTTATCCTTAATCCTTCTATGGTCAACAGGGATAAAATATATATATAAACAAACGAACAAATTATAATTAATTCATTTACGTCATGGTAACGATTTTCGTGACACACATTCTTTCGAATTAATTCATTTACGTCATGGTAACGATTTTCGTGACACACATTCTTTCGAATTAATTCATTTACGTCATGGTAACGATTTTCGTGACACACATTCTTTCGAATTAATTCATTTACGTCATGGTAACGATTTTCGTGACACACATTCTTTCGAATAGACCCCAGAGAAAAGACATATTCATGTCAAAAAAAATCTTTAGTGCTCACCTCGACCTTTCTCTTCGAGTCTCCGAGGAACGTCTCGATAACTATAGAACGGTCTCCGGTGAGGAAACAGGCGCGATGCAATAAAAGCGGACTCAGAACGCGCTCAGGCGAATAAGGATCGTCGCAGAACATGCACACCATTATCCTGGAAATAATTCGCACAAAATCTTATATCAGTCAGTCCGCATATAAGAAAGCTTATAAACGTATACATTTTTATATAATTTCCGTATTCCCCCCTTAGAGAAGACAACTGTTAAATACAAAATAATAATCATAAAAATCAAATAACACTTGGCGGATGTCGACGCAAAAGTCCAAAGTAACATTAAATACAATATACGACAAAAAAGAGCGAAAAAATTAAAATATAATTAATTAGAATAAACTAACACAAGCAAAGTCTATAATAATAGAGGTAATGTCACATTACTGAAAAAGTTGCATCCGAATAAAATACAATATCGGCAATAAATAAATAAATAATATCAAGTGTCAAAACCACTTTTAAGTCTCTTAATTTTTATAGACAGGAGTTAGAATATTTCTTGATATATTTCACTGGCGCCTTGAGAAACAAAATAATTTAGATTAATACCCACCTTATATCCGAATCAAAGCAGACTATGAGATCCTTGTACAAGTGCGCGTAGCTGGCTTTCTCTCTGTTCGCTCGAGTCAACTCCTGAATGGCGTCCGAAGTGAGCGCCTCCGTTCCCAATTCGTTCACGGAGGCCTCCATGTACGAACAGTGAAGGCTGAGTGGATCACAAACAAATTATATCATTCACTAATACTATTTTAATATAATTTCTGTAGAGGGAAGTCGTATGAAATAAATATATAGAAAACTCTTAACGGACTATACTTACTTATCAGCAAGATTCTGTCCCTCCTCTTGTAGCCTTATCAGCTCTTTCTTATCCAATGCTTCGTCTTGAATGAACATAACAACCAGAGGCAAACCCTGCAAACGATCACATATAATTAAATATATATTCTTTATACAATGGTGGACAGGCAGACAATTACAAGGTGACGCGGTACAAGTAGAAAACTCACTTGAAAAGGCAATTTGTCCTCCTGCTCTAGACTGGACAAGAGAGTCTTTTCAGCACAACCCCGAATGTACTCGAACGATTCTTGGTCTTGAAATACACAGAAGTAACCTGCCAATGGGATAAATAGTTTTTAGTTTTTGAGTTTATTCATTACAAACAAAAATACTCATTTTCTTTATAATATTAGTATAGATATAGTAGTTTCGTGTGAGCACTGACCGTTGGCCGCGAACGAGTCTTGGTCGTGTTCGTTGTACTGTCCGCTGGTGCGCGTGTGCACACGCCACAGACGACCACCCACGTGCGTTCTCCGCTCCGCGTCGCAACCCGCCAACAGCCGCTTGCCGAACTCCTCCGCCACGCCATCCGCCTGCACACAGTCCACGCCTTTATCAACCAATCTCCTACGCGTTCGAGCCTAGCCGCTTCAAAATAAACCGCGCAGTCTCGCGAATAAATGACATAATATTATGTTGAGTTTTGTGATCCGCGACCTGACTGCTGTATTTCTGTGGGGAAGTTCGCGTATGGAGGAATTTTTTCAGTCAAGTTTAGTATCAGTCTTGGTGAGAGTATTTTAGACTGGGTGGATATCCACCACGTGCTAAATTTTCCAGTTATTTTGTATGAAAACAATTTTTCCTTCAGTAACCTAACTAGTGGGGTATGAAATGAAAATCCTTTGATAATTTTTAACACGCGAAAACCGTGCCAATCAAACAATTATTAATAACAGTAACCAGAAAAAACAATACTCACCCCTAGTATGATAACATTAATCTGGTCCGAGTCAGTGGTGAGAGCCCACGGGGCCGCCGGGGGTCCGGCAAGGCACTGCGATTCGCTCGTTGACGTTAACGAACTGAATCATCATTATAAATGTTATAACAAAATTTTTGACAGCATAAAAAATATCACACCACTTATAATAGTCACACAATTAGTGACAGAAGTTTCCATACCCGACCCGAGTGTTGAGTATGAGGGGCAAAGCGGCGTCGAGACAACCGGCGCCGGCGGGGCAATGCTCCCTCATGGGGCAATGCACGAACCCCAAGTGCTGAAACAGCATCAGCTTGCGGTCCTGCTCCATGCGGTCCAGCATCTTGTATCTGTCCAACATATTGCGTCACCATCAATCAACAATCCCTTCTAGGACTTTGATAAGACACGGAGACAAGTACAGCGTCTTATCTCATTTTTTTTTATAATATTTTGCACTTTAATTACTTATGATATATGTAATTCAAAATTCTTTGTAATATGCTATGGCGACAATGCGTAACATTTACCTGAAGTCGTCCTGTAAAACGTCGGTGATCTCTTTGATGTCCTCTTGAGTGATGGTTCCTGTTGGTGATATGCTTTTGAAGTGATAAAACAGATCTGCGTGTTCCAATAATAATTCCTGAAAAAAAAAAAGCAATGAATTATGTATAATATTAATAATAGAAGTCACTGAGAGGTCCAAAGCCATAGAGATTTCAAGGCTAATTTTCTCTTAACCCTGACTACAAAGTACAATCGGCGATAGACAATCCGTAAATGTGATTTAACCTCCTCAAAAAAAAGGGCATTTATCAATCATGCTAAAATTTCATTTCAAACGTCTGTCAGTTGTCTGCTTTGTAAGTTTTAGTTTTAAAATTTAGTAAGATTCTTTCACATGATAAAGGAATGAATTTAAAAAATTGACTATGATTTCCGTAATCAGTCTTTACATGTAAATGCTCACTTGTAAGTTGTGCTTGGCCTTCCTCTGTATCTCGCGCTGGTGCTGATCGTAGACCCTCTGCTGCTGCTCTTCCGTCAAGGCCTCGTAGCACTCCCGGCCCATCAGCAGAACCCTCACCTCGGACAGTTGCTTGCCGGGCGTCACGTAACCAGTCTCTTCCAGCAACCGCTTGAACTGCTGGCACCATCTGCGTTACACAATACATGACAAATATGCTTTATACTTCGGTACGATCGTTTATTTTTTTATGTTAAGGTCGACTGACAGGCTGACAGGTGGCTACCGTCGCCTATAACACAAGCAAATGCGCTGCCGACCAAATAAGAATTAGGGGTAAGTGATAGGGAAGGTGTAATGGACTCTGGCATCCTCTTGCTCACTCACGGAAACACGTGCTGTGGTTACTGCCGCCAGACGGGCTGCAAAACGCTGTGTGCCCCTTTCACTATATTCAAAATGTATAATGTTCAAAAGTATAATGTGACCACCGATTTTATAAGTGTAGAGATAAATTTATATTAAATTGTTCGTCTTTAAAACACTCACTCTAAATTTCTCTGTTCCTCTTGAGCTTCGTGTAGGAAGGTCTTGAACACGGCAGCCGCCTCGTTCGTCTCCAATATCTCGTAGGGAATCTTTTGCGACTGACCCAATGTCTGAACAAATCAATATTTCATTATACAAAACATTTCATTACTTATACTATTATATAACACTTAATTGTTTTTAGAAATTTAATTAAGTTGCGGGCAAAAGATAGTGTAATTTTTTTTTTGTTACAAATAACTAGAAGTTATGGCTTTAAAATAGTCATGGGTACTAAATGCTAATACAATAAGACATTTAATGGCCGGGCTATTTAACAGCGAAGAAAGTTCTCGCTGAGAACTAGTTACCTGGTATCTGACGGCACGCTCGCCCACGCGCAGAGTGGTGTCGGCGACGAGAGGAGAGTCCGGTTCCGTTCCGGATCCGGAACCCGATCGGTCCGCGCGTCTGCTCTCGCTGAAGTACACCGAGAAGTCACGGTGCGCTCGCACCTGCCGTACAACCATAGCCCAGTCGCTGGAACAGAACAAATTTAATTGCTAACTTCGATCGACTCAAAACTGATATTGTGTAACAAAAAGTAAATGAAGCATTGTTCATGACTGTAAAGCTCGGCAGGCAGAGTGAAGGGCCACTTTTTATTATGAAGGGTGGCATAGGTACAGGGTGACGGTCCACTTGATGGTATGGGGTCAGCGTCGCTTAACACAATAAAAAAAAAATGTTTTTTTTTTTTTTTTAAATAAAATGGACAATGGACAAACAAACATACCTCTCCTGCAATTCTTCTGTGGGCAATTGCATTCTGGACAAGACTTGAGGCAATTTCGCGAGTTGCTTGCGTAGTTTCAACGCTGAACGTTCTTCTTTCAGCCTTCTTATGTGACGACGGAACACCATCTGAAAGTGGAGAAGATTTTTCTCAATCAACATCAGAATCGCAAACGACAGAGATTTTAGTCAATATCTGTACTAAATTTAAATTATGAAATCTGCATTTTAGAGTAGATCTTACCTGAGTCCCATCATCTCCGAATTGTTGGACGAATTTGATCCATTCCGGATAATGGCACAACCTCTTGTTCGCGGCGGACCATAA
Organism: Synanthedon tipuliformis; assembly: GCA_947623395.1. Taxonomy (NCBI): domain Eukaryota; kingdom Metazoa; phylum Arthropoda; class Insecta; order Lepidoptera; family Sesiidae; genus Synanthedon; species Synanthedon tipuliformis. The sequence continues at coordinate 1,665,011 of OX392432.1, read as the reverse complement.
TTCTCTGAAAATTATTTCATTCGGCCATTTAAAAAAAAATTACAAGTTAAACTCTCTGTTAAATTCTAAAGTGTAGCAAACTATCTTCATAAAAATTTTAATTTTTTAAAAAAAAAAACAGCTTACTTGTGATCTTGAATGTGTATTCTAATCAATTGTGTGAAAGCCTCCGTCACAAAGTCCAGGGTCTCTCTTCTTATCCGTAAGGCTTCAGAATAATTTGCAACCTGAAATTCGTCAATAGAAACAACATCTATAATACAATACTAAATATCTCTTACCCATTCCTAGTCCCTATCTTTAAACCTATGCCGGCAGATAGGCAGCACCTGTGCCGTTGCATGTGTTATAGATAGACGATTGTAACCACTTACCATCGGTCTACACTCTACAAGATGATAACTGGGTCAGACCTTCTGTCGAGTTTAACATTAAAAAAAAATAAACATTTGACATTGTATTTTAATTGATTGACCTTTTTCGTATGTACTTAGTTAATTTTAATTGATTTTTTTTTTTATAATTTTGAATTTTTAAAATTTATTTGTATGAGTTTTTTGTACCAATTTAGCTATAATTTGTTTGCACACTGGACCTAGATGTCAAGCGATAGGGTTTGGCATGTTAGATAGGGTGATAGGCTTTTGGTGATTTAAATAAATTAATTAATTATAAAAAAAAATAACGATGGTCTCCTGTAAGGCGGTGGTTACAGCTGCCAGACGGTCTGACCAAATGACTGCCACTTGTTGTACATACATACCTTAATCCTAGCCTTTGATTTATCGATCATCTGTGCGAGCAGAAAGAAGGCCTGATCAACGTTCACGTTGTCGTGACTCGATGTTTCAACAATAGGGATGCACCCCTTGAACTCCTTCCTTTGAACCAATCGCTCTGCCTCCCTCACTCCCTGCTCCGATGCCTCGTCGTTTTTTGAGGTGACAAGCACAACCGGTTTCTTCAGTTTCATTATGTTCTGAAGTATCGCTGCGAGGGTTTCGTTCTGAAATTTTCACATTTTTTTCCAGGGCTTAGAGGCGAAACAACATATATTCATCGTCATTGTCAGACCAAAATCCGCTATGTGCACAAAATTTGAAATTTTGACTAAAAAAGTAATTTCCTGAAAAATTTTACATCAAGGTAAAATTTTTAAAAAAAGTATATAATTTGAAACTTAGGGTAAAACGTAAAAATTTCATAGTTCATTTATTACTAGCTGTTGCCGACTTCGTCCACATAACTCTATAAAAATTATAGCATTAGTTTTGATTGATTTTGATCTCTGATGACGCTGTTCTTCAGTCTCATCTACAATCACAGTACAGTACCAACTACAATAATAGTGCTCATTTCTATAAAACATTTTATGACAGGCCTAGTTCCGATGATCGCGATTTTTCCGGCGCAGACAGTGACGTCACCTACTGCCCTTCGGTTGCTGAGGTACTATCAAGTAATTCAAGTTTGGATGTTCAAAACGAAAATTCAGATCTGATCCAAACCAGAGGAGGAGAAATAAAAACAAGAAACTGCGCATGTCAGGCAAAGAATATTAAGGGTTTACAAAGGAGAAAAACAGAAAGTTAAAACATGACAAAATGAGACCTGGTAGGAGACTAGGAGAAAGATGTAATTCAGAGTTTTGCGAAAAGAGTAAGGTTCGAAAACTGCGACAAATTTAGTGATGAAACACGATTGGAAATCCATAGTACATTCTTTTTGGGAAAACATGAACTCGGACCAGCGCAAGGTTTACGTTAACGGACTTGTTACTCGTAAGGCAATATCACGAAACGTGAAGGAACTTTGGAATATAATTTGCCCACCACCGACGGTAAAAAATTACAGGTTGTCACATTTTTGATTACTTTGTGCCTAAGGTCGTACACCGTTCAATCATGGGTTAAAAAAATGCACATTGTGGAATAATTGCCAGTCAGGAAATTCGAAATACGACCAGAGTCCAAACGCCACGAACAGGAAACTTCGAAAAGGAAGGAAATCTTCGAAGCTTTATTTAGAATGCGTTCCCTCAATTACTTGTACAGTCGTCGCTCGAGGAATACTGTGCTAAAAACGACGATCCAATATTATATCGTGAAAACGTTCGAAAAATTGTTCAAAGACAAAAATCTGTCTATGTGCGACGTCTGTAGTGAGCATACGGTCGGCAATATAAATACAAGTGTCTATGAGCAACATATTAAACGTAAAAATAGAGCGAGGCAAAAAAAGGAAAAACGATAAAAAGAAGGCTTTAACTGAAGGAAAATTCATTCTACTATCTATGAATTTGTAAGGTGGTGAAAGTGTGCTCCTATTTAACCACAAGCGCGTTATATTTTAAAACAAAACTCACTTGCCACAATTTTACAATCTACAGCCTTGTTAGCCATCGACCTTCCTGTTATTGGTTCGATGAAACGTCTGCAGATTTAACTGCGAGTACTTTTACAACCTTTGTGATTGACTACATTGAAAGATATGTTTGGCCAAAAGTATGCCTATATAGTTATCTACTCCAATGATGGATGCAAGTACCAAAATAGGAATAACATAATGGCAAACGCATTGTTAAACATGAGTGTTGAACACAATGTGAGAATAACACAAAAGTATCTAGAGCCCGGTCATACACAGATGGAGTGTGACTCGGTGCACGGTGCAATCGAAAGAAAATTAGGGAATAGGGAAATCCAACATGGATTAAACACCTACCAAAATAGGAATAACATAATGGCAAACGCATTGTTAAACATGAGTGTTGAACACAATGTGAGTATAACACAAAAGTATCTAGAGCCCGGTCATACACAGATGGAGTGTGACTCGGTGCACGGTGCAATCGAAAGAAAATTAGGGAATAGGGAAATCCAACATGGATTAAACACCTACCAAAATAGGAATAACATAATGGCAAACGCATTGTTAAACATGAGTGTTGAACACAATGTGAGTATAACACAAAAGTATCTAGAGCCCGGTCATACACAGATGGAGTGTGACTCAGTGCACGGTGCAATCGAAAGAAAATTAGGGAATAGGGAAATCCATGTTCCCAGAGACTTTATAACTGTCACTAAAGTCGGCACGAAAGAAACCCGTCTCCTTATGAAGCTATTTATGTAGATCACGATCGCGTGAAAGATTAAATCTTAGTAAAAAATCAACATGGCTATATAACACCATATAAGACAAGGCCGCCGAACTGGGATCTAAGGGCAATACAATATAGTCCTGAAGGAATAATCTCCTATAAGATTAACTTCGATGATGATTGGACAGAGTTGCCGATAAGACCCATAAAACTGAGTTCGGTAAATTACTCTAACCTACACACGCAGCTCCAATACCTATTGCTGCTACTAAATTTAATCATATAAACAGCTAAAAGACTTATTGCCAAGAGACTGCCACTTATTCTACGACAACTACCCTATGTGTGATCTTCATGCAAAATTGTACTTTTTTTTTTTTTTTTTTAACTCTATTAAAAATTATATTGTCATACAATAATTTTAGCATTGATGCAAATATCATATTTTATTGAGAGGTCCTAAGTTCGACAAATAATGCTCATAAGCAATTTAACAGTTTTATATATATAGCAAATATTGGTGCACATACCAGATTTTGGTTTGACGACGATAAATAATTACTTATTCGTAACGAAGTATTTATTCAGTCCACTAGTTTTTGAGTTTATTCATTACCAAACAAAAAAAAAACAAATATTTTCTCTTTATAATATTTAATAATATAGAAGGGATTCAATTGAATGATTAAATATATGTTGTTTCGCCTCTAAGCCCATTTATTTTCAATAAAAAATTAGATAAACACCAAAAGTATGTTCCGTTGGATAGCACATCATCATCTATCAATTTGATAGCTTCTTTCTGGTGACAGTGGTAACCCTAAAGCCCTACCTGTCTCTCCCAGCTCCTGCCGGGCACTGGGCTTACGTCGTACACGCAGATGAAACCGTCTATGGTCAGTTTACCATCGGGCATCAGCCTTTGTTCGTACTCCTTCTCTATGCCCAACTGATTCTTGCAAACGTACATCAGTTTCTCTGCAGATTGCAGTTTTGTGGCCACGCATCTTTTCACATAAGCTTCTGTTTTGCCGACTGAAAATTTCATACAAAACAAGATTATAATTCAAAATTACAAACTATCCCCCCGACTTTCTTATTGAGTCCAAACACGCTGTACTTGCTGTGAGTTGGATGTCCTGTGGATTACTTGATGCTGCAGCATCAGGTCCAGGTTACCATGTCATGGAAATACCACAGAACTAACATTTCAAAAAAATCAAATATGTTGTGAAATAAATTCAGTGAAATCCCTTAGTCAACTAGGAAACGGTCTTTGAACCAAGATAAGATATTTATAAATTATAGCCGAGAATCCATCTCGATCATGTCAGCTTTCTAACAAAGAAAAAACCATATCAATGTCGGTTCATTCTTTTGGAAGCTACGATTCCACAGACAGACATACTGATACATACATCCATAGACACACAACAAACACAGACAGACAGACAGAGACACACACACACACACACAATAAAGTTATGACGCCTCCTTTTTGTAATTAATGAAATAAATAAGAATAGAATACCTTTAAACGGCTGGAAACACGCATCGTCCACAAATTCTGTTTGTTCAACAATTTCAAATCTATACTCCTGGTCATCATATTCCTTCTGAACGTTGCCCCAATATAGAAAATGGTCATTGTTCACGACACGACCACTGAAGTCGGACTGCAGACAAAATAAATTGTGCAAATATAGCGGACGGACGGACGGATGGACGGACACAAAGAAGTCCAATTCAATTTACAAGGAGTCCATGTAAGCGACAAAAGTATTTGTAAATGATTTAGATAGTAATGTAAATAAAGTAATTACTTATTATATAATACTTGTTTAATTTAAGTAGTAATTTTACATTAAGTAAAAGTAGTTGATTGAGAAACTGAAGACTGAAAGACTTGAGACTAAGACTTAAAGACTTATTAAGACTGAAGACTTGAGACTGTTGAGTACCGTTTCCATACAATGTATTATAATATCATGATTACTCCTTAGTTATTCGTGATAGCAATACATAAGAAAATATGAGATTTCCCCGATATCAGATAATATGAATATCCTTATACCATAGGTTTGGAAGCAAACTAAAACTATGATTAATTTCTAAAATGTACACTATATGTGACATTGAAATTTATTACAGTTTTATAATAAACTACCTGAGATAATCAGAACCTTATCTATAAATAAATTTAAAAGTAGATATCATTAAAACCAAACTCCTCTTGAAAGGCTATTATAAAATCACTGATTATTTAAGCGACAATGAAGCCTGGATTTAAGCGATTTGGAGCTCATATTATGTTTAGTTGTGTTAAGTATTGTATGTATACTTTAATATTATTATTATTTTTTTAATTAAGTGTAATTGTTGTTATTTTACATTTTAAAGATGACAAAAAGAATAGTATCCTGAGTTTCTTTCAGGGTTTCTTCTCAAGATTGTCATCTTGGCATTTTTTTCAATTCAATCTTGGCAAATTTAAGTTATAATGATAAGAGTTTCTTGTAGAAACCCAATTGATAAATAAATATTTTGATTTTATTGATATTTACCTGACTTAGCACGGATATATGGTCGACATTATAATCGTCAGCGTGCGTGCGAACAAATCTGTTGGCGAGACAAGACTTGCCCACACCCAGCTGCCCCTTGTCCTTTTCCGTGCCTGAAAAAAAAAACATAATATACTTATTATATTAGCTACATTTTTTTTTACCAAATGCAACCTCTCTTTAGACATCCCTGTAAAAATTCAGTGTACACATCAAAATACTAGCTGATGCACGCAAATTCGTCTGCATTGAAAAATGAAATAACACATGAGAAAATATCTGACATAAGAATTTATAATAATATATTTTCAGACATTTGTCCAGGATAAAAGTACCTGTGTGCCAAATTCCATCCAAATCTGTCAAGCCGTTTTTGCATTCATAACATTAGTAGTAAGTAAAATTATTCAGGATTCAAGTTATTTTTAAACAAAATTTGATCAAAATTGTTTTAGTGGTAGATTAGAAGTGAAAATGGTACTAAAAAACCTAAACCAATAAAATTCGACCTCAAAAATGTTAATATATATATAGTCAATATAGTCTAAAAAGATATAGTCTAGTCTCCCCAAATAGAAATAGAAAACTGAAATGAGTAGAAAATAAATAAAAAGAGATAGGTTCATATTATTATTTTTCAAAGAACAAGAACTTCCCAGCAGATATATTTCCAGAACTCCATATCTAAATACTTACAAAGTTTATACTAATATAAATATGTGAAAATTCAAATCAAAGGAACTTACTGAACTTGCCTAATGTATATCTAATATCAAAGAGAATGCAGTATAAAAATAATAAATCTGTAGTGTAGGTATTGTATACTGTATGTATTTTCCTCCTCCTCCCTGGTGATAACTAATTTTTTAACTACATTGTTGTTTTATTAAATTTAATGTGCCTCTATGCAAAAGCTGCTTGGTAACAAAATAACAATGATGATAAAAGATAGTTACGTGTGCAAGACTGGCTCCAAAACAAGTGCCTCTATACAAAAACTACCACAATCTTTTTGCAGAAAATAGCTCAAGTATGAGAAATTTCTCATTTGAAAATCATCCATCATATTATAATACTTGCTTAAGTATGTGATAATATTGAATACTAGCTGTTGTCCGCAACTCTGTCTGTGTTCAAAATTCAATAGACTATCCAAGACAAAAATAATTTTTCAATTCGAACCAGTAGTTCCTGAGATTAACGCATTCAACCAAACAAACAAACAAACTCTTCAGGTTTTAATATTAGTAGTATGGATAAGTCTCAAACAAGTTTTATCATAACTTTCATCCAACATAATGTTGGTAAACACCACCCACTCAAGCAGGAAACTAAAAGTATTGATAGTATTACAATGGTTCTTTACAACAATCAATGATGTGGTAAACCATTTTCAATTCAGACTACTTCCTTTGATTCATTACTTTTTTTTCTATGTCCATGATAAGTTTTTTTTTTTCTAAATATATCAGTAGTCGGCCTCCAGAGCCATAATCTGATGTGGTATTATATTTGTTTAAAATTTTGGTTGATGTTCCAGCGAACGTCACCCCAAGATTAACTTTGATGGTCCAAGTCAAGGATTTGCCATCTATTTAGTTGATTTACATCTCCATCTCTGTCCAGGAGGTTTTTGGCCAATTGGTTACTGTTTTTTTTTTCAATCTGTTTATATATCTAACACTGCCTGCATTGATTGATTCTTTAATTATTTCTATACCCAGGTGTTAACTAGCTGCTGTAAGCGACTTCAACTGCGTAACTTTATATAATATAGCATATATTACTCTATGATAATATAGCTTTCTATAAATGAAAGAAATTTTTAAAATCAGCCCAGTAGTTTTCGAGTTTATTAATTACAAACATACAAAAATACAAATCTTCAAGCATCATGCGCTGAAGACTGTGTTAACAATTACTCATTTATACCAGTTCTCGCTCACTTGCCTCTCGCACTTTCATTCCCCATAGTTTTTCTTTCTTTCATCCATCTTCTCTTTCATTCCATTACGGGTGGGATGCCGGTCTATTATCCCTATTCTAAACTATATACTTATTTTTATTTTCTTTCCTTCATGCGGTTGGGTATTTAGGAGGTAAATAATTCAAACATATTTCTTTTCATTGACGTTACAAAGATGACACAATAAAAATTAATAATAACATTATCTTTATAATATTAGTATAGACTAGCGACCCGATCCCGGCTTCGTATTTGATTTGATATTAACACAGAGACACGAGGATAAGGCAGGGACTTCGTTTTTTAATATGTAAAGATTTTTATAATTGAAACTAAATAATATAATGAGAAGGCCACATTAGATGAATTTTCCATGGGCCTCAGATGGTATAGGTATGCCACTGGCCACTACTAAATACAATTTGTAGCCATACAATCGAATGACTGTGAATAAGTAATATCACATGATTCAATTATAGATTTTTATGATCAAACTTACCCGAGAGTCCAACAACAGAGATGGACACCAACTTCCCGCCTGTGTTTTCAGACTTCTTTGCCATTGTTCAGGCAAAACTAATCACTCGAAATTACTACGAAAATAACCACAAATACACTAAACGAGCACATCACAACATTGTGTATAGTTCGCGAACTCAAATCGGGCTCTAAAGGAATGTGGGTGTTAATAATCTACATTGTTAATCAAGACCACATTATAAATCATTCCCTACTTAAATCATAATTGATATGTTTCACGTGTTATTATAATATAAAAAGCTATCAAAATTGCATTTCTAAAACATAAAAAGAGATTGTCATAATCACAATGAAAATAATCGAGTAAATGAAAAAAAAAACGGAAGGATTGTTATTCCCAGGGATCGCCAGATGTGCCGACATCAATACGCCCAAACTCGACTACTTCATAAGGTAGCGCGTACAACTTGGTACAACACGTACAAATTAATTAAAAGGTTAAATTACATAGTGCGTACAAGACAATAAATGCTTTATCAAATAGGATTGTATCACGATAATTTTCCAATGTAAATTCTCTCGAGCCCACTACGTTTGACACATCATTTGGATTTAGAATAGAAATGAACAATCATTGGATTGCGGATCTATCTAAATAAATGAGAACAAAATTATTATAACGTGTCTTGACCAACATATTTTTTTCTAAAAACCTAGAATTTATTATATATAAACTTATTACACATTATTTCGATAAATTCAAGAAGAAAAGAAAACGCAATATTTCTCGCTTGACACAAGTTCAGTTCACTACACTCACACAGCTTTGCTTGCTTGCTTTCTTCTTTGTACTAGTAGTGATGGGATTTGGTTGGGAAAATAATATGAGATGCATAGCGCGTAATCGATATAATTTTATGATTATGCATCGAAACAGTCGATTTTCCTTTCATAAATTCATTTGTCATTAGTCAGTATTTCTTTCGTTTGTAATTAGGAACTCCAGTGATGCAACTGTTTATTTATTATCGAATAATTTTAGATGATTATAATTATACCCATAGATATTATATTGGTCTCTCTGCGCTCGACTAGATACTAGATAGAGAGACTGCTATACAAAAACAATAGCTCCGTGAATGCGGCAACCTTTTATTGTAGTGTGTGTAAGCAACATTTGTCAAATGTGATTTGTCAGTTGACATTGGGAACTAGTGTGCGTGAAGAAATGTGTTACCAGCTGCTCAAATACTGGGTGACTGGCTCGGGTACGCCGAATATTTTTTTCTCGTTTGACAAGTATGACTCGTAGACTGTATATTGTTGAGAGCAGTGAGACCAATTTTTAATCTATGAGTATACCATATATTTTGAAATTGCTGGTCTATTTATTAAATGTCATTATAAAGGTACCTAACTTACAAAATAAAAATAGCTTTATGTTTCCGACGTTTTAACAGTACACAATATCAATAATTAAGATTAAATATTAGAATAAGTAATCGGTTGCAGACATGTAATTTCAGCTACATATTTCAAATTCGAGTTCGAACTATAGTGCATGTCGAATTCGATTCTTGGTCCAACACTTCTACATCAAGCCAACAACGTAACAAAATAAAATAAAGACACAGAATAATGACATGAAATATCTTTAGAGTCTATGCTCATCCACATCCATTGACTTATACAGGGCGTCATACCTTTTATTTCTGACACTGTTATTTAGCAAAAAATAATCCTTATGATGAAGCCTTTCGATCGGTATGATATAGCTACGGGGCAATTTTTTTTCTCGTGTAGCGGGTTCGATTCCCGGTTCAACCATGTAATTATTTAAAAATCTATGAATGCAGTTTAAATTGTTTTTTAAATTAAAATAATGTCTTCTTTCAGTAAAATGTTCCACCTACAATATTCAAGGTACTTTCCCTCCATGTGGCATGGTCGTGGGACGCCCTGTATATTACTAGCAGCCCCGGATCTTCAATTTTTTTTAGGCGGGGCAAAAACTGAAAAATGCCGCCCCCGCGAACATATTTATTTTTAATTTTATCATTTTTATAATTTCAGCTATCAGATTTCCACTAAGTAATTGATTGACATTTGGACATAGGCCTTCCGGAAATAATGCATTCATCGCTGTTCTTTCTGTGCCTATTAAGCCTATTTATTTACAGATAAATAGACATTACATTTCTTTTTCAATTTTTTTTCTGATACGTTCCTGTTGTATAGAAAAAAAAATTTTTTTTCAATTATTAAAGGCTTCTAATGAAAAAAATATGGATTATTGCTAATAAAACCGTTTAAACTTTTGAGTTTTTTAGCAATAATTTGTTAAGGAATACAAAATGAAAAATCGCCCGTTTTCTTGATTTTCAGCAAAAACGATAATTTCAAACATTCCGGACACTAAGAAAAATAAATCGCAGCACCTTGAAACCTATAGAAAAGATTTTTCGAATCTGCATTATTTGCAAAGTTATTGCAAGTTATCCAAATATCCTTAAATTTGCAGTTTTTTACCTTTTATTCGGTAAACATTTTCAGATTGAAAAAAAATTTCATCAAAATCCGATTTAAGCTCCTTGTAAGGAATGTTTTGCAGTTTACAAAACTCTACTTTAATTTTCTGTATTTAACTATCAAAGTCAAATGTGACTTTTCGCTTTGAACGACGATAACTCAGTAACAAATGTGCTAGTAATTTACTAGCACATTACTAGTTAAGGACAGGGTCAACGGCCCTGCAAAATGGCACCAGTTCATTGGCCCTAAAATCTCAATTTAGGGCCTACTAACGGCAGTCGTCCGTAGTCCGCGCAAGATTGTGGTTGAGAGAACTTTTTTATTAAATTTTAATAAAAATTCCTAGTTGTGCTGTAAAAGGCTCTATGAAACTAAAGTTAAAAAGGAACAGGGAATATCGTATAATCGGTAAATAATCTTGTTATGTACAAGTTAAATAATTAATTTTAACACATTTCATTTTAATGCCCAATCCATGATGGCGGCCTGTGCCACACGCAAAATAAAATAAATTGTTGGAAAATATGTCAAAATCATTCAAAACCTTTACTTGGAACGATGAATGAAGGAATTTTTAAAATGATTTTCTATATCTATCTAAGAATATAAAAAATAACATAAAAAATGAATATAATATCTCTGATACATTTTTTATATTATTTCTATCCTATGGTTATTCTCATTCATGTTACAATATTTTATTCTATATAGAAATTGACAACCTGACAACCGCAATAAGATTGCCATTAAAAATATATAAATTCAACACTGAAAAGTTTGTGTCGCATGCGTGCAACACCTAGCCAGCAAGCAGTTTGACAGCAGCATAGAAAACACAAGCGCATAAATGTCTCCCCGCGATATTTTCGTGAGAAATGACTTCTACAAATGATGGAAAAGACGTGAGAAGTATTCAAACAAGTGGCCAAAAAGGCAAATCATATTATATTGAGCTTTACAAGGTAGGTTTTATTTTTGTAATATTTAAGATTTATCTATTTACCACGACGCCGTTGTGTCGATGAAGTTCTTTACATGGCCGCCATATTTGTTCCCCAGTAACTTGTTTTTCTAAATCTCTGTTTATTTCCGCTAATTATAAATGAAATTGAGATATAAGAGATCTCTATTATCTATATATCATTAAATTTAATTTGAAATTACTTTAAACTTGAGCAAATTCGAACTAATGTGCCCTAAAATATGCTCTCCTGAAAACTACTAATTCATGAATTTTTGTGCTTATTAGGTGTTATGAGGCATTCAGTAAGATAAGATTTGATGATTACTATGGCCTCTAAAAACCTAAATACATTCCGAAACATAAATATAATAGAAAACGTAGGCATGAATGGTGTTTTGTCTCCGTATAAGTATAAAGTATATAGTCACGTACACACGTATTGTTTATTTTAGAGCCGAGGCTTTGCAGCTACAATTCTGCTTGGTTCCATAACCATGTTGACTCATGATGTCACTCAAACCATAGATATTATATTTTATGTGTTTTATATTTTTGTTGTCACTACATACTTAAAATGAGTAAGTAGGTAGGTGATTATATGTCAGGCACATTATTATATAGCTAATTTTACATGAAGTGCTTAACATAGAATTAACATTAATAAAAATCACTAACCACGATTATTACAATTGATATCCGAAAAAAGTGTGAATTTAAAGTAACTAGGTATTACACTTCATTGATTCAAAAGTATTTTAAAATAAAATACTTATTCATATAGAAAAATAGATAATTTATAATGAAATTCTAAAATTCAACTTTCTTATAAATTTAAAATTCAACTTTCTTATAAATTTTGAGTAATTTTGGACCTGTGCGAAAATAGTTACTTATTTGTTTTAACCCATACACTAACAACTACTTTTTTATTTTGTTACTAGTTATGTATGACATAATTGTAAAATAATACTTTGCGAAAGATATTAAACACATTTATAAACAAAAAATTATATTTAGGAATCAATTATAATATCAGTCCTTCTTTTTCAAAAGAATTTTTTTTACCTGTATCCACTTTTCAAATAAGTGAAAAAACCTTGAAACTTAAGTTTTGTACAAAAATTATCTTCCATAAATTGCATATTTATAACACATCAATGTTTGTTATAAATGATGATTATAGAATTGAGTTAGTAAATATTGCACAGCTTACAACACAAAGTATTTATTAACCCTAACAAAAGTTACACACATCCAGACCCAGTAAAACTAACTCCATATTTAATGTAAGAAATAAGAGTCCTAACATCATGATTTCGTTAATATTTTGGGTAAGTAATTTTTTTATGGCCTTTAACTTTATTCTGAAACAAATTGCATCAGACTTATTTTTAATTTAATATCAGTTTAATATCCTATTATACTATATTTATACTGTACCCAAAAGTATATCTTTCTAACAAATAAACGGTTTAAATTTATAAGTTCTTATACATTAACACCGTGATGTAGTCACTAATGTTTGAAATCCACATTTTGAGGTTTGTTTACACAAAATCCTATGCTCAAATAGAGTATTAAGCTGTTCCTAATTTTTTCAGTAAGTTTTTTTTTAAACAGAAAGATATAAATACTTACTTCAAGTTCAAGTTGTTGAGTATCATTTTGGAAGTCATGTACAATTATAACTTTTCAGGGAAAAGGCCTGCCTGTGCCTTGTTTCCCTCAAACAATAGTGCCATAATTCAGTCTCCCAATATTTCTATCTATAGCATTGATTAGTTCTGCAGCGAGGGGGTTTTGGGGACATTTTTAACAACTTTTTAAACAGACTTATCTCTGAGTTGATGTTGGTGTGGTATGTTGAGATACTTATGAATTTTGTTGTTTCTAGTGTACCAATGGGCATTTTCACTTTTGTTTTTAACTGATGAAGGCAGAGTTATGTTGCTTTTATATTACTTGCAACTGCTCAAATCTGGACACCATAAGTCCAGATAGGATTTAATCGTTATACAATAAATTGTTTATTATTTTACCATAAATGCCAAAATGGCTAGTTCTTAGTAAAGAATACTGTAAATCTATACTAATATTATAAAGAGGATTTTGATTTGTTTGTTTGTTTGTTTGTTTGAATTGGGTGGGCTCTGAAACTACTGGACCAATTTGAAAAATTCTTTTACTGTTGGGAAGCTACATTATCAGGGAGACATAGGCTATATTTTATAAAGTTACGCGGACGAAGTCGCCTGCAACAGCTAGTTATTTAATTTGCTGACCCACAGACCAATTCACTGACTAACTTAGTTTTTTTTATAGTTCTATTAAAAGACCCTTCTTGACAATGTTTTGTTAGTTACATACATGTTTAAAGTTTAATTAAATATTCATTTCTTCATCCAAAGATCCCCACATGTTTGGGTTTTTGATAATTACATATTATACACAAATCATGAATGAATCTAGTTGATATTTAACTTTTAATATTTTTTAATCTTTTTTTCATGAAATATTCTACAGAATCATTAGATAATGATCGAATTTTCTTTATTTTTAGTTAACAAACTATTTTGTATTAATTTTTTAAATGTTTTGCTATGAGAAATGATTTATTAGATTTCCTTAAGTTGTTGTTTTAAAATGAAATTGTGTTTTTAAAGATAACACCTACCTATGTATGTTGTATTTTTTAAAGCTACCTATATAGCTTTAAAAAATACAACTTATGGAGATCAATACTAACTAAAAATCAATCTTACTTACATTATTTTCATCTCATTTTCATGACAGAAAAGTAGTTTAATAGATAAAAGATAAATATACATACATTGTAATCATGCCTAAACAAGCTTAAATAATTGTTATTTTTTTAATGTCAATTTATCAAACCTTTATCTTAATTTGTGAACTTATCACTTTCAATATTATCTTCAGAAATATTAAGTGCAGAAGTGTAGAATTTTATTTTGTACAAATTTAAATTTTTGTCTTTATCAAGAATTGTTACCTTTATAAAATTTTGTTCTCCATTCATTTTCGTAAATAATATACACGTTTATTGTTATATACATTGTTATTGGCATTTTCATTGTTCTAAACGTGTCTAAACACCAAAAATTAGTCAAGTAGATTAGTAATTAGTCAAGAGATTTAATTGAGTCAATTCATTTTGTTCTATTTTTTCGGCCGAATAGTGCGGCCGGTAGACCAGTAATAGAGTACTTTTCAGCCAAGTTCATTAGTCGCAAATTTCTGGGCAGTAGCGAATAGTTTAGTTTCTAAATTTCTCGTGACTATACTAAATTACTAAATTGGTCCGATTACTAAATAGTCCTACTAAATTGCATAAGTATCGTGGTTTTATGTTGGTTTTGTTAGATGAAATTTAGCAATATAATATTGAAGGATTTGTTTGGCTTGGTTGCAGAACCTCGAGGCGCGGCTGAGTAGTGAGTGCGACTTGGCAGCCCGCACGCACCACTTGTGTGACGCGTGGCGGCTGGTCTACAGTCTCTGCCAGCACTCGTCCTCCCTGACACACCCACACTTGCTCAGCTGGCTGCAGCGGCACACGGCTAAGATTGTTCTTCAGGTTTGTCTTATCATTGAACTTTGGCCTGCTGCTTCAATTATCATCATCATCAGCCTGTGTCTTTCAATTGCTGGATGTAGGTCACGTATCCAGCCGCTTCCTGCAAAACCTTTCAGGTCGTCTGTCCAACTAGCCTCAGAACATCCTAATTTGCGTTTTATAATTCGTGACCTCCATTCAAGATTTCTTCTATCCTGCTCTGCGATAGATGTCACGGGCCCATTTCCACTTCAAGTTACTAATTCTTTATGCTTAACAACCTTGGTTGATGACATACAACCTTGGTTCTTGATGAATTTCAGAATTTCTGATTCCAACAAAGAAACTCCCAAACATAACTCGTTCCATGGCTCGCTGAGCGGCTCTATTCTTCCTTTAACTGCTGCTTCATTTGCAAATAGTTTTTCCACAGGATTTATGAATGTTATTTTTTTTTTCACAGTCCGAATGGCAATCACCAAAGAGCAAAAATGAGAGATCAAGCCTCGAAGATGCCATCAATGCCTACATACAAGCGTGTGAGGTTGCAGCGGCAGCGAGAGGCGATTTGTTGCCGTGGGAGAGCCAACTGCTCCAGAGAGCGGAGTGGTTCAAGAGTGTTCTGTCCAATCCCTGGGGTCATCCCGTTCTCAAGGTCTTATTGGATCCCAGGGGAGAGGCGCTGCGCGATGACCAAAGTGAGTTATTTTCCCGGTTGTTTTTTTTTCAAGATATTTCATGGACATTTGTATAATATTGTACACGACACCCAATGGCGACACTACTTTTTTAAATATATTTTTAATTTTTGAAATTGATGTGTTAATTTTAATTAAAAATGAAAAATAAATTGAAATATGTATGATGTTTTCACTTTAATTAATAGAAGTAGAGAAAAGCAAAGTATGTCTATGGGATAAAGTCAATAATAATACTAATAATAAATCTGTAAGTGTAGGTATTGTATGTATGTTTGTATGTTCCTCCATAACTCTTAAGGGGGTACCGAGCTTCTTCCGCGTTTTGATTTTAGGTAGTGTATGTGTGCGTGAGGCACAACGCAGGAGCGGGAGAGCGGTGCGCCGAGTGGCTAGAGTCGTGCGCCAATCGCCTACTAATATTTACAAAATAAAACAATAGAAACGGTCTCAAAAACTTTTATTAAATTAAAAATATTATACGGTTGGAAACTTCACAGATTTCACACATTTATTTTTTATAACTTACTGTCCATAGGTGGGTAGGTAGGTATATGTTTTACGAGCGTAATTGAATAAAAACTTTTATCGATAAACACGACTCGTAAGATCATGTATTAACTTATATATTTATAAATTATATGTGTACATATAATATCGACATATATACATATTATAATAAATTAATTCGTTTCAAAATCGGCGATTTAAAAATATTTTAATTTATTAAAGTAAGTAGTTTATATAAAGTAAGTAAATTTCTTAAACTCGTAACATTGTCAAATAAGTAGGTAATTAAACTTAAAATTAATTAAGTGATTTGAAATGTATAGATGTATGTCTCTAAATAGTAATCCAGTAACTTTAGACGAATAATGGGCATGACTTCGGAAAAACTCCAAGCAAGCTGAAAATTTGTATACATAAACTTAATATCACCGTTTTTCTAGAGAATTTTCCATTCTTTCTTTTTTATAAGTATACCTCATAGCGGTAAGATCGAAAGGAACGAAGATATAGGCAAAATCTGAAAAAAAGGTAACTTTTTTCACCGTTTTTTGGCTGTCAAAAGTTAGCGGTTCATCAGATGACTCTTTGTTTTGTAGTGAAACGCCAACAACTGGTATATTTATTCTATAAATAGAAAAAGATAAATAATTATAATAACATAATATATAGACGAGCCCGTCGGAGGAGGTTCGATTCCAGGAGGTGTCAACTTTGAAAAGTTTTCAAAGTTGGATTTACTATGGTCGTTAGCGCACTTGCAACACCTGTGGCGTTGCTTGTGTTATAGGCGACAATAGTTACTTACCATCAAGTGGACTGTCAGCCTGTCCGTAGAGATCTCCTTATTTTCAAATAATCATCCTATTAGATTGTTAGAATCAGTTTTTTCTAAACAGTAATAATAAATACCTATACTGGGCACCAAAGAAAGCGGGCCGGTTATAAAAATAAAATATTGAGCACCATAAAGTCTTATGTAACAGAAATATGTTTTTTTCTTGTCATTCACTTTTTTTTTACTTTTGAACTGGGGACAGCCAACGAAATATCTCTGCGTATAGTATATCTCTGCGAGCTGGGGACAGCCTTGAGCTTTTAGTAGCCAGCAAGTAGGTAGGCAAGTATGAGTATACTTATGAAGCAACAGGAGTATTCTCTTTGTCTTCAAAATTCGCGGCCAGTATTCATCTTGCTCTAGAAAGATAAATTTATTTTGTATTACAATTAATTTTTTTGTTGTATTGATTTTTTTATAATAAACATTGTGGCGACCTCCTTCATCAAACAAATAAGAAACGCAAAAACAGAGACAGAGTATACACATCTGTCATTCTGCTGCAGAAATCTTGTATGTAAAGCAGACAAGAAAATAGTCCATTGAAATGTTACATTTTTTTGGCTTTAGAGTGCGTTTGTCAGAGGATGCAATTTTATTTTTTAGATATGAAGGGGGGGTTATTGTAAAGTTAAATCCGAGGTTTTCGGGTTGCAACCCTTGCCCCCACAACCTCGACCGCCATCTTGGAAAAAGGGGTTAAATGGTTTTTACGGTTTATCTGCCAAGCTATAGGTCTCACAAAAAAAATTGTTCAAAATTTTTTGTTGCAAATAAAATTATCTACAACTTTTGTTTAGTAACTTTTAGTTGTAGAACTGTAAATAAAAATGTTATAAGCGAAAATCCATAAGTTTGAGTTTCTATATGTCGATATAACTTTTTTTCTAATCATTTTACAAAAAAATGATATCATACCATTTTTATAGATGGTGTTTTAAGGAACAATGATTTGCCATAATTTTTAATCATCGTTATTTTTTTAAGATAATCTTTTTAATTATTGATAATGCAATATTGTTATTCTACCTCAGACTCTACCTCGTAGAACGTGGGGAAAAGAGTCAATAATTAAGTAATAACAATATTGCATTATCAATAATTAAAAAGATTACCATAAAAAAAATAACAATGATTAAAAATTATGGCAAATCATTAATACTTATGTATAGTTAATAATAGTTATGAATACTGAAGAATAGTATTCGTTTCGCAGCGCTGTAAAACTTAACTTATGAATAAATTTAAAAATGTTTATGATGAAAATTGTTCCTTAAAACACCATCCATAAAAATGGTCTGATATAATTTTTTTGTAAAATGATTAGAAAAAAAGTTATATCGACAAATAGAAACTCAAATTTTTATGGATTTTCGCTTATAACTTTTTATTTACGGTTTTTCGACTAAAAGTTACTAAACAAAAGTTGTAGATAATTTTATTTTCAACAAAAAATTTTGAACAATTTTTTTTGTGAGACCTATAGCTTGGCAGATAAACCGTAAAAACCATTTAACCCCTTTTTCCAAGATGGCGGCCGAGGTTGTGGGGGCAAGGGTTGCAACCCCACAACCTCGGATTTAACTTTACAATAACCCCCCCTTCATATCTAAAAAATAAAATTGCATCCTCTGACAAACGCACTCTAAAGCCAAAAAAATTTAATATTTCAATGGACTAAAAGTGCTTTATCAGTTTCGATTAGAAATTCCATTCATTTCAAAATTCGCTGGCTTAGATTTGAAAAAAGTATTGATTACTGATTGACATAATTTGTCATCGCTAATAAAGATAGCAATAGAAATTGTCACTTTGAATTTTCAAAGGAAAACAGACCTTATCATTCTACAACATACAAAGAATGTTCAATCCATAGATGAATGATTGGTCTCGCTGCGCTCGACTAGATATCGCCGTCGTACTTAAACTTAATACTTAATAAAATGCGGCATAATTATTCGATATATATCCTATCTATATTCAGTAGTAAAATTCGGCCAATTCTAATTTCTTCCACCGATTT
Organism: Synanthedon tipuliformis; assembly: GCA_947623395.1. Taxonomy (NCBI): domain Eukaryota; kingdom Metazoa; phylum Arthropoda; class Insecta; order Lepidoptera; family Sesiidae; genus Synanthedon; species Synanthedon tipuliformis. Next base: position 1,645,762 of record OX392432.1, on the reverse strand, counting down.
TTCGAAACTTAGCATCCCTTTTATGAGCAGATGCCATGGGGCTTACTAAAACTAATACCATAGATGAATGATTGGTCTCGCCGAGCTCGACTAGATACCGCCGTCGTACTTGTAAAATGCTGTATAAAATAGTATGTACGCCGAATTCGGCGTACCCGAGCCAGTCACACTGTAAACTGTCTGTGACGTGTACGTGCCGAATGTTTTATAAAATTTTAGACATAATAAAATACCAGTTTGCGTAGTAAAACTATGTAAAAATATAATAAAACTTTATAAAAAGTGATAAAAAGTGACTATTTTTTACACACACTACAATAAAATGTTGCCACATTTTCGGAGCTATTGTTTTTGTATAGCGCTCTGTCTAGTCGAGCGCAGCGAGACCAATCAATTATCTTTGGTTCAATCTTAGGATGATAACGCACTTTATTTGTCGAGTTTACATACTGCACGTGTAATTATTACATTTTTTTAGCAATTGTAAATCTTCTCTGTAAATATATCGTGTAAATAGAAATATGTGGAGTTATTACTACTCGCCCTACAACATAATAATATTTATTTTATTTATATAAGCCTAACAGCATATAATAATTCACTAATTCATAATATATATATTATATAATTTAATTGTAAAATGTATGTAAAATATATAATGTAAAATTAAATGTAAAAATTTAAAAATAAATATAAAATTTATATAAAATATATTATAAATTATATGTACAAAAAGAATTAAAAAATAATAACAATATACCTACATACATATACATTATGTAATATGTAATATACATATACTATACATTTTAGTATTAATTTAAATTTCATAGACGAAAAAATAATAGTTATTGTATAGGTATGAGTTTTACTTACTTTATTTCTTCTTGCAAGCGTTTACCATTGTTTTTTTGCCAACCCCTTCTTTTCTTTGATTTGTTTCCTTTGTTCCCCATAGTAAATTAACACTTACGAAGCACTTACGTTTTAAAAATATGCGTTAGCACAAGCGACACAACCTCCCCGTCCGACGGCCGAAGCAATACTAAAGCGGACAGGGGGGAAGCTTGGCGGCTCTAGCTAATATAGGCCGAATGCACGGGAATTTAGGTATTTCCTTCGTATTAAAAAACAAATATACATTTTGAAAATGTGAAGAGTGTACGTTATAGAAAACATGTTGTTTTGTTATTATTCAAAAACTGATAACCTTACATGAAGTATTTATGCCGTACTAACGGTTTTTTTTTTTTTTTAGAGGTAACTTTGGATTTTTTTTCTATCGAGAAAATTATAAGTAATCGTGTTTCTAAAGAGTGTGATTTATAGAATGTATCCTTAAATATCTTACATACTAATTGCATAATTAAAACTTTAGTAATAACGATACAGCAAGGGATCAAATAAACGCAATTATTTCACATTTTCACGACTCAGGCTTAAACGAATTAACCGATTTTCATGAAACTTGGTAGATAACCATTTAGACGTACGGGACACAGGATAGGCTCCTTTTTTCACGCGGACGAAGTCGCGGGCGCCAGCTAGTATATTAATATTTTTATTTTACATTTAGATATTATTATTTATTGCCATGGCAAACAACTAGTCGGAGTCGTAAAGCATTCAGAGATTTTATTGATTTTATATCATTGGAAGATATTCAGCAATTGGTGTAAAAGTATGTATGGGTGGTATGGAGTTAGTCTAAATACTAATCCATATATTCGACCATTATATGGATTAGACTGACCGAGAGAAGTGAAGTGCAGTATGGACGCAAGCTTAGCTCATTATGATCCCTATAGGCTTGTGTTCATACAAAGACTCCACTGCAGTGTCGTTGAGAAATCGTCGCTCGTGAGAAAGCATACAGAGACAGATCGCTTGTCGTTCGTTTAAAAATATTGTATTGTTATTTCTGCTTCAGTAATAGAATGGTTAAAAGAGGAGCGTGGAGTGATGTTTGTGACTCGCTTGCGCCATCTGTCCGCGTCCAAGTGCGACGATCTCGCTTTGTCTCTGGCGAGTGCAGTGATGGATCGCGTGCGAGCCTCCATCGTCCTAGTTCCTGATGCTGTTCAAACCGAGGAAGAGGGTAAGAAGACACGCTCCAGCCACAGTACAAAACCGGATACCCCTTTATCCAGGACCGATTTCGATTTTTTTCGATGCAAATGTTTTATAAATGAACCTTATTTTCAGAACCACAAAATCCAGAATCGTCGTTTGCAAAAGTGTTGCATTTAGAAGCCGGGTTTACGGGCGATGTTTGGGAGATTCTCACAGACATTGAGTTTGTTTTGCTACACAAGTACGATGGCGACACGAGATGCATACAGTTGGTAAGTGAACCAGAAGTATGAGCTTTATTTCTTCCGGTTTTTAATCAATGTTTAAAATATTATTTCCTACCCAATGTCACTGGCAACCTGCTCATTGAATAAAGTGGAAATGAATGTGTTCTAGGCTAAACAAATTCCGCTTCCAATGGGGTGTGCGCTTGTGGAACGCCTTCGCACTCGCCTCGAAAGTTCCCCTAAAGAGAAGAGACTGTGGAAGAATGCCAAAGAAGTAGCTACGCTTATATCACAGGTCTGTTGATTGCCTATTTACCTGTCTTTCCATGGGTTACGTGACCTATTTTATTTTTATCATGTAACATAGTTTTGTCAAAACTAAATATGTGTCCCAGTCAAAAAGTGGGAACACTTTGTTTCCTTGTCGTCCTTATTTCAAAGAGAGCAAGGTTGATATTGGTGAAATATTTAAGGTGGTGATAGCGCGGTGCATGGTGGTGCCGGTGTGCGTAGACGCGTGCCGCAAAGCGCTGTTGCAATGCGCGCGCTCGCTCGCGCGTCTTTTGGGCGCGCGTTTACCGCCCGCCGCACGTTCTCTGGCCGCTCCGGCCGCCTCCGCTCGTCACTTGCACACGCTCGCCGCCGCGGTCGACAAAGAGGTATGTCAAGTCAAGTCAAGTAAGTAAGTACCAAAATTGCAATAACTGATATTTTTCAATAAGTATATTATCATATCTTTTTATTATATTTTCAAAGAAAAAATTGTTAACTATTAAGTCTTGAGCCAAACTTAACAAGAAGCATAAGTAAGTAACAAATTATATTTAAATAATTAACGGATTTTTAGTAAAAAAATTGATAAATAAATCGATTACTCCATTATCTTAACTTATAATTTTAATTATAGTTCGTTTTCTTTGTCCATTTACTAAATTTGGCATGCTTACGATATTTCAGTGTTCAGAAGAAATGCGTCCATTTGTTTGCGAGTTGTATGTGCGCGCCATAACAGCTGGCATGAACGAACTGGAGAGACTCAAACTGCACGCTGATAAGGTACAACATATTATATTTTTTAACCTAGCCTATACTAATTTCAGTTGGAATTTTATTTTTTGTTTATATCACGATTCATGTATAATGTACTTTCTACAGAGAATCGCTTATTGCAGACTTTTTTCACTTATTAACTGTCCTCGTCCTCGTGTCACTGACGGTCCACTTGGATACCAATGGTAAGGGATAGGGTAATAGGCTTTGGTATCTAACACTATACTTACGGCGCAAATCTGGTTCTATGAATGAAAGAGTCTGAGACAGAACTTTAAGGCAAACACCTTAATACCCTCAGGGTGACAACGACAACTTCCTAAAATGACAACTTCCGAAAACGACAACTATACAGTTACAGTATACAGTTTCATACAGTTACAGTTGCATACAGTGTAACTGTATACTGTATACAGTTACAGTTGTGGGCGATAAAGATTGCACATCGACTTCTAGAGAGAGATGAATGGCTAGTTGCGTTTTCGTAGAGCGTTATCCCTGTCACACATTATCTATGTGACGTTAGTGGTTCGAGCGACAGAGACAACGCTCTACAAAGATGACAAAGCGGAAACTAGCCGATCGTCTCTCTCTAAAAGACGCTGCGTTGAACGTGTTGTGTTGAATGTTGCAGAATGGCGAGGCGCGGCTGATGGAGCAGACGCTCGCCGAGTGGTTCGTGCAGCTGGGAAGACTGCTGGTGGGCAGCGCGCGGCTGCTGTGCGAGTGCACGCTCACCGCCTTCTCGGTGCACCCCTCGCCTCTTATGTTCCAGCAGATCAGGGACGCCCCCAGCCTGCCCACGCTGCCGCCCCGGGTCAGACCAATTAAACAATTAATAGCTCATCAGTTAAATTTGTCTTTCCATTAGGGTAAACGAACAATTACTGTCTGGTCTGTGACCAGACATACGTGAATGTAAGTAATAGGGGCAATCGACAACAAATAAATTTACAATGTCAATAAATAAATGTAATTAAAAAAATAACAATTTCTTTTTTGCACACTATACAACAGCATCAATATTTATGACGTCATCAATTCGAGCGCGTAGTAGGCCAGAGAAGGTTTATAGACCGTCTAGTCTAGAGACACAATTGTTTGCCTCATCTTCACAATTCACAGTGTCGCACTCCGATACTATATTGGGGCAAGTAAAATGTTCCGTTCACAGCGTAGATACCACAAAAGGTATCGGAGAGTGTGTAAACGCTCTAAGTGTTGTGTTTGTGTCAATGACAGGATGTCCAGGAGAGTCGAGAGGCGAGCACGTCAGAGTTCGGCAGCTGGGCGAGCGACAGCCGCTCGCAGACCAACTTTGTGAAGACGTCGGAGACGCTCAACCTGAAGCAGAATCCGCACCAGGCGAACGTCCTCTCGACTGCCATCCTGGCGGAGGGCGAGGGGCTAGGTCTCAGCGCGGAGCTGTGTCAGGACCTGGCCGTGCTGCTGTCTGGGCCCAGGGTTAAGACCTTGTCCTGGGACATGAAGAGGTAACGACACACACCATATTATTACAACAAATACAAAAATAAACCTTTTTTAGATTTTAGATCTTGTATTTATTTATTTTTTATTTTACAAAGTTACTGTTAATAAGTTTAAAAAGCAATATATCAGGAGAGGCACAAAATCTGCTGCATAATTTTTTGACTACAGATGCCAATTATGAAGAAAACTATTAATACTGTTAGCACCCTCTACTTCGTCTCTAATTAGTCCAAATACTTTTATTGACCGACCGATAAATCAGAACTACAATTCTAAATCATACCACCGAATGAATCTATATGAGTGAATGTCACAGAGCACTTTTCAATCAACTTCAGTCTACAAAATAACAGATGCTAACAATACTTTTAAACTTAAATATCTATGAAACCGCATTATCAAATTACACGATATCTTCCCAAGTAAAATTTATAATTTCTTCTTACTTACTGTGATCTTCATACAAAAATGATTAATGATTTCCAGAGAGGATTTGTTGGAGAACGGGCGGGCGTACATGGAGCGGACACACGGCGGCACAAAAGCGCTCACCACCGAACTCAAATACCTAAATTTGGACCCAAAAAACTTCTTACATCTGCCCGAGGAGGACGACAACGAGAACGACATGTACTATGGCATTGAAAAGGGTGAGATTTTACTTGTGCAGTAAAATAAAGTGTTTTTTCAGGTATAAATATCATCCAAAACACTTTTGTTTTAGTCCCAATGGGAAGATAGCTTTTTTTACCGCGCACTTGTTTATGAATATTAAGAAAAATATAAACATTTTAAAAGTTCTACTTTAATCAGACATAAATACATTGTTAATTAAATTTGAACGCTCAGAGACTCGGTAACAACAATTGTCCAAGATAGCCAAGTGGAAAGTAAAAGCTTTCACGAAACTATTGCACCATTGCATCCTCCGTAGGACTATTTTGAAGGCATTTCCAATGGTGTGTGACAATTTTTCCAGGGTATGAACATCTCGTTGTACCTCTGGAGCCGGAAGAAATATGGGAGGATACGTTTTGGCGAGACGATGGCGAAAAATCCGAGACAGATATATCATACCAATCTGAAGTTGAAATAGATATAAAGCCACGAAGAAAAAAGAAATCTAAAGCGCACCAGTCCTCTGACGGCGACAATGATCCGCTCAGCTTGATGGCAGAGGAAAAGAAGAAATCAGAAAAGAAGGAAAGACCGCACAGCAAAGAGAGAAGTAAGAAAACAAGCTTGGATCGAGAAACGAGTAAAGATAGAAGAAAAGATAGATCTCACTCTAAGGAGAAATCAAAGAAATCAAAGAAAAAACGCGACAAGATGACGGACGATAACAATGTTCAACTCAAACCAGGATCGTTATCTAGTCTTTTGGGGATGAAAGTTACTCTACCCAGTATGAATGAAGACTCAAATAAAATGCACCAAGTGTGCGAACAATCAAAAAGATCAAGTGTAATTGACAGTGACTACGACAGTCAAGGAAAATTTTCACTGAATTCAGAAGGACACGACCCCAATGTTATTATCGATGGTATTTTCGCTATGGATGAGATTAAATCTGAAAGAAATACGATTGCAAATAATGAACCAACAAACAATAGTTTAACAGAAACCAAAAGTTCGTTACCACAAAAGGATTTAAATCAAAATATGGATAATAAAACGGGCAAGAGACAACAACCAAATATTTTAAAGAGATCCGAATCCAATGCGGAATTAAAGAGACACAGCACCCATGTAAACAGTTTAGATTTAAAAAGTAACAATAGTCTTGTTAATAATGAAGAAACTAAGAAGAGTATTGTTAAACTTTTACAGTTTAGAAAAAAGAAATCCGAAGGTTCAAGTGTTGCAAATAGTCAAAAGACTGTTGTAATGTCACAGGGCTACAACCAATCCCGTTCTGGTATTGGAAAAATACCCGAAACTGATACTTTTTGCAGTTTTCCGAAGAACTCGCTTATTGGGGCCAGAGTTTTGAAACCCCCACAACCATCACCAATGTTTATATCCAAAAACCCTCAAGCGTCAACATCAACAAATGCGCAAGGCGAGAAAAATGTCAATAAAAATAAATCAATTGCCAATAAAAGTGTAAATCAACAAATTCAAGACAAACATAATGTACAAAGTGTAAATACGACAAGTTCTATTCAACATCTGTTAAATCAAAAAGTTTCAACAGTTCCAGTTAGTAATTTAAAGGTACATAGGAATTCATCCAAAAACACACAATCCAAGGAAACTAATATAACGCACTTAGAGAGCTATGAAATTTTCCTTAAGGATTTACAACTTACCATAAACGCTGGTGCCGAGGAAGTTAATTTGGAGCATCAAAAAGTCAAAAAGGATTTACAAAAGCAGAAACATTCAAACAATTTAGAACCTTCAAAGGCTGACTTTAAAATTCCTCCACAATGTGCCAAACAGTTTCCGACAAACATACCGGAAAAAGCTCCTCCGACATTTTCACGTCTTAGTTACATGCATAGAAACAAACAAAGCGATGCAAAACCAAAACTGTCAGCGAGTTCTGTGATAGTTCGAAATAAATGCCTATCTGAAAGTGAAAACAAGTTGTTTGATGAACTAGTGTCGGATTTGAGATTAAGTAAAATGGACATGTTAAAGAAGGATAAAGAATTTAATGTCCAATCAATTCGAACAAACGATAATTCGAATTCACCTAAAAATTATTCATTACTATCAAATATTTTACACACAAGCACTTTAAGCAGTGATAATTCTTCCAAAACACATACAAATCAGAAAGATAAAGAGTTTAAAGAAAGTGAACGTACAAAAATGTCTATAGGTCCGAATAGAAATACATTGCTCTCGGACAAGGACCAGCAAGATTTATTAAGTATACTGAGACAGAAGTCAAATTTGAATTCAACGGCAGTATCCAACAAAGCAGACATACATTCAAATAATACTAACAAAGTCAAAAGTATGATTTCTCAAACTTCAACGTTGAACCCTAAAATGGATAGTGCAGTGAATAATGCAACAATTCCTTACCAAAAAGAATATTGTGCATTATTACAGCCCCCAACTCATAATATACCTTTAAAGACAAACTGTACACCGGCTATATATAATAGCCCTACAATAAAAAAGAATGTTGTACAAACTAAAACAAAACCTTCAGCTCCTCAAGAATATAACAGTTGCTTAACTCCTAGTCAGGTTAATTCAAATTTTGATAGTAAGATTTTACTGGAATCTAAAGGAAAAGTATCACTAAAAGACGCACCTAAACAGGATTGGGCCAGTGTTTTGGATGCCCTTCTTTCACATAAAACACCAAGTAGAGGCCCAAGTGCTCGAGATTTATTATCAGGACAATTGAATATGTATGATAAACAATCTCGAGAGACTGGTTTAAGAAATCACAGAATAGTACGGACAAAGCCTCAGGATGACGTAAAAGTTGAAGTAAACAGACAAGTACAACCAATGAATGTTAAAACAACAGCAGATGCTAATTTAAGACCTGAACATAGTCAAAGACCTGAACATAGTCAAAAATCTGATCGGTCAATTTCTCTTGTCACACCTAATTCTACTAAAGTTATACAGCAAAATAAACAAATAACACTCCAGCAAAAACAAGTTATTGAGTCTGCGCCCAATGTTTCTAAGCAAAAGAATTCAAAATCAACCAAACCATCGCAAGAAACTCAAAAGTATAATAAAATTAAGACACCTCTTCATAATCATAAAGTGGCTCTTGATAGCCAAAAAATGAATTTAGAACAAATTGTGGCGTCAAAACAGGATCGGGCAATTATCACGAGTTTGAAAAATCGTGACGTCAGCGTAATAGTCAATCCAAGCCAGGTTAAAAGAAATCAAAATGATTCAATTAATCTGTCTAGCAGTAGTCTAAAAACAGGCGGCCAGAATATTGTGATAAAGCCGCAGGTCAAAAAATCTATTGGGAACTCTGTGGAAATGCAGAAAATTGATGCAAATAAGTTTTTGAAAAGTTATCCAAACGCTAAGAGCAAATGCCAAAGGATAAATCAAATTGAGACCAAGAAGTTATTGCCCGAAACAAGTAAAAAATCATTACAGTTGAAGAATGATCCTTTCATCTCTGGACTTCAAAACTCTGAATACGATCTTATAGAGGAACTTATGGACGATGATTTACGACAAGAAATTGGTGAGCTGTTGTCAGATGAAGAGTTGTATTCCTCTCCGGCGACATTTCCTAATTACAAAGACAATATAACGTGTTCACAGTCTAATGTGTGTAACAAATCTCTTAATTTATCAAGCGATAAACCAAACATCTATCAAAAATGCCATCGAAATCGCGAGGTTGTTCATTTACCGATTGATAAATTAAAAACCGATCAAAATTGTCTGCGGATTCCTCGGAGTGTTAATGTTTCAAATGAAAAACCAAACACTGAACAAAAATATTTGGAAAATACCCAGGATTATATACAACCAAGGATTAAAAGCACGAATATAATAAATAATAATAATGAGTCAAGTTCGAACAGTGCATTGAGAACCAACCGAATAGATGATACAAGATCGACTACTATTTGCCGAAACAATAATAGTGCAAATGAGAACAAAACAAGTGAAACAAATGTTTGTGGTAATACAATATATCAAATGCCGGAAAATCTTGTACCACCTAAATTCAACAATAGTTATATTGATGGAAATAGCAGTGGTCAAATTAATATTAACCCCACACAGTTGTACGTAACACCGCATCCAACGGCGTTACAAAATGTTGTACTTATTGGTTCCAAACTGGTTTACGAAACTTATCCAACAATACACATTCAAGAAACTCAAATAAATACCAACTTGTCCGATGTGAGTAATACATTCGTAACTGTTAGTAATATACCTAATATGGCATTGTATCAAACTACTCAGTTTGCTGCACCAGTTATTAATCCATTAATAATAGGAAACGCTACTACAGAAGTTCCATCTAAACGTGTACAGAGTGTTATAAATACATCTTATAATAACTTGCCTCAACTTGCCTCAGTGACAAATTCACTTAGTAAATATACTGATTCTTCAAATATTAAAGAGGATTCAAGTTTTGAAAGTAATGATAATACCAAAAATGATTCAAGCCATAAGACAGATTCAATTTCAAGTTTGAGTGTAGACCCAAAGAATAACAACAACCATCTAAGCCAATTTTGCCACAATAATAATGTTAAAGTTCACAAAGACATAAGCTCAATTAAGACGTTAAATTTTGAACGTGAACGAAATTGTAATAATGACAAACAAAATATTAAAAAGACAAATATGTCTAATAGTAATATTACCACCCCAAGAATTACCAACAATAGTTTTAATGAAGACGAAAGTAAAAAAATAATAGGCGACTCTAATTTGATTAAATATAACGAACGAAGAGTATTGTCAGAGGTACAAGAGAAGTTAAAACCTGAAAAGACAGATAAATTACCTGTAAACTGCAAGCAGACTTCTGAAATAGAAATAAAAAAGGAACAACTGAAAGAACAGGAACGTTTGAAAAAGAAACGCTTGTCTCTTATTAACAGACAGATTGCTTATCGCATTTATTATCCTCCAATTCCACTTTCATATACGCCACTTAGAGATACACATCAATCAATTGATAAAACTGACGAAGAAGATATTCCTGTTGTTCCAACCGTTGATAAATTACTTGACATGACTCCTACTAGTAATGATATTCAAGAGCAAACAGAAAACTCTCGAGTTCTCGATGTTCAATATAAAGAATTTTCCTTTCCTGAAATACCAGAAAGTCAGGTAGACAATAAAGAAACGAGAAACGACCAATCGAAAGAAAATAAAAATGATAAAATGTTGTTGAGATCTTCAAATGAATTAAACAGTAAAGCGGCGGCATCGCCAGCCACTGACACGAATAACTCAATTGGAATCAAAACGAAAGTTAGGCTAAAAAGGTCATTCAAGAATGCGAATGAACAAAATGATAACGATTCTAAAATTCCTAAACCATTGAAAGGAAAAAAGAAAACTAAAAAGACTATAAGCAAACGTATATCAAAAAGATTAGCAAACAAAGTAGCTAAAGAATTTAACCATGATGAAACTCCAGAAACTCTATCAAAGGAGAATACCAATATATCAAAGGATCTAAATTTATTATGTGATAGTTCAAAACACGACGAAGATAATAAAGGATATATTGATTCAACAGATTATATAGACATTGAAAGTACATTAACGGGTACTAAAATACTAAAAAGAACATCAACTGTAGATTGTAAAAAACCAGAACGTGCTATGAATGATTTTGCTTTATCAGGATTTAACACCGATTTTAGTGATTCCGATGACATTAACGATATGAATTCTCCTGAGAAGGAAACTGCAGCATTTACTAAAAATAGTTTTAGTAACCCAGAAGTTATGCCATCAAATGATAAAATTCCTGATAACTTAAAATGTGAGGAAATAAAGAAATCGAATGCTACAATTAATCACATACCTGAACAGGATATACACATAAATTGCGAAACTGTGATTGGTAACGATAAAAATAGCGATCAAAATAAAAAATCAAATGAATTAGAAACCACAAACAAAAATCAGTGTACTTCTTTGGCGACAGGTGATGATAGAGCAAACAGTGGCAACGTCGCTAATGTGGAGATGATTACAAACAACCATGCTATTCACGAGGATGTTGTAAAACTTGTTGAAAATAAGACTTTTAATGACAATAATAACATTAGCAAAAAATCTGTCGGAAAAAATATTCATTGTGAGGATATACGTAATAATACCATTTCAAAAGACGCTGTTAATAAAACCAAAAGTATTAAATTGAATGAAGAGCTAAACGTAAAACGAATAGAAAAAGATAAATTAAAATCTGATAAAAAGGATGACCTCATAATAACTGAAATTACAAACCGAAATAATGCCAATCCCAATGAACGGCAATTACGTATAAAAATGGGTAACAATAAAAATGCTTATAAAGTGACCATTTCTGGAAAATTAAAGACATTTAATTTGATGAAATTAGAAGAGAATCCCAAATTTAAGTCTTTTTTATCCAAAAACTTAAATGGCCATTCAAAGTACTCTTTAAATATTGCCAAGTGTTTAGATACTGAAGACATTGAAATAACAAGCCAGGAAAGTATTACGGAAGTACCTAATTTGGACCAAAACACAGCCAAACGCTCCGAGTCTCTCATGACATCTAAAGAGGACAACGCTGAAGGTGTCGCACCGATTGTTGATATAGTTGATCTATTGAGTGATGACGAAGAACCCTCTAATACTGTTTCTGTAACTAATTTTGAAAAATATACTTTAAAAAATTTAGACCATCTTGAATTCCAAAAACACAAAGAAAAGCTGTTACAAAAATGTTATGTGAATTTGAGCAGAATTGATGATTCTGACGTAATTATTTCAACAAAAGAAGAAATACAAACTGATACAAATTCTGTAATTGCTGTTGATGACAAAAATAATTTTAATAATTTAAAATCGATCGAAATGGATAACGCACTTTACGTTGATCAGGTTTCTTTGCCAAACATCATACACTCGATAAGCAAAGGCAATAATTTAAATGTGACGCAGGAAAACTTGGAAGTCATAGAAATCGACGATTCGAACAGTGAATACGAAGACGACTTAAATGTTAAAATCAAAGAATTTAAAAACTTACTTCTACACGATTATCATATAAGGCCAGTTAGCCTGCCTGTGAATGATAAAGATTCTACCAGTACTGAAAATGTTGATACAGTAAAAGGTGAAATTGAAAATGAAAAGTCTGCATTAAATTTAGAGAAACGCAACTCTCTTGATAAATGTTATGACGATATTAAAAACTGTTACGTTAAACTTGAAAATTGCGATAACTTGCTAAAAAATAATGTTATTGATTTAGAGTGTAATTTAGAAAACTCCGTTGAATTATGTGCTGAACCACCTTCTCCTACTGGATCTTTGTCCATTCTACAAGATTTTACATTTGAGGAACAGGATGTTTTGGCTTCACCCCTTTCAAATGTTGAAGCATCATTAACAGATTCAGAAGTAATACATCAGAAAAGTAACGAATGTGAGTCTTTTCTTAAGCCAGCTACAGAGTCTAACAACATTGGACTTATTCCCTTATTTGAATGCGAATATTTTATTACAAAGCGATTTTTATCTCGTTTAAGTAAAATAATAAGTAATTATGAAAACTTGACAGATTATGCAATGTGTAGTTATTCTTCGAACAGAGACAATACTCATATGAGTGATGATATTAGCAAAGATTCTATTCTGCGAGTTGTTCCAACTTTATTCAATATCAGCTTGAACTACTTTAATAAATATCAGATTATTCGCGAAGCAAGTGATCTAAGTAAAGCGACAAATAAGCTTAAGAGAAAGCTGACGTTTCAAAGTTTTAATATTAATGAAGGATTTAAAAAGAAATGTAATGCTACTTCTAGTCACAAACATTTGGAAGATTTGCCTAAACAGTTACCATTAGAGAAAGAGATAGGTGCATCTATTCAAGAACAAGGGCTCTACTTATCTAAGGATGGTGTATATCCCTATATTAAAGATACCAATGAACTTAATACGCTTACGGAAAATAATATTTTGAAAACAAACCAAATAGAAGATTCGGTTCAAAGTTTCAAGCCTACGAGATCATTGCGGGATCATGAGACGTGTACCGATAAAGTCTCATTTCAATTTTATGAAAACTTGGAAGTGCAAAAGATGCAAAGTGATAAACAATTTCCTATTAATAATGAATTGAATAATGAGTCTCGTATAAATGTAACCAGCAATCCCATTGAAACTAGTAATATTCAATCAAATGTAAAAGACGAAGAAAATGAATTAAATATAACTGAAGAACTTTGTACTCAACAAAGTTGCATGAAGCCTATCGAATTAGAAGAAAATAGGTTGTTGCAAACACCAAATTTAAAAACCGCCAATAACCAATATTTTGAGAATTCGGAGTTAATGAAAATCGAAATTGATGCACACCCTCTTCTAAATATAGAGCTCGATAAAGAGTCTCCTGTAGGCTTAACCATTAATAACTCAAAAACTGACATAACTCTACAAATACCAGAATCAAACGTAACTGAAAAAGTTATTGAACAGAGTTATGATGAAGTAATAAAAATTGAAGGTGATACATTATTACAAAAACAAAAGATAAGTCCCAACAATGAGCCTGAAGTAAACGAAACTAATAATGACATTAAAGCTGGTAACGGAGAACATGTACCAGAGAATGGTTATAGTTTATCAACAATTAATGAAGTATCTAATAATGAAAATTTTGTAGAACTAGTAACATTCCCTAATGAAGACACATTAATGCCTAGCGAAAAAGATACGTCAAGAATCGTTCCAATTGAACTATTCAGAGATTCTATTTCAAGCAACGCATGTAATGCAAGCTTTACGATTAATAATGTTATAAATGACACTGTAAATCAAATAATGAGGGATGAAGATAATGTATCAAACGCAAATGGAAACACTACTCATCGAAGTTTTATTGAAAGTATAAAATCTAAAGAAGATACTTTATTGCCAAAATATTATGTAAATTTGACAATGAAAGACCCTGAAAATGACGTGAAGCGTGTTGTAAATGAAAATCAAAACATTCAGCCTCATGTAGGGTTAAACCCCGATGACATCAAATCTAATAATAATGATAAAGAAGTGTCGATTGAAGATTGTAATAATCGCGCAAATACTAAAATAAACGAGCCATCTCTTATATGCCACGAACAGAGCATAAATGTCACGAGCTATTTTAAACTTGACAATTGTGAGCGAAGTGATGAACTAAAAGAAAAAAATATTCTTCAAAGCCCCGAGGAGGAAAAGATTTTTTCGATTACATCACTAAATACTTTTAATAAATCTGTTGTTGCCGATGCAAACATTTTACAGCAACAGACATGTAACAAACAGGAAAATAATTTTAACAATAATGAGAATTTTGCAAATAACAATACGCGTGAAAAGGATAGAATCCATTTTCGCGATAAGGATTTTACGGGTTCTGAAATGGAAATCTCTTCAACAGAAAATGAACAACATTCAAATTCATCTAGGGATGTAAACTTTGCACATAAAAATACTGTAATAAGTACAGAACGTATCGACAATAAAATTGATATTTCTGATATACAACAACCCAAAGAAAGTGCAAGTGACACCTCTACAGTTACTCTTCAAATCAATAATACTTTGAAAGAATCAAACGGCTCAACATCTACCAGAGTTGTATTAAAGGGTATTGAGTACAAAGATCCAATTATTGGAAAATGCTATGTTTTTCCTCTTGTCAAGGCTCCACCATTATACATTGGCCCTAAAGATAATTCTAAGAATTTATTCAAAGCGGTAAAAAATATTGACAATAAGGTATCTAAGGAAGATCTTAAAGGAGATGAACAAGATTTTAAACTAATTATGCCTAAGACAACATATTCGAGGGCACATTTGAAACGAAAACTAGATATGGGGATTATCAAAATGAACGTAAAGAAATACAAGAAAAGTAAGGATATTGATTATCCTAAGTTTACTCTCGCTTCAATGAAGAAATCAGGCTATCGCGATGAGTACCATATTCTGACAAATTATTATAAATCCTTAAAATTTTCTTACTCGCGTCCATTTAACAAAGAATCTATTTACGTTCATGACTTAATGAAAGATTGGCCAATAAAAGGCATTTGCACTGGTGAATTGGAGAATGGATATGACATTGACGACAATTTGTTTGGCGATGTTGAAAATATCCAAATTATGGATCCCAAGGAACTATCATTCCCTGAAGAAATAAACGCCACATACAAAGAAATAGAAACATTTTCTGACGAAGTAGATGAAATAAATTTCAATACGGGTTTTGGTGAGGGGTCCGGCAGAGTCATACAAAATTTAGAAAGTGGATGCGATTTTGTAAAATTTTCGGCTGCGACTCTGTCGGACGTAAAACAAACTCAGCCGTTCTTGTCGTTTTGCAGATATAACGGTAATAATAACAAATATTTAAAAGTTCAAGAAATATATAAAGAACCAATGGAGATAATACAACGCCATTTAACGTACATGGAAATAAGAAATAACGTACGGTTGTTCTTTCAAAAAACAAATCTTTTACGCAATTTTAATGGAGAAAATTTCTATAGTAAACCATACATTGTGAGCGTATTGTCAGGATTGTACCGGACCGAACATATGAAACCATCTATAACTAGTCCTATTGTACAAGTAGTGCAAGTTGGTCAGTTGCCAGTTGCGGTTAGCGCTGCAGCCCAAAATCCCGTCACTTGCGACCCACGAGTAACACATGTATCTGACGCCAGTCCCCCTCAGTGTTCAGTGGAAAACAGCCCCAGTGGTGAGTCGCAAGCACCAACTAAAACTCAGTATACGGAATTAACTACAGCAGATATTACACTACCATTAGTTCAAGAGTATGTACAACAAAATCAAATAAATATTGAACCCCAAGAAGCAAACGTGCTAATGTCCGATCGGAGTATATCTATCGATTTAGAGATCAAATCTGATGATGCAAATTTAAAAGAAAACTCAGAAGTTAAATCAAAAGATAATACCCATGAAACTATCGAAATGGGATCGGTGACTAGTACGTCTATTAGCAATATTGAGTTTCCTTATGACACGAGTACAAATAACTCTAATGCACAAATGGGACCTGAATCCAACGTCGAGATAATTAATCCTACGGAAATACTTAATTCATCTAGTCAGGTCGAACGCGGCCAGAATGCGAAATCATTTTCACGTGAAAAAGATCAGTCCTCTGAAAAAATGGATCAAATAGCACATGCCATGAATGCAGCTGGTATTTCTACCATAGATGCAGATGAAAGCGCTAGAGTTCATACATTAGTGAACGTATTGACACAAAAATTGCAACAAAATGCAGTGAATGCGTCTCATATCGCCGCGAATACACACTCTAAAACAACACCGATCAACGCGATGGCACTACAACAAGCTTTGGCGCAAATACTTCCTCCGCCATTGAATCAAACTAACTCTAGTGAAAGTATACCATCTGCTCCAAATACTAGTGTAACGTCACAGGTATTACATATAGTACAAGGAAAAAATTCATCCGGCAATCAGATCACGTTAGTTGATAATTCACAACAATCAGTTATAAACAACCCAAATGCGACTCAAGTATTGCATATCGTTCAAAATAAGGGTGCAACATCCAGTGCTACAACTAATGGTGGATCTGGTTCACAACCTGGACATTTCAGTGGATTGTCCTTAGTGGATGCGGGCCTTCAGCAAGGTGGCAATCAGCTTCTTCATATTGTAAACACAGGTCAGAAAAATAACAATACTGGACAGATTATAAAGCGCGTTAATCTCGTGACCAACTTGCAAGGATCCAGTGAACAAAAAGTTGTTCAGTTTGTATGTAAATCAGCTGACGGTAAGGCAATACATTTAAACGCGCCACACCAACGGAGTATGGTTTTGCGCTTACAGCCAATAGAATCTTCAAATGTGCAAACTGTTACTGCACAAAAGCCAATCGAACATCAAGACTTAAACTCTACGGCAAATACTACAAATACAGCCAGTTTAAAAGAAAATACCACTACTCAACAAGAGATAAAATCACGTTCTGTATATGAAGAGAATTATGCAAAATTTATACAGAATTCGTCACCCAAGCCAGTGGTCGAAAAATCCACCAGTTTGCCAAAATTCAATCAAGCATTTGGAAAACCAGTGTTTCAAGATGGCAATCAGAAGCAAAGTGATGTTAATTCTGATAACACCCATCTACAAACTGTGAACACTAATACACATTTACAACCAGTGAATACAAATGAAGAGAATAATCACTGTCCACCAGCTGAAAACACATTGAATTTGGAACACATGGAACAAATTAGCAGCCCTCCTTTGTTGTTAAGAAAAACAGTTCCCCCAACCTCCCAATCTCAATCTAATTTGGTTCAGCAAATAAAACAAACAATCGCCCCGATGAATATTCAAACTATGCATGGGGGTGTCATATATACTAGACAGATACCTGTTAACATAGGCGGAGGACAAACTATAAACCTAATAACAGTACCAAGCACTGAACTTGTAGACGAGTCTGGACAAAAACACCAAGCGGATGTTAAATTCGTAAATCAAAATGAAATAGAGCCATCAATAATAAAAATAGTTCCTCAAACACAGTCTCATGTTAACAATGATGTATCGGCTGATGAAAATAACGCTCACCTAAGTGTAAACAGTGAAAACTCTAAGCAAACGCAACCGCAATCTCAGCAACAGCCGCAACCACAAGTATTAACTCAAATGAGGATTAAATTGCCTATGTTAAGTAAAGCACCGCAAATGGTTCCCGGTGCAAGAGTTGTGAGGCCATCTTTTTTACAAATACAAAGAAATGTTATAGGAGGTTCTAATCAACCTGTTTATCAACAATTGGTACTGACCACTGCACCACCTCTTGGTCAGCAAACCATCAGATTACCGCAAACGCAAACACAGCCTCCAAATTCAACTCCTCAAATGCAAACCCAAGCACAGACGCAAGCGAGTAGGCAAGTTAAAGTTCCAACAGAAAGTCAATCAGGACAGTCCTCGACTGAGTCTCAGATGAGTTCGTCGACTCTCGAACAGTTACGAGAGTTCGACATGGTTTTGGAACAAGTCAAAGAGCGAAGTACTGTTCAACCAAACACAATCTCAAATAACTCTTTCAATAAAATGCGTACCGCATCTTCAGATACGACCGACAGTACAGCCTCACCGACTTCATCTTCTACCGAATCCACGCAGCAGGTTTTCTACTCCATCGGAAACAATACTCCCATAAATGTGGCCTATGTGAACAGGAAACCTTCGATTTCAACTCCAACTACATCCACATTTGTTCGATCACCTGATTCTTCAGGCATTGTAGATTCCCCTAACTCTTCAAGTCACATTCCGCACACAATCACCTCCGAATCTTCGAGCAACGATCAACCCTCTCAAGCGAAATCTTCTAAATCCAGTTCTAAATCTAAGTCGAGACCTAAATCGTCGAGTCAACCTAATTCATTAAAAATAAACAATGTCCCCCCGAAGACATCAACACAAAAACCTTTGGAAGATGAACAGACGACACAACGTATCCTTTATATATTGGCTGAATACAAGGAGCAAGTTGAGAACTCCCCCGATAAAGATAAACCAGCACCACGAAGAAGAAACAATCTACCCACTAATGCCGGAGGTGGCACGAATACGAGTACTGGCAACAGTAGTAATGGAACATCGAAACGTAAAAAGAGTTCTAGCAGTAGCCGTCGTTCTGGGCGCGACGTGAGCCCAATGGATGACGGATGTCGCACGATGGGTTCTGAAGACAGCAGCTGTGGTACATCGCAAGGCGATTGCACAGAGAGTTGTTTAGACAGCCACTCTCCTCAAGACAGCCCTCGGAAAATTGTAAGAAAGTTAACATTTGAACAGGAAACGCCTGTGGCACAACCGCGACCTCTACCTCACCGCAACGTCATAGTAGCCGACGGTCAAACGATCACAGTCGCCAGAGGGACTACAGGAAAACCTACTACAGCAGTCTTAATGCCAGCCAATTACATTCTGCCTGTCTCTATGGTGAAAAGTGGTCAACAAATCGCAATAGTCACTAATCGCGGACCCAAATTGATAACTGTAGGCGGTGGTGAAGGAGGGACGACTAACGCTTTATTATTACAAAGACTTATCGGGCCCGGTTTGAAACCCGTGCTGGCTCGTCCAGGCGTTCGTCACGTAAGGTTGCCGGCGGCCGCTCTTCAAAATCTTCAAGCTTTCAATCTCGCAACCGCTACAACAGTTAATCCATCGGATAGTACTCCGTCTTCTGTGTCTGGTCCGACCCCACCTGATTTAGTAGACACGCGCGCAACAAGTTCCCCATGGACTGATCGGGGTTCTCAAGAGACAAAATTAGACCGTAGTTCCAGTCCCGAAGGTTCAGAGCCGTGGAATCTAGTGACATCGGCTGATCCGCATGATTACAGCTACGAGGAGACAGTGCGAACTGACAACATGGATAGAACTGTATTGGTAAGTTGATTTAACTTATCAGCATGTTGCTTACGGGTTTTCTTAAACCAGAAGCGTTTTTCACACAAAAAGCATTTCAAATATGTAACCAGATTGTTTTCATAAATGCATTTTTATTGCATATTTATAAGTGTTAATATTTAGATTATGTAATAACATGTTCGTGAATCTGTAAACAATGTTTTAAAAAATTTAACATAGGTGTATAATCCTGATTAATTAATCCTAATTAATATCTCCATTGTTAATATCTCCTGATTAATATCTCCTTTGTTAAAATGTGCATTCATGTGGTTCTGACGAAATATTTCGTTTAACAATTTCTGGCATTGTCCATAAAACCAAAAGAGATCCTAATCATTTGGAGAGGCTTAACTTATCAAGACATACTTTCGGTTACATATTCATGCTATACTGTTCACTAACACTAAATTATTTTAATAAATAACTAAATATAATATATATTATGTACGTTATCAGAATGTATAAAAATACAGATTTTGAAACATTCGAGATCGTATAAGGCGGACATTTATTCTTTTTTGATGTGTAACATCTTAGCGCTCGATTTGGTGGGAGTAAAATCGTGCAAATTCAATGGAAATTATAAGAATATAAGAATATTTATGTTTTAACGGCAATAATTTGTGAGAAATTTTAACAGGAATTTTTAAATTGTCAAAATCATAGAAACATCGGAACATAGAAAGGCCATAACGACGACTTATTACCATAGTGAGATGTCAGATGTTACACATCATTTATGTGACTACTGTAAGACTGGTTTACCTATTTTAACGTCGTTTTGGAAGGGTTAATATCTGATTAATTAATTAAAAGCTAATGAGAAGAGAGTTCTAGTTGGAACTCGAGTCTGACATCCGTTTTGCAACTTCAGGATCCGATCCCAGATCGATACAGTCCAGATATGGAGGCGCAAAGGATATTTGATAAGATGTTCGACGTAGACTCGAAAAGGTCTTTCATCGTCGATTCGCACGACGATTCGCCGCGTTGCGGTTACGATATTGACGCGTCAGACTGCGACGACAAGGCCTACCACCAGGTGACGATGTCGTAACAACTGACGCCGACTCAAACAAAATAGCGCCTCTTATTTGTAGACATGCACGCCTCCAATTTTTATTTGACCGCTGCCCCTCTTCGTTCGGTGTTGGTTTGCCTCAGTAGGGGATACGCCGGCACCAAATGGTCATTGCAATCTTCGTTGAGCATACCTTTATCCGTTTGCAACTCGGTCAAGATATATCCTTCAATTAGATCAAAATAAACGTAATATAGCCAGACAATCCTACATACCTATTAACATTTTAATGCGAAAGTTTGTGAGGA
This sequence comes from Synanthedon tipuliformis, assembly GCA_947623395.1. Taxonomy (NCBI): domain Eukaryota; kingdom Metazoa; phylum Arthropoda; class Insecta; order Lepidoptera; family Sesiidae; genus Synanthedon; species Synanthedon tipuliformis. The sequence goes on along the minus strand of OX392432.1, from coordinate 1,624,400 downwards.
TGGATGTAGGTATGGATTATACCCATGTGTGGAGGATTGTTACTCTTTCAGCCAAAAACTACTGAACGGATTTGGATGAAACGTTGACACACATATCCATTAATATGGATTAAGATATAGGATACATTATATCCTGGAAAAATATTAGGTTTCCTAGAGGTCGTCTAAAATTTAAAAAAATGGCGCTTTTGCTAGTTTTGTTTGACCATGGTGGTCCAACAAAACTAGTACCAGGTAGTTTTGAATGCGCGACGTCCAAATTGAAGGATATAATGTCTTCGTTAGGTGGTATTGTCTGGTGGCAATTTCGTGTATCATTTTAAGCTCAGCTAAGTTTGTATGTGAACGGTGCTAGCGTATAAGAATATATTATAAGACGCGACATTGGAGACAGATCACTCGCTTGCTGCTGACCTTGCTTCACAGCTCTGATTCGCAACTTTACCAGTTCAAACTGTCTGAAAACGATGTCGCCTCTCTTGATATACATGATCTTAAAATCAGTCCTGCACCCGATACGAAGTTGGAACATCCATTAGGTATTATTATGTTAATTATTATTGCCTCCCCCTTAGCCGTTTCGTTTCATTTACATTCACGTATAGATTCGTGCGAAGACTACGCTTTTCGAATTCATTATTTTAGGTAGATTTTTTAATATCTAAATGTTTTTAATTTTTGCATGTTGAACGATACCATTCTGTCTCCATAGTCCATATTAATCCTGCATCGTAACTGTGCATGTGTTGGACCTCGTCTCATATAATAATAATAAGAATAATAATTTCTGGAAATATCTAGAAATTTTCATCTCTTAATACAATCTGTCTGTCCTCTGAAGAGTTAAAATTAATGTAAATGTAATAGGGCTTTTTTATAAGAAGGCCAAAAGTTCTTTGATTAGAAAATAATTTAGATATGTATTGAATTTTTGTTGATGTCAGTGATAATATATATTGCATAAAATATAATATATTTCATAGAAGCTTAGTGTATTTTAAGTATATAAATATTATATGTTATCATTGTCCCAATAAAAGGTTACGTTCTTGTACCAAGAACTCTTGAAGGTGTGAAATCAGTATTATCTGGCCACTCCAAATAACTATAATATCTTTAATTATTCAAATTGCTCTTCCTTTTAATATTAGGTCGGCATAATATTATGCTATTTTTTTTTTGTTTATTGGGCGTAGTTTTCATTTTACATAAACGAATTAATTATTGTATTCATATGCAAAGATGTAATTATATTTTCGCCGTGTTGCAAATTATATATTCGGCATTTCATGTGAATGCCTATTGACGTCTGTTTTCGCTTACCGTATTGAAAAATACCGTTTGATTAGAAGTCTTAACATGTCATCTCACACATGATGTCAATTACAATAGGTTGTGCAAAGAAAAGATGGAGTACCGCATCGCCAGCATCGATTGACCCACGTCTCTGCGGCTGCATTGAGGCACAAATACGCTATTTTGGAACACGAATTGAGGCTGCAGGTAAACAATAGTGCACCGTGAGATTATATGTTTGTGTTAAATAGTTAAATTTTTCAAAATCTTAGGTCACTGGGGACACTGGGTTTTCTTTTGTTTTTAACTGCTTACGCAAGAACGGGGAGTTACAAGTTTGACGTGTGTGTCCACAAATTTGTACTTCGGTGGTGTTTCCTTGACCTGATGCTGAAGCATCTAGTGGTCTTACGGTATACCCAACTCTTCAGCAACTTACAGCAGGTATAGCGTGTTTGGGCTCAACGGAAAGTTGGGGGTTGTTTATAATTTTTAACTATAGCTTGTCTCCAAAATATTTGTTTTAAGATGTTTTCAACAAAAAACAAGATGATGCCGTCTTTCTTCATGAAATTATGCATTTGCATTTTTATTAAATCAAAATCTTGACAAATATAATTGTGTTGATGCCAATTATATTTGTCAAGATGATGCCGTCTTTCTTCATGAAATTATGCATTTGCATTTTTATTAAATCAAAATCTTGACAAATATAATTGTGTTGATGCCAATTATATTTGTCAAGATGATGCCGTCTTTCTTCATGAAATTATGCATTTGCATTTTTATTAAATCAAAATCTTGACAAATATAATTGTGTTGATGCCAATTATATTTGTCAAGATGATGCCGTCTTTCTTCATGAAATTATGCATTTGCATTTTTATTAAATCAAAATCTTGACAAATATAATTGTGTTTGATAAATTTTGTTTTAAAACGATGCAATCTTCACGTTTCAGAAATCTCTATCAGAGGAATGCGAGGATTTAGGCGTAGATTCGCCGTCAGCGTCGGAACTATTCCCGGAAGCGGATCTCTTGTTTGCTGCTTCGCCGGCCCACGAACAAACGCAGGAGCAGGGCCAACATTCTCACACGCGTAAGTTGCGACTTTACCACCAGACATTGCATTACTAAATACGTTACACACTGAATCTATAGTACTTATAGGTAATTTTTTTGTGGACGAAAAGTAAGTTTACTAATATGTTGCTCTAGTTTAATGTTTGCATTTACAGCGCAACCGACGAACCTCAACCAGAGCAACATACCACAAGCGGACATTGACGATCAGATCGCGACCGACCAACTGCTGTCGCGCGACCACATGGACCGACAGGAGGAGTTGGGTCTGGGTCTCGAGGACGTGGGGATAGTGACCGTCAGCGAGGACGGCATGAGGGCGACCATCGCCTTGGACCAGGAGGAGTTCGCCAGGTCGCATCCCAACACCACATTCCACAGTGAGCCGACCGACGATGGAGTGGTGAGCAGCTCACTTCACTTTATTTGTATTTAAGTAGTGCGTTTCGCAGTCGTTTGGGCGGCGATTTTTTGATACTTTCATAAAGGATGCACTAGATTCAGGGTCTCAAACAAAATCACTGCGAAAATGTGGATTTTTTCATACACATGCTATCACTTTCTCTCGTTAATTTCTGATAAAAAGATGAATAATGTAAATGTTGCATGACTGATTTGAACCTTAACATTTAGTAATAATGGTAACATCTTAAGGACAACTTTGTGCAACAAATTTGAAATATCATCCCAAGCTGTGAGTGCGGTGATATTCTACTATGCCACTTTTAGTGAATCAACCCAAAATCTAGTGTATCCTTTATCAAAGCCAGAGCCCATTACTCCTTCCCTTCCTTATTCCTTGCACTTAATCCTTCTATGGTCAGCAGCGCACTGCAGCCAGCACCTGTGCTGTTGCTTGTGTATAGGTGACGGTAGCCACCTACCATCAAGTGGACCGTCACGTCAGCCTGTTTCTCCCACCAAAACACAAGAGCAACTTTTGTTACAACGAATGCTACTTGAACTTGAGAATCTGATAAGATATTTTTTCTTCAATTCTAGGTGCAACCGTTCACGATAAGCAACATGAAGGGGCGACAGGTGACATCCATATATCACTCGAACGGCGGTCCGGCGACCGTCCTCATGACGGCGCAGCAATCGTCCTTCATATCGCAGGCGGCAGACACCAACGCCATCAAGTACGCCGACATAGACAACATGATCGACACACTGCCGCACAACGACATGAATCTGCCCTCGGTATTGGTCAAGGACGACGGTCTGACGAGATTCGACGGTATACTCAACGACACGAGAGAGCTGCACCTCTCGAACACGGCATCTGCGATAGTTCATTCGACAGGTGGCGCCACACAAGTGATAAGGAGAGTGTGCTACGATGACAAGCGCGAGTCGCGATTCCTGATGGAGGATCCGGTGCATTTGATTGCCGGCGACGACGCGAAAATGACGGCAGACGACAGGGACGAGATCGACGACGACAGATCATCGCCGGAGAGACACGGCGAACTGTTTTGGGAGTCTAATTCGGCGTCGGAGCGCTCGGAGAGCAGGAGGCCTCTGGATTTCAGCAGCGACAGTGACAAGTGTTGCAAGAGCCCGTACGACGAGACCAACTCTACTGATTCGAGCGGGATCGGAGCTCACATGAGACTGGACACGGTGATTAAGGAGGCGCGCGGAGGGGTGAGGGGAGCGCGCAGAGGCGGCGGGGAGAGGAGTGCAAGCGACGGTTCGTCGGACGAGATGCATCCGCCGCTTCGCACTTATCCGGCAAAGAGGTCGTACGGTGAGTGCGAAGCGAGCGAAGCGGAGAGGAGCGTCTCGGGGAAAACTCGCGCCGGAGAACAATCGCCCGAGTTGAGACGTCGCGCCTCTAATCGCGGCGTAGTGAAGCGCGGATGTCACTGTTGCAACGGAGATCCGGAACCGAATCCGCCGCGGCCTAAGAAACCGCGCCAAAGGAAACCCACGCTGGACTTTAACGCCTAAATTAATTTTGAAACTGGGAAATTGGCGCCTAATTACATAGACCTCCAAATAGAAAACAAAATCATCTGATTACATACATCCGGAAAAAAGGAAATTTTCGCTGGACTGTAACACCTAAATTGATTTTGTGCAACATATCGTCGTTGTCAAAACAAAATCGTGTGCAAAAAGTATACTTACTTTTGAGATATTGACAATTGTGCATTCAAATTGAACTGCCACGGACATTTGATTTCACTTCTGTGACATCAGTAGCAAGCAATGACTTATTATACTAGACTAGACCTGCTGAGCGGAACACTGGAATTCTCCATTTTCAATCTCCATTCCGAAATAGCGTTTTTGACCTTTTAATGAGTAAACTTAAGAGTTTTGACAATTATTTTTGTTCCGATCATCAAGTCTAAAACAGTAAAGCCAAGGAGACAACGTAAACATACCCGGCCCTTTGTCCTTTTCGTTCACACGAAACGGCCGGTGCTATATGTTTCATGGTATAGGAATAACACTTGAAAGTCGATGGTGGCTAGTAAACAAATAGATTTCCGTCACTGCTCAGTTGCCCAAACAATAAACTTGTTCGGTAGTTTATTTGTTTATTAACTTCTAATAACTTCAAATAAGTGAAAGGTGATTTATATGAATAATGAATAAAGAAAATGTGGCCCACGTTTAGTGGCCCCAAGCCAGACTGACTCGCGATCTCTTTAAGACTAACTTACACCCAGGCAGTGTAAGGCTGCAACCACGTAACGAGCGGGGCGGGTGCAAATGTAAGGAACTGTATATCCGCTCCGCTCTTGTCGTGACCTCAGCCTTAACGGTTGTTACATACGACCGTATATATAAGACGCTGTACTTCTCTAGATATATGTATTATATAAATTAATATTGTTGACGTTGTTTTTTTTGTATATAATTTTTATAAAATGATAAAATACGGCGCGGCGATTAGGCGTTTTTTTATTTTTTTTATTATTTGTTAAGTTTAATTATATTTAGTTGTAGTAGGCGTTCTCTAAGATATAATTAAGTTAAATTGAAAAATAAATAAATAAAAATATTAACTTAAACTACCCTCAGTTCAAATAGAGATGTTCAGTTTTTTTTTTAATTTTTAATTTTATCGTTATATTTTTTCTCTTTTCTCTCCGTGTATTATAAATATTATACATATTGTATAACTGTATAAATATTATTATTATTATACTATGTACTTTCTATTTATAATAGGCTCCAGATTTAGATGTAAGAGTTTCGTTTTAGTGGATATAATAATTATAATATAGGTTATAAACTCGGCATGTGAATTATTTGGTTACTTAGTACTAAATATTTCTTTTTTTTTTATTTTAATTTTGAAATATTTCAAACGACGCTCGACTGATTGTTTTAATATAGTTTGCCGTTAAATAGAATCAAAATGTGTTTTTTTATAAAGCTATTTTGTAATGTACATTGAAACGGCTTTCGTTTTTTATAAGCTACCCTCCTTCCATGCAAGCACAAAATGAGGATTTTAGGTGCGTTTTCAAACTTTAAATTTTTTTTTAATGAAAATGTTTGCGAGACGATACACGCAGCATTTTAGAGTTTGAATTTAAAAAAAAAAACAACCGTGTACTTTAAAAGCGTTTTAAGGTTTGCGAGATTTAAGTTAAAAGTTAGTGTGAATTTGATATTCATAGTTGTAACGTGTAAAGCGAGTGTAAATAATAATTAAAAAAATAATAATAATAAATATAGTTGCGTACGTTTGTTTCGGTGGGAGGCGTCTAGTCACACTATGTACGAGATTTTTGTATGTTCTCCTTGTAAATGAGAACATTCTCTTGTTTTCGCAGTATTCCGCGCAGCCCCGTGTACATAGGACTATAGGCATATATGGAGAGGTGTTTAATTAATTTTTTTTATTTTTTTTTTAATTAATTCACAATAATACCACGATGTAAATAATACGCGACGCGACTTTTTTTTTCCTTAGAAGAGAATTTCTCTTAGTTCTCTTAGTGAAACTTGAAAAATTAATCGCCGACAAAGTTCCGTATTTATCCGGAACTGGTGAAGTGAAGTTTTGTGCACTACATATATATAAATAAATAATAATGAATGAATGAATGAATGAATGGATGGATGGTCTCAAATCCATTAAATTTGTAACACTAGTTCAGAATGTTACTTCGTTCGTGTAGACTTTAAAAATATAGGATTATTAGATAAATACTTAACATTTAAAAAAAAATGTTTCTGAACGTGCGTGTTCCCAAAACGTGTTCTGTTCGGACGTGTGCATATTTGAATTCGAAATTATGCTCACCGTGTATGTACGGTTAAAGTGTTTATTTTTTTTAATTGGAGAATTTTATTTTTTCTGTATGGTCTTTTTTTGTTGAGCCTTCGATAAACCTTCCTCCAGGAGTTGTATTGGTTTGTCGATAAAACGCAACTTGTATGTACTGTTGTTTTTTAAAAATAAATTATGTCCTATAATAATATCTACTGTAGGCACAAATTCAGTAAAATATAAAAATAAAATGTTAGTTGTGGTAAAAAATAAATCTCGGTAATCCATTGTTAGATGTCTCCGTATGTTATTTTCAAAGAGTATAACAATTCCAGCTATTTGTAAACGTTTAGTGGTCGAGTTTTATATGAATTTTGTTATACACTCTGGTGCAATGAAATCGCACATGTAAACATTTTTTTGAAAAATATGGTGTTATTTTTTTTTTATTTAAAAAGTCACATATTTTTTACAATAGGATGAAAGGTTATTTCAATACCTATTCAATGATACCATATAAGCGGTGATAAGTTTACTTTACTGCCGAAAAGGAAAGCAAAAACAACAAACCCCAAAATTGCTTACTTAGCGCACTGCAGTTTGCGATAGCAATTGCAGGTATAAAAAGGCCTGTTTTGAGTAAAACGTCATCATTTGCATTTCAACGCTCTACGTGAAAGGACGCCTAGTGACTACAGTTGCAACATTCTGAAGAAAATGGATACTACTCCGGAAAAAGCCGCTCAAGTCGTTGCTCTAATTGAAGCAGGCCAGAACCAGAGTGCAGTAGCTAGACAGCTGAATATCAGCCGATATTCAGTTCGTCGTGTATACCAGCGCTATCGGGAGACTGGTGGCTATGAACGGCGACGAGGATCTGGTCGCGCCAGAGCTACAACTCAACGGGACAACCGATTTCTCGTAACGACGTCATTGCGAAATCGACGACTGACTGCCGTTGATCTTGCACAACACCTTCAAGAGGTACGTGAAGTGGAAGTCAGCCGGTGGACAGTTAGAAGAAGACTTGCCGAAGGTGGCCTGACTGCGCGTAGGTCAGTAAATGCTCCTAATCTAACACCAGCTCACCGCCGCGACCGTCTTCAATTTGCACAAGAACATGTGCACTGGACACTCGACCAATGGAGAGCAGTCCTGTTCTCAGATGAGTCCAGGATGTGTCTTCACGGCAATGATGGTCGAGGAAGGGTCTATAGAAGGCCTACAGAGAGATTCTCCCAGTGTTGCATCACAGAACGTGTGGCATACGGCGGTGGTTCGTGTATGTTCTGGGGAGGCATTTCACTCGAAGCGAAAACGGAGCTTGTCTTCATCACGGGGGCCAATATCAGGCGACAAACAAGAGGATTGACATCTCAGCGGTACATTGAGGAAGTTCTCCAGGAACATGTCGTACCATTTAGCGGTTTTGTTGGAGAGAACTTTCTCTTTATGCATGACAATGCAAGACCCCATACAGCTGCTATAGTACAACAATACTTGCAAGAGGTAAATATCCCCGTGATGGAGTGGCCAGCTCGAAGCCCGGACCTTAATCCGATCGAGCACTTATGGGACGAGTTAAAAAGAAAAATAAGAGGCAGAAATATTGCTCCAGCCAATCTTCTGGAGCTACAAAATGCGCTAAAGGAGGAATGGGAAGCCATAGCACAAGACTTTGTCAAACACTTAATAGAGTCTATGGAAAACCGGTGTCAAGCGGTTATTCGGGCAAGAGGGGGTAACACTTCTTATTAATAAATGTTTTTTCACTACATTTTGTGATTTTTTTTAATAATCCCCAATTTTCGAACTTTTTAGTTAAGCAAAAATCCGCTGATAAAAATGTATTTGTTGTTTTTGCTTCTCTTTTCGGCAGTAAGGTAAACTTATTACCGCTTATATGGTATCATTGAATAGGTATTGAAATAGCCTTTCATCCCACTTAAAATATATATATATGTCTTTTCAAATAAAAAAAATAAACAATACTTTTCAAAAAATCTTTACATGTGCGATTTCATTGCACCAGAGTGTAATATTGAGATAACTGGTTACGATCGTGAAGCGTCTCGGATAGAACAGATTTTTTCCATAATTTTTTGGTATTAAACTAGACATTTGTGAATTGTATTTAGATAATAATGGGTACTAATATATGACGTGTCATAGATTAATTTATAATTTCAACCCTACTGTGTTTGTGATTATTGTAAACTTTATTTTTTAAAAGTGCTACAGAAAAAAAAATGATAATTAAAAACCTTATCTATTAAATTGTGATTTTATTTAGCGTTTAAAAATACGAAGAAGATTGGTGCAGAATACCAGTGGCACTAGATATGTTATATATCTAGAAGCACGCATTCTAGATATTATGAGATCTAGATGCTCCTTCTACTACATCGAATGATGATTTAAGGCTGGTTTTCATGTTACACTGACCGCCAGCGCTGACAGGCCAATTCTATGAAGCATTTTAGAGTTACGCCGACCATCCACGCGCCTCATCTTCCTTGAGTAAGCGTTTTCGTGTCGCGCTGACCGCACGTGCCGAAGCCTGGGCGCTGATGATCAGCGTGACACGAAAACCATCGTCACGCGCTGACAGCTACGCTCCGAGGCATGGGCTATTATTTAATCTGTGGCCTGGGCGCTGATGATCAGCGTGACACGAAAACCATCGTCACGCGCTGACAGCTACGCTCCGAGGCCTGGGTTATTATTTAATCTGTGGCCTGAGCGCTGATGATCAGCGTGACACGAAAACCAGCCTAAAGGCTTTAGAAAAATCCTTTTCTTGATCTTCGCACTCCTGTATCTATTTAAATTAAACGGCGTGTGAAACCGCGAGGCACAGCTAGTTTAATCTAAAAAATACGTAAATATACATTTATGTATGTAATCAATTTGTACTGATTTAAATAAGGCCAAAAATCCGGACCTCAATCCTCCGGCCATTTTCTCTTTTCATTTATCCTCTTCATGACGGACAATACTTCTATCCGGAACTCTAGTCTTTCATCTCCATTGTACTTTACTACAGTGGGCAGAAGTGACGCAAAGAAGGCTTCGTCTTCGTTCATGACTCTCGGATCATTGACCACATTGCTAACATCGACGAAGTCCATATTATTGGAACTGTTCTCTAGTTTAGAATCGAAATCTATTGTGGAGTATTCGTCGTTTGTCTCAATTTTTCTTCTTTTTTTACGTGTTGTTTCTCTATCGCTCTTCTCAGATTTCACATAGCTTATTGAAACATCTTCAGCGCTACTCGCGTGGTCCACGATGGAAGATTCGTCCTCAGCGCTGTAACTGTTTAGGAGGAATTTGAGGTGGTCGTACAACACATACCTCTTTTTAGGTTTTCCCTTTCTTGTTTTTAATGTTTTGACGAAAGTGTCTCTGATGTTTGTCCATTTGCCGAGTACGCATTCTCCTGAAATGAAAAAAAAAATGGATTAGGTAAGTACATCGCATAACCCCATGGGGTCGCCTATAAACACGAGCTAGAGCTACGCAGGTAGACAGGATAAATAGTCCAGTTGGAACGTGCTTAAGTAAAAATAAAAGATTGTAAAAGCAATTTTGAATTTCCCGCCTAAAGGTTGGCCGAATACGTACACGCTCTAAGCATAGATGAATGATTGATCTCGCTGCACTCGACTAGATACCGCCTTTGTATTTGCAAAATGCGGCAAAAAATACTACGCCGAATTCGGCGTACCCGAGCCAGTCACACTGCAAACTGTCTGATGTGTACGTGCCGAATGTTTTATTAAATTTTGAGCATACATAATAAAATGCCAGTTTGCGTAGTCAAACTGTGTAAAAATATAATAAAACTGTGTAAAAAGTGATAAAGAGTATCACTATTTGTAGTGTCACTATCAATATTGTAGTGTGTTTACACACACTACAATAAAAAGTTGCCACGTTTTCGGAGCTATTGCTTTTGTATAGCGCTCTATCTAGTCGAGCGCAGCGAGACCAATCAATTATCTTTGAAAATAAGTAATGCGTTCTCTGTCTCTCCATGGTAAATAATGATAGACGGCACGGCACGGCAAATAATGTTACACACTTGATTTAACTTTTATTTTAATAACTTGTATGAACAACTAATTAAGTACAATTAATTACCCATTGCTCTCTTTTCTTCTGCAGTCATTTCTTCATAATTAGGATCCAAAATGTTAAATATGTCCTCCCAAGCTTGTCTTCTTTCCAAACGGTCTTTATAATTCTCTAATGTTTTATCCCACAAACAGGGACGCGCTTGGACGCCTTGACACAGCAGTACCACGTTGTATTTGAATTCTTTAGGCATTTTTTGCAATATTATAACAAATAAAACTTAAATAAGTATCAAATGCAATGTTACCACACTCGAACAAGACACGTCACTGAAATATTTTTATCGGATCGTCGCATCGTCTGTCGCTATCACTTTCTACGTCTCGTGTTAGAGAGAGATGGGAGTAGTCGATCGAGGTCGCCGACATCTTGTTGTAGTCACGACGATTCACGTTACTCGTCACGAACTGAATCGTATTCGTATCGTGTTTGAGTTGTTTAGCTCCTATACTTACTTGCATTTGTAACGCCGCGAGTCGGCGACTCGGCGTGTTGGTAAATAAATTTTGTAGGGCGGCAAAGTTTCAATTCAAACGTCAAAACTGAAAACTGCGTTTATTTTCTATTTTCACCTATTACTTATGGACTAGACCTTGTTTTTTTTTTTGGTAGAATATTATTTAAGAGAACACATGTTTTATGGATATTAATAGAAAATAAAATAAAATAAAAATAGAATATTTAAGAGAACACATATTTTATGGATTTTAATTTATGAATTTATGAACAGCAGCTAACAGTACAAAGTATTTTCTACTAGACAAAGGTATGCAGGTATTTTGTATTTAATTGTGTTATATATTATAAGCAAGGGCAATCGTTTAATCCAGCTTCTTCTCGTCCGAAATTCCTCAGTGTCTCAAAACAAAGTTTTCGACCAATGTTTACCACTCCAATGATGAACATAAGTAAGTATGGCGCTAAAACGTGGTCTCTATCTATGGGCACAGATTACTAATCTATGGGGCTCGTAAGAAAGCTCAACGTCGCTCGGCGAGCAATGGAAAGTGCTATGCTCAGTGTTACATTACGAGATCGAATCAGAAATGAGGAGACCCGTACACATACGGAAGTTACCGACATAAGCCAGCGGACAGTAAGTTGAAGTGGCAGTGGACAGGGTACATAGTAAGTACAGAGAGCCTTGGGCTGCTGAGGTCTGAAGGCTCTCAAGTTGAGACGATGGACTGGCAAGAACAGCTTGGACGTCCATCAACAAGGTGGACTGACGACCTGATAAGGGCCGCAGGTCGATTTTATCAGAGTGCCTATGTCCTATAGCAGTGGACATCCTGGGGGTAATAGGATGATGAGGTGAATATCTGTACCCAATAAAAATAGCTTCTTTATTCTGTCAAAATATTAAATATAACATACTTCAGCGACATCTAGCGCTTGGTAGAAATAACAATACAAAAGTGTATTTAAGTTTTAATATATTTAGTTTATCAGAAACTGAACAGATGGCGTAGCAAGTGTATTTAATATTTCCCTGAAATTATTGAATACTAGCTGGCACCCGCGACTTCGTCCGCGTGAAGAAAGTAGCCTGTCCTGTGTCACGTACGTCTAAATGTTTATCTATGTACCAAATTTCATGAAAATAGGTTAATTCGTTTAAGAGTTATGGAGGAACATACATACATACAATACATACATCCGTACTAATCCTACTCCTACTAATATTATAAACCGATCACCATGAAATTTCGCATATACGTTGTCTGGTACACCAGAAAGGACATAGGGTACCTTTCATCCAGAATGCGGACGAAGTCGCGAGCACCAGCTATTGTATCATAAATCATTGATTTTTTTTAAAGAATAAAAGAAAATATAAACAAAATTTTGGTATTTTGGTACCTTATTATTATCTGATTAATGATTTGGCCGAGAGGGCATTTGCAGTAAAATTCAATGTTTGTAGCTCCTTTTTATGTTAAAGATGACAGACGGGCTGACGGTCCTCTTGATTCTTGTGTTATAGGGCTACGTTGTGTTATAGTGTTATGTGTTATAGGCTTGATTCTTGTGTTAAACGCCATAGGTGCTGTATGTGCGCTACCGATCATAGAAGGACCAAGGATAAGGCATAAGGAAGGAATGGGGTAATGGGCTCTGGCATCCCTTACCTACTTACTCACCATACAACAGCACTTACGTACTTATGCTGATATTTAACAAAATCAGCAAACATTTATGGTAACATCTTAATTAGCCTCTTTCACCAATTACAACTAAAGTATTGATTAGTTACTTTAAAAAAAAAAATTTTTTTTATTATATTATGCACTCGGTTTAGTGCATACTTCGATAGGCGAATTTTTTAATATTTACCGTACAAACAAAGGTATTCAGCTAAATTATTCCCGGTGACAGGCGACTTTTAAATGACGGTTAGCCTACTTGACATATGGTGAAAGAGGCCCTAAGTTTCTTAATTTTAAAGGCCATAATTCTATGATGATTTTCAAGTGAATTATAATTAAAATTTAATCCAGTTTATCCTGTGCGGCCGACATGAGTGATGTCGCGTTCCAAAATACTTACAGCGCGTAACGTTTTCGTCTCGTCTAAATTTTATTATGAAAACACGTGAATTGGCTTAGTCACGTATACCTTCTGGCTGAATACGCCGACTGTGTATTAAAAATTCCCGAATCCATACACACCCAGACACATAATAAACTCGCTAATAATTACATAAAAGCGATCATAGCTTCTTTCATCTGTTCATATTGCTAGCAAGTAGCAATATCGTACCTACTTCATAGCGTGTTGACGTTTCGCGAGGTTGTGACATTTTGGTTGCCGCGGTTTTATTTGATTTCTCAAAAAGTAAGTGCATATAGAAAATTTGCTATTCTTAATGTGTGCTATTTTTTTTTTGTGAGTGCATAATTTCATTTTTTTAATTAATCATTAATTACAGGTGAGTAACTTGAATATTTCTTTAGCTTCCATCGACAATGGGAGGCAATTCAGAAAACTGATCATAAAAAAATATTTGATTTGGTTTCATGCTGTAGCTACATACCTATATATCATCTACATGGATATTTAATTACACCTTTCGACAGCTAAAAGATAAAAGATTTTTTTGGTTTATATGGTATATATTCGAATTCCTTGGATACGCTCAAAAAAATATCCAAACGTACAAGTAAATACGGCCGTGTCCACGACATAGTCACTCAATTTTTTTAAAAAATTTATTTAGTAATTTAAGCCCACGACGCAGTAGATGTCTAAAATTAGTTTTGTTAAATTAGCAAATTAGATTAGTTTAACAGGTTAGTTGAGATATCGTTAGTACCTAACTGTTTCTGGATTTTCTCTAATTTTGTAAGTACATAAATATAAATTAATTTGTAAAAGTACAACTAACTACTGTCGAAAAATGACGGAATATTTATAATAAAAAAAGTTAATTTTTTCTGTTTGTTACGGTTTCACGCCTAAACTACATAAACTTTCAACTATCTTAAAGAAAAAGTGCTGTTCCTGAGAGATCCTGAGATACCCGATAAACACACAAAATTTCATCAAAATCGATCCAGCCGTTTCGCAGGAGTTTGGCAACAAACACCGCGACACGAGAATTTTATATATTAGATATTAGTAGGTATATTAGTATTAGTACCTACAGAAGTATAGATATAGATTTAATACCTTTTTTTTTTACGTTGGGAAATCCTCTTGGATACCCGGCAGTGTAGGGGGTACTGCCGAGTTATGCCGGATTCCTACCGGCTAAAACCCAACGACTTTCTATCATCGCGGCCATTAGCGGGCGGGGTCGCGGGGACGTTGTTACACGACTTCGGCGCCTCGCCACTATTCCTATTCTGGCTATTCCACGCGGGGAGGCCTGTGCTCCCTGTCAGAACCTCGGCGTACCCGAAAGTGGAGGTACGCCGGCCATCTCGGGGGACCTCACGAAGGGCGGCAGTCTCCCCCAAGACCACCGCCCGGGTCCCGGTTAGGGTGGAAGGCGGCGGATATACGCCACCCGCCTGAGACGATTTAATACCTAATATTAAAAGGCTAAGGCAAAAGCTAGCTGATGTTTCATAAAAAAAAAATTAATGTTCTAAACTCAGCTCTACCTATTTGTAAATATACTAACACAACAAGAATATTTTTATACTATAGGATTGCTGTTTATGAGAGGAAATCGTGGTGAAACATTGTTTTAGCTGTACATACGCGATGGACGATAAAATTACGTGTGTTTATTTTTCCTTTTGAAAATTGATGTTCACATATTATTCCTATGATATTTTTGGATCATAACAAAAAAGAAAAATTAAATTGGTGTCTGGCATTAATATATTGTATAGTCGTTAACATATGACTAGCTGGTGCCCGCGACTTCGTCCGCATTGAACCAAAATTAAAAAGAACCAGAGAAAATATATTATGTCTGTTATATTTTCTTAGGTGAGAAAATAACTGTTATAAAGAAAATAACGTTAATATTATAAACAGGAAAAATTTGTTTGTTTGTTTGTTTGCATTGAATGGCTCCGAAACTACTGGACCGATTTGAAAAAAAATTCACTGTTGTGGGAAGCTATATTATCAGCGAGTAACATATTAGGCTATATTTTATAAAAATACGCCGCCGAAGTTGCGTGCAACAGTTATTTTTTTATATTTTTAGTCGATCCCTCAGGAATAAGTAGTACTTTATTCTGAATGACAGGTACCCTTACTTATCACTGACACGAAGCCGGGTGGGTCGCTACTTCTTCTAATATGTATATAAAATTAATTCTCGTGTCGCGGTGTTTGTTTGTTGCCAAACTCTTCCGAAACGGCTGGACCGATTTTGATGAAATTTTGTGTGCTTATCGGGTAGGTCTGAGAATCGGCCAACATCTATTTTTATACCCCTAAATGTTAAGGGTGGTCCACCCCAAAATTTTTATTGGTAAAACAACTTTTGCTGGGTCAGCTAGTTTTATTATAAAGGCATCATAAATAAGCAGATTGATGACTTCTAACTGAGATGTAATGGTTAGGTATTACTCATACTAGACTTTCTTTAGATAATCAAATTTAAGCATTCTGTATAGGTTAATGTTTCAGGGAGCGCGAAATTGCAAAATGGCGCACTGCCAACATTTTACTCTATAACAATGTAATCGTATAGAATGTGTAATAGTTATTCGAATATTCACTGCAATATAATGACCCACTTTTTGAATCTATAAAATGCAAATTTTCAATGTGCTCTGTTAAGATTATTAAGGCTCATGTTATCAAAGAGTCCTTAAGAAGAGATTATATTACCTATATAACGCTGCTTATAAACTAAACTAAATATAATCACAATCCTTCATATTGTATGTTGAAAAAACACTTATGGTTGTTTTTTTCCATATTTAGTATATTTTGATATTTTTTTATATATTCAAAAGTAACTTACATGCTTATATCTCTTCTAGTATTCAGTTTATTATAAAAGTACTTAAAACATTTAATGCTACTTAAAAATACGCTTCTAACGATGTATAATATGCATATATTTGATATATATCTAATAAGAAAAAAAAAATAGACAAAAATAAATTAATTTTTAGATTAGCTCTCCTGTAAAAAGTATAATTTTGATTATATTTAACGATATCTGACTCAGGGTTTGATTTTCGGCAGGGTCAACATTGGATTTTTACTTTTTCACTTATAGAAAGTTACATTATCAGCCAGTAACATAGTCTAAGTATATTTTATAAAGTTACGCGGACCAATTCGCGTGCCACAGCTAGTTACAAATAAGTCTAATATTTATTTATTTATTTATTCATAACAAAATCTACAGCTCTCAAAATCAAAATAAAAAAAAAACCTTACAGCCAATTACAGATTTTACATCATAAGAATCAGATATTTCATTAGGAAGGCTATAAAGCAATCTTTTTTTACGTAAGCAAAAAATTTCCCACTGTAGTTAAGCTAGTAGGTAATCTAATAATAAAATCAACCATCATAAATCATAACATTTGACTGTCTGTATGAGCGACGAACGCGACACGTGTTTTCAGAACTGACGAATTCTCTGAATTCAGCAACATTACTAAGAAAATTTATTTTAACTGCTTCTTTTTAGATTCGAACCTTATTAAGTATTAGCCTCCCGTCATCGACTTTACACGGATGAAATATCCTAACTAATATTATAAATGCGAAAGTTTGTATGGATGTATGGATGTTTGTAACTCTTTCACGCAAAAACTATTGAACCGATCACCATGAAATTTGTCATACACGTTGTCTGGGACACCAGAAAGGACATAGGGTACCTTTCATCCAGAAAAAAAGTACTGCTCCCGAGGTATTAACTAAAATTAAGGAAACTAACTCCTCGCTAAGTATAATAGCAATAACGATGTCAGGCGATATATTGCTTTTTCAACGCGGACGTAGTCGCGGGCACCAGCTAGTTTTTCTATAAATACAAAAGCCTTCCCCCTTTATCGCCATTTTCAATGGTGAAAACCGTATGAAAATCAGTTTTTATTTTGCATTCTGATTTAAACAGCTTCGGGATGCATTTAGTGTGATTGCGAAATTGAGCCACATTTATATTTATATATAAAAATTTCGTGTCACATTGTTTGACGCCAATAAACTACTGAACAGATTTTGATAAAACTTTGTAACTATGTTTAATTTGGTCCAACTTAAAAGATAGGATATTATTTTATTTTGAACCCGGGCGAAGACGGGAGCGTGCAGCTAGTCAAAGATTTTTTTTACCAAGATTATAGACACTAACATTTCTCTCAGCTTCAATTCACCTACGTGAGATTAGCAATTATATTAAAAAAATATCAGAAATAATATTAGAATGAAAGTTTAAATATTTATGTAAGTATCAAAGAGATTTCTCCAATAAACTATATATTTTGATTTGTTAATATAAATTTAAATTTTAACAGGGTTTCGAGAAAAAAAGCCAATATACTTAATGAGGATCCTGAGGAAAGAAACTCACTATACCTAAATATGTACTTTTTGTTATTTATAAAATAATAAATATAACAATTACAATCATTTCAATTAATTATACACAAAATCAAAGTATAACTATAATATACAAATACTAAAGATAGTGTGACCTCAAAATCAACGATTTTATGATTGCTTTTCGAAAAGTGTTTGGTTTTTATTACACTTTTAAATTTACTTATATGTAAGGCTCTGATAATCTCAGGAAATTTATTAAGTAAAATAATTTTTTTTTGTGAAAAGGGATTTAATTTTTTTTATTTAATTAATTAATATTACATATGCACATATATATTTACATATAACCTACAATTTATTTATTATATTATAGTAAAATAATTATTACTTATCTTGTGGAGTCGGATTTAAAAAAAATTGAATATTATCCACAATGGAGTATAAAAAATTACGTTTAAACTGAAAATTCGTACGGAAATGTTGGAGACATGAATTTTCGCGATTTCTTAATTAAGATCTCGGCCAGCTGGTGACTATTTATAAAGCATTTATAGTGGGCCCGGGATTGCCTGGAAACGGTCCGCGGCCACGTACCTACAGATTATATTTTACACAATAATAAGTATACTTTTAATAATTTAAATGATTAAAAATTCAAGGCGAGGACTTAACAGAATAGAAAAGAGTTATTTTCGTCGCCATAATTTGACTTCATAGAGTAAAATTAAAAGTTAGATAAAAATATAGTGCATAGCGTCTGTTTACCTACTCAATTCAATTAAAAAAAAATTATAAAAACCTTTGCGTAGTTTAAAAGATCTAAGAGTAAAATAATGAGATAGCTGAAAGCGACATTTTTTTATACTATGTAAAGATAATATAATTATATGTCGCAGTATAATCGAAAAGAACGGATTTTCGCAAAAATACTAGTAAGATTGCAAAGAACCGGACAGTAGGAAACTAACAACTAATTTTGCAATCTTCCTGGGTACTTTCAGGATCTTTGCGAAAATCCGACCAAATTTAAGTAAATCGAGAATAAACGTTCAACAGTTCACAAGTCTTGAGCGCCGATTGGCCTCAAGGCCTCAAAGGTTTCAATAAGAATCATTTTCTAAGACATGCAGTACTTACCTAAATACTTAAGTTTTAATTTTACATTGCTGCACCTTACAGTTTCTTTAAAATTAACGATAAAAACGCATGTAAAGTCGCCATCAACCACAAAAATATAATTATGTCGTCGGCACATCGTAGAATTGGGCATATCATGATATTTCTGTTCAGATCATATTTCTGTTAAAACTGAGAGGATCGCCTCACTCCGCTCCGCTTCGCTCGGCTCCCCAAATTTATTTCCATGTAAACCTCGTCGCACCTATTTTTGACTTTTGGTGAAAGATTTTCTATTTCATACTTTACGATCTGCCCAATTCTACGATCTGCCCACGACATATATACAAATACATCTACCATCTGATGTTGACATAATTATGCCTCTGTGAACGGATTGTATAAGTAAATATTCATTGCGTTTTAACTCTTCAGTTGATGGATGAGTCACAGATATTTTTTCACGAAATCCAAGAATGCGGATTAAATATAAGGCGGATTACAAAAATCTGAAAATAACCGACTCGGTTTTAACTATCTGTTTTAAATATAGAATGGTTTGTTTAAAATCTATCAATCAACGGTTGAAAACATGCCGGATTATTGGAGTTCGTGATGAGATGAATACTTAACACTATTTTAGTTTGTTTTGTTTTTACAATACGTTACACTGTAACACACTACCAAGATATATCCATACTAATCCTTGACTTATGGTTTTTAAATATCATTGCACTTATACTATAGATAATACTAGTTGGTGCCCGCGATTTCGTCCGCGTTGAAATAGCAAATATGTCGCCTGACATCGTTATTGCTATTATACTTAGCAAGGAGTTAGTTTCCTTAATTTTAGATAATCCCTCGGGAGCAGTACTTTTTTTCTGGATGAAAGGTCTTTTTTTCCATACAAACTTTCGCATTTATAATATTAGTAGATTAGTAGACTAGTAGATAATATATTATAGAAATATACCTACCCGTAGATATAAAGTAGCGGTCATTTGCGCTTTGTTATCAGTGAAGAATTTTATTATATTCGCTTGTTTAGAATATATTGTGATAATATGTACTTTGGTGCACGTTAAGGGTCCCAAATGAGGGCCCTTGAGTGATGACTGGCGGTTTCTCTGCTATTGCCACTTAAAATGCGGTCTGCTCTTGCTAGTTTTCGGCTAAAATTATTAATTGTTTTGCGTTGAGGTGGGGTCCGATGGCGGTACGGGGCACATTGATTATTTCGCCCTTAATTTACATTATTTACGAAAGTATTAGTTTTTAAGACATCAAAGAAATACTTCCTTACTAGATAGATAGATACGGTCTTACTACAAAAGATTCAGTAAGCACTGTTCAAACACATGCTTAGTTAGACAAGCATTAAGCATTTAAGCATTGGTCAGCGAGCGTTTAAAATGTCCCTACCACAAAACCTTATTTAGCGCTTGTTTCGGTAGACAGTGTTAAAGTACGTGAATGTTATTGAATTATGGCAACCTTGGCAAACATTCATTCAGTCACTCGCCCTGCATTCATGTCATTTTCATTTTACGCAGATCTGATAGGCGTATAATGATGAATTTTGGTTTTCACAAGCTATTATTCCGGACTATATTAATGATATCAGCAAATTATAAGATTGGAATAAGTAATAAATTACAACAAATACGTTAGATTATTTATAAAATTTCGTAATACCAAAAAATATTGAGCATAATGGAACGTAACTAACACTGACGTAATTGTCAAATGTAAAGTTTGATTTGTCAAAATTGTTAAATAATTTTTTTATTTGAGGATCCACCTCTAGCATCACATGGTAGATCATCCTTTATTAAATAAATAATCTTGTTACCAAAGTTATATATTCGAAAGGATTAATTCTCTCACGATGTATTCTATCTCAAAAATTATCCATGTAATCCATATCCTCCATGTCAATTAAATTTAAAATATCCATACTCATTTATAAAATCAAAAGAAATCTTTAATATTAACTATTAAGTATACGCAAAACGAAATTTAACACAATACGTCAGAGGAAGAGAGGCCGTTAACTAGATAGACACTCGTTAAACTAGCATATGGCGGTGGTTAAATTTAAATAATGCTCAAGCATTGTTAAACCCTAAACAATGCCTAGACACTCTTTTGTAGTAAAGTTTTTTTTTTAACACGTGTTTTAAGCCTGATTAAAGTGTGTTTAATATTTTTGTAGTAAGACCGCTAGAGTCTATCTTGTTCCATTCCATCCTGTCATAGCTTTCGCAACTGCGAAGCCTTTAAGAGCCACGACTAGGTTTGTCCATCGGCTTGGAGACCGGCCACTAGGTTAGGAGAAGTCTTAAATAAATGTGATCTGTCTGTTTGTCTGTTAACTTTTCACGCCTTAATCATACTCAACCGATCATCGTAAACCACCTTTTTCTTTTGCCGTTTTTTCAAAATTCAAAGTTCATTAGACAATTACTAATTACAAATTAGAAAGTACGTTTCAACCAGGTTTCAACATGCTTCTTGTGTCATTGGCAGAAAATAGTCAGAACAAGATACAAAATTCGTACTTACTTATTTTAACTTTCACAAATTGTAATTAATGTTGTATAGTATGTTCCTGCCTTTACGTTTACATAACATATTATGTTTAACATCGCATGACACAAACATTATTAGTCAATTTCAAATTAAACAGTATTTTTCCGAGCATAGAAAAAAAAAAAAAAAATCTTTCGCTTTATAAATAACTCTGAATCTCGTTCGTTGAACCAAAACATCTATATTATGTTTTAGTATCTACTGCTAGGCCATTTGTATCCCTCTGTGTGTGTCTGCACAAGCCCCCCCCTCCCTACGTCTGGGTATTGCCTGGGTGTCTCCGGGCAATCCCTTCCTTTGGCGATAGCCTAGTCAGTAATGGCTAGGCTGCGCTGGGGGTGGATAGGAGTTAGTTGCCTCGGCAGAGCCCGGTTCACCCCGCTCACAGGGCAAGGAGGCATCGGGGAGTTTTAGTGGGTATTCCCAGTGCCGCTAACATCAGGTGCTGGGCGACCCCCACATATCCCTACCGCATAGCCAGCGGATTAAGCGGATTTAAAAAAAGGCCATTTGTATCCCTGATAAGTGTATGATAAAGTGTGTGAATGTGTGTTTTTCTTCATGAAGTTTATGTAGAAAAAAAAGTGTGTGTGTCACCTCACGCACGACTGGAGTTTAGGTACTCCTTATGAACGATAAATAAATAATTTAATAAATACGACCAAACGAATAAATAAATACCGATGCCATCTAGTTTTCGCAAGGATGTATTGTTACGTAACATATTCTAGTTTTAGTGAAATTGTGTAGATGGCGCTGAAAAATAATAACTAACGCGTAACGCGTAAAGTGTGACAATTTTTATTTTACTCCCATAATTTTCATACCCGGGCTTATATATGATAATCGTTTCTTAAGAAGTAAAACTCCAAAAATACGCTTGACAGAGTAACAAGCAAAGCGTTAGGATTCTTTTGAGCACACAAGAAAAAAAATATTATCAATAGACCTAAACTTTCAAAGCTCAATCTAATGAGATAAAAGATAAAAAATACCAATGCCTAATATTACTAACATTCTAAGTACCTACTAAAAAAAACAGATGCGGACAATTCAAATACTTATAGCATCTGATGCTATAATTGAATTGTGCCCTTCTTTGAAGTGTTGAAAAGCCCCTTGTAATTATGTATTAATTTGCAGTGACAATAGTCAGACAGGACATATTTGTTTGAAACTTCTATGATAGAAATAAATGTATCCTACATGACATACTAAATAAAAGCAGAATAAAAGGCATTCATAAACATCAGTGTCAAAAATGGTCTCTTTAAATTTATTTTAATTATAATTAAAAAATGTATACAAAATTTCTAACACGATTTTTATGAGCGATATTTAAGAGCGTCGTCTGATGCATGTGTAAAATATCTAAAAATATTCTTCTAAAATCTCCTTTACGACTTTACGACGCATTCAACAGAATGTCGCCACTTTCCGGTTCACGAGTGCCCGTTGGATGAGTGGTTAGGGTGCTTGCGTTAACGTTCTGTTCTAGGGTTCCCGGGTTCGATCTCCGGCAGGGTCAACATTGGAAATAATTTTTCAAAGTTGGCTCTTATCTAGATTTAGATTCACAGACATTTGTGTAGCCCGCCATCACTCCTTTACGAAGACCTACCACAACAGCACATAACAGCATGTGTGCTGTTTTAGTGAGTAAGCGATGTCTATCGTTTTCCAATCCTTTATCCTAATATAATCAGCAGATCACTTGTAGCACCTATGGAGTTGCTTTTGTTATAGGAGACGGTAGCCATCTGTCATCAAATTGACCGTCAGCCTCTCTGTCGACTTTAACTTCTTCTTCTTCTTCTTTTTCTTCTTCTTCTCTTTTAATGTCTTGGCTCCATCAGATCTTCCCCGATGTTTTTGCCAGTGTTATTATTAAAAATAGCAATTTGTAATAGCTTTTTTTTAAAATAAAAAAGGGCAAAATTGAAATTAAAATCAAAAGTAGCAGATCCCGAGACTAGTCAGTCAAGTCAAGTCCAGTCAAGTCATAGTTTTTCTTAGTTTTCCAAAACAGGTCCGTCAAGTCCAAAGCAGTAAAGTCAGTCGACTTTAACTTAAAAATAACGTTACAAAAATATTTTAGATTAAGCAACCTATTGTGACAGTTTTAATATTAAGCTTGGGGTTGCCACCCCGGTTTATAGGACCTATAAAATTTTGAGTATGTAATATTTTGCTAATATAATATTTTGAGAACACAATAAGCCATTTAATTAAACATTTTTAATCACGATTGTCCCAAATATAATATTTTGCGAATATAATATTTTAAGAATATAATAATTTGCGAATATAATATTTTGAGAATATAATAATTTGCGAATATAATAATTTGAGAATATAATAATTTGCGAAGATAATAATTTGCGAATATAGAAATTTGAGAATATAAATATTATGCTCATAAGCGATTCTAGCAGTCACTGTGGCTGACTGTTCAAAATCTTTTGTAAAAAATATATCCAAAACCACCTCTCACACTGCTTGTTAAAATTTTAAGGAGTGTTGAATTTTCATACGATACGCACATTTATTTTTAGAACGCAACTAAACTTTCCTCAGAATAACGCCGAAGACCGACTTTATATGATATTTTAAACTTACACTACGGCGAGACACGTGAAGACGTGGACCGGTGTCTAGTCTAGTTTAGTATAGTATTAGCTTTTTTTTTAAAACCATAAAAATTAAGTTTTGTGTTTTGTGAACGCTCCAGTTTATAATAGATTCGGTGAGTTTGAAACTTTGTCAAAGTTTTGATTTTTTTTTAAATTTCTAACGTGACGATTCTTTTTAGTTTTTTTTTTTTAAATTTGTCTCCTATTTTTTCATTGAATTTGTAAATTTGGCGTCTTCTGTATATTCTACCTACTAGCTAATCCAGAGAACTTCGTACCGACAATAATTTTTCTCTTAATTTTGTTGGCTTCACTTTTCCAACGCGCGAGGAAACTTCTTTAGGCCGGATCGAAATATGTTTCATCGAAAAGCAGTTCCATTCACAATGTACGAGTATATTCAGTCTTCTAGACTAGATATTCACATATATTCAGTGAATGTTTTAAAGGATTGTGTGCGGCGAATAATTATTATGTTTTTGCGTGTAAGTTATTTGCAGATATAATATATCAAAGTCAGTGACAGTTTTAATGTGAGGGCAATGCGCATTAAACTATTCTTAATACAAATCAAATAGTGCTTAGCAAATTAATATACCTATATGACGTTTATTACACTTTAGTTTCGGTTCAAATAAACTCTGTACTCATTTCCGGTTCAAAATACCAAATATCGGTACTAATATTATAAATGCGAAAGTTTGTATGGATGTATGGATGTTTGTGACTCTTTCACACAAAAACTACTGAACCGATGACCATGGAATTTTGCATACACGTTGTCTGGGAATCTGGTACACCAGAAAGGACATAGGGCACCTTTCATCCAGAACGCGAACGAAGTCGCGGGCACCAGCTAGTCATTAATATTATTACCTTATTCAATACATATTTGAAAATATGTATTGGATAAGGTAATAATAAATTAAAAATAACTTGTCCCCTGCGATAGAAAGTATGTTTAGTGTAGGGACCACTTAATAATACTGAAATCGCTATCATCCAGTATCTATTTTTCCGCTAACCTCTTAAACACACTACGAATTTTGATATGATTTTCTCTAATGAAAAGAGCGATAAAGAGATATTGAACAAAAATGCCCAGAGTGCTTCAGTATCCAGGGAGACTATAGATAGCTTAAGGGTTCTTTTAATATATCCGAATCAAACAATTTAAAACGATAATGAAACGATAACGAAGTTCGAAAACAATAAAATGTATGGGATTGACATATGCCGTCGCTGAATCACGTGACACATCCCATACATTTTATTCTTTCGAATAGAATCGCTACGGAGAGAATGCCACTTATCTAAGGCCCCTGTACCTTTACCATGAGTTTACAATGACTGCACTCGCTAGCGAGAGCGTAAAACATTTATATGAACAACTGTCAATGTCAAATTGACAATTTTCCATATAAATATTTTACGCTCTCGCTAGCGAGTGCGGTCTTTATAACTCATGGTAAAGGTACTGATATATATTAAGATTCTTAGTCAATTCACAGAAG
This sequence comes from Synanthedon tipuliformis, assembly GCA_947623395.1. Taxonomy (NCBI): domain Eukaryota; kingdom Metazoa; phylum Arthropoda; class Insecta; order Lepidoptera; family Sesiidae; genus Synanthedon; species Synanthedon tipuliformis. Next base: position 1,598,807 of record OX392432.1, on the reverse strand, counting down.
CAATAATTTCATATCAAATTGTCAATCGTTTATGTCTATGTTTTCATCACTTAACAACTAATAAAAACGTTAGCCAACAAATGAGGCGGGAAAACAATACAAAGCGAGCAAGATGACAAGCGGCTCGGCTTGTCGTGGCCACCTGTCAAATGAACTGTCAAATGGTGACAACTTGTCACCGTATAAATAGAAGCAAATAAATGAACTGAAAACACGGCATAATCTTTCTTTTTTTTTATTAACTTAAGCATGGTTTGAAATAGTAGATGTTTCATTTTTAATTTTTAATGTCGTCACAAGATATTTGCTTATTAATTTTTTTCTAGATGAAAGGTACGCTATATAGGATCATTGTACACCTGAAAAGGGGTTGTCCATTAATCACGTGATGTTTTTAGCATTTTCTAAAGCTTATGCTAAAAATTAAGGAACGTGATAAAGTTTCTTATTGACGTTATAAAAATTCGGTTCAACGTTGTGTTTTCAACTGATAAATAAATACACGTGATACCTCACTTATTTTGGTTTCTTTCACATGCAATGTATTGTTTTATTTTAATGTCTTGAAATTGAATTCGCTTGTTCAATTTGAGGTTTGCTGGTCAGGATCCAAGGACCCCATGAGCTTGAGGGCCCCACTGCACTGCACTGTTTAGTCTAGCCCTCCGGTAGCTACGCCACTACCTGCAAGCGTAACAAAAAATAAATAAACTTTTGCATTTTTAATATTATATGTTAATAATTTTCATGTATGAGCAAATTTTGTTTTTCTTTTTATGTCGCAAAAGAAAATGAAATGAATACTGTCAAATCTGGTGAAATTTCTAACGCATGCGTGGTAAAAAAAATTACTTGACTGTTGTCTCAAGGCTACTTGGTTGTAGATAATATGAAATCCCTGGTATTATTTTAAATAACTGTAATAATTGAAGAAGTATAAATAATAAACATCAAGATCAAGTAGACAATTTATGCCTTATTAGGATTTGGGAAGTACGTCAGTAAATTCTGACATTAATTATTGACAGTGACGTTGTCAGAATGACAATAAATTTGATGTCAAAATGATGTTTATGACGCTTGCGCGGTGTAAAATGATATGGCCCTGACTCGAGGTTAGATTTATAAGGAACAGATAATATCGATATCGATAAAACAGTATATAATAATATTATTTTTATTGTTTCGTAACTAAGTATTTTTAAGTAATTCTGTAATTTTTGTTATTTTGTAGCATTTTTCATTACACTACGGGGGTTTGATTGGTATCTATTAGGTAGGTAATCTAAAAGAAAGCTAAATAAAATAACTTCATCGTCAATGATTTTGTATTGGTCTCGCTCGCTACGCTCAACTAGATAGAGGACTATACAACAACGACAGCTCCGTAAATGCGGCCGTTTTTTATTCTAGTGTGTTTAAGCAACAATTGTCAGTTGACATTGTGTACTAGTGTGCGTGAAGAATTGTGTTACCAGCTGCTAACTGTTACCCGAGTTAATGGGAAAAATATTTTATGCTGTGGTCTATTAGTTAATTAAGTTATAAATATAGCTCAGAAAATACTTAAAAATGAACAATAAATTAAAACGGAATGTATAAATATATTTATATATAGAAAAATGGAAAATATGTATTATATCAATGATTAGGCCTCATTTTTAATAGTTTTTTTTTATTTACATGTAATATTTACAAGTTATTATTAAAAATAAGGGTTAATAAGGGTTGGCTTTAGAATCGTGTGGGAAGATTTTAGGGTATTGGAAGGTTAAATTAGTTAGAAATGGATGTTAATTTCATAAAAATATAGTTTTTATGGAAAGGAAATCAGTCTACAATTAATTTATAGTACAGTGAATATAGTCGTTTTTTTTGGTCAACTGCACTATCCTACCGATCCAATTTTTTTTTTCTATAAGGTTTAGGATCACTTACAGAGTGTAAAATCACAAAATGCTGACAGATTCCGGTGACAGCATAGGCGCCATCTTGAAAAAACGTTTCTGGCCGATATCTCGGAAACTATGCACTTTAGGGCAAAAGTGATAGAGACCATTATTGTAGAGAATACTATTTCGCATCTTTTATTTCTTACGCATTTTTTTGTAAAACTCACCGCTTACGTTTTATGGCTCATTTAATTAACACATTTTTCTATCTCGGCCGATAACTCTTATAATATTGGATTAATCAATAAAATGCATCAATCCATTTTTAAAGATCAATCTATTCCCCACAACTTTTATTTGAAACTTTTTTTTTTAATGTCCATAGTTTTCAAGCTATCGGACGTTGAATGTAGAAATGCCGACGAGAAGAGGAACCATCGGATACAATTGGATTTCCGCCGCCTCCAAAACGCTCGAAACTTTGATATAATTTTTAATTTCTTTTTGTATTATTGTTTTCCTGACAATAAATTTTGAAAATATTTGTAAAAATAGTCCCCTTTCCGTTTCTTCCATTTATGACATCTGAACGTAACATAATCAATAATAATTACTCACCACACCAGTTTTAAATGAAAGCACTAAATATAATAAAAAATAATAAAATAATAAAAAAATTAAAAAAATTCGTTACTATCTCAGGTAAGGAAATGAACTTTTCATTGTTAAGTACATCAACATTCGGGATATTTTTTCAAATGTGTTTGTTGAATTTTTACCATTGTACTCTATGCATACCTTGAAAATTCAAACCTTGCACCTGGTAGTCCAACATTTAACGCCTTATAGCTCGAAAACTATGGACATTAAAAAAAAAAGTTTTAAATAAAAGTTGTGGGGAATAGATTGATCTTTAAAAATGGATTGATGCATTTTATTGATTAATCCAATATTATAAGAGTTATCGGCAGAGATAGAAAAATGTGTTAATTAAATGAGCCATAAAACGTAAGCGGTGAGTTTTACAAAAAAATGCGTAACAAATAAAAGATGCGAAATAGTATTCTCTACAATAATGGTCTCTATCACTTTTGCCCTAAAGTGCAGTTTCCGAGATATCGGCCAGAAACATTTTTTCAAGATGGCGCCTGTGCTGTCACCGGAATCTGTCACCATTTTGTGATTTTATATTCAGTAAGTGATCCTAAACCATATAGAAAAAAAAATTGAATCGGTAGGATAGTGCAAAGTTAAATGTCTATATTCACTGGCCTATTTAATAAGATTTTAGAACATAACCTAAAATTGTTTACAATACAAAGAAATATGCACATACCAGTAATATAGAAGGCTTATAAAGTGTTTGGAAGTGAGATTATTTAACAATAGATGTTAGTTTTATAAAAATATTGTTTTTATGGTGAGGAAATTCATTAACAATTAATTTTATATAGATTTTAAAACATGACCTCAAATTGTTTGTATAGTACATCAATATTTACATACATGTTGTAGGTACAAGACATTTGTACTGGATGAAAACAAATAGGTTAGGTTCCGTAATGTTTATGACTCTGTGGTTCATTGGCTCTGTGGTTGAAGATTAAACTTGAAGTAAACACGTATGTAAAAAGTAGATACAACAAAATTAAATAAATGAAAACAGTTTTAAACAGTGAAAATTTATGTGTTGTACTGAATATGTGTATTGTAATAATGTTTTTAAGTGATGCTGATGCTGATAGTTGCAACAAACCTGGTATGTACCTACATATTTATTTGTATTGTAAACAATTTTAGGTTATGTTCTAAAATATTATTAAATTAATTGTACTCATTTCCTTTCCATAAAAACTATATTTTTATAAAATTAACATCCATTTCTAACTAATTTAACCTTTAAATACCCTAAAATCTTCCCACACGATTCTAAATAATTCCCAATAACTAGGTTAGATAAATGAAATATGTTATATAATAAAATAAAATAAAAACAATAAATTCACATTATAAAAATCTCAAACATGGGGAAATTGATTCTTGTATACGCGGCAACACTGAATGGCGTTTTGGGTTCATATTATTTTATGTTGAAATTTCGAAATTATACGATACTTACTGAGGGTATGTGATCCCAGTGTTCTTCTTATTTTTTGTGGTATTATTTTTACACAGTTTCACTACGCACCCCGGCATTTTAGTTTGAATTATGCCCAAAATTTAATAAAACATTCGGCATGTACACATGACAGACAGGTTGCAGTGTGACTGGGTGGTGACTAGCTCCGGTACGCCAAATTTTGCGTATAATTTTTTTCGCGTTTGACAATTACGACTGCTTTGTCTTGTCGAGTGAAGCGAGACCAATTTTTAGTCTATGTTCATCGTTATATCTGAGTAAAACCGAGTACTTACTATCATGCAGCATAACACTGATAAAATCCTAATTAATATTATAGTTTGTTTGCTACACTTTCACGCCTTAACTCACTCGCCTTACTCCTCATCATCATCATGAAATTTTGCATACACGTTCTCTGGGATACTAAAAGAACGTTTCATTCAGAAAGTTTCCTACTGTTTCCTATATAAGAACTATTGTTCATAATGTGTTTCGTTCTGTCCCCTCTAACGTAGTGATTACATACTAGGGTTCATTCCCGGGAATTCTCGGCTCGAGAATTCCCGGGAAATCGTTGGGATTTGTTCCCGGGAAATCAAGCTCGAGAAAAGTCGAGAACTCGAGAAATCATGTACCTATATAGAAATTAAATCGCCGTTTGTTGTGTTGCGTGGAGGCGCGGGCCCAAGCGCAGCGGCACCCTTTGATCTCGCTGCAAGCGCTCTGCGGCGTCGTTTTTACACGTTCATTTGTGTTTCGACTCTAGCCAAGTACCTATAGTTTACGTAGTGAGTGTTTCACAGATTACGTGATAAATTGAAATAAAACAGGTAAGTCTTTTCACTTTTATTGACACATCATGGCTTTATTATTCATATTATTTTTATCAATAATATAATCTAAATATGATCTTAAATTTTACTAGGTACGAGTACCTATCTGTTTTTTTCTATTATTTTTTAGTCAAACTTTAATACATAAAATAACTAACGATACATTAATTATACTACTTAGTCTAATTATATTTCCTATTTTTGTAAAACAACAACACACAAGCTTAGTTTTTAATTATTCTGATATGTTTTTCTTATGTAAGTAATTTGAAATTAATTAATGTGTCATTTTAAATTTGTGAGACGAATATTGCCAGTTGTGTTGTGTGTGTGTGTATCACATATTACTCCAAGGGCTTATTATTAATTTGAATTGCGTTTGTTATAGATTTTACCGAAACGTCACTATAACAGTAAAGATGGAAGCATCAAAAGTATGGAAATATTTCAAAAAAAATAAGGAATCTGCAAATGCGCAATACCTAAGGTGCCCAAAAACCATTGCTTGCAAAGGTTCAAATACTAGTGGGTTGGTGAGACATTTAGCACATGTGCATAAAATCAATATTACTAAATGCGGGACCCAAGAAGAATCCGAATCTGAAGCATCTACAAGTTCAGGTGTGAGTGCACCGAAAAAAAGCAGGCCTGGGTATGAAAGTATGCAGCAACAGAAACTAAACTTCAAAACTCCACCGATACAATCATTGGGTGAAATATTGGCGAGGCTGGCTGCAAAAGACGGCTTCACCATAAAAGGAATTTTATGGTGAAAAATGAAACTTTTGTTTATAAGTTCTAAATAACCAGCCAAAAATGGTGCTGTCATTATAATTATGAGTCTGAATAATATAATTTCTGTATTTTTTTAAAAAAAGATAATTAGCTTATTCATAAGATTAATGTTTTTGAATATAATCAATAAAAGTTTTATAATTAATTTGATACTTTTATTTGAGAGGAAAACCACTGAATTTGTTGACGTTATTGGAACCAAAGAATATGAGAAAACGTACATAAATGTAAATTTCTCGACAACCCGAGAAGCCTCGAGAAATTAGCCTCGAGAATTCTCGAGACCCGAGAAATTGAAAAGCTCGAGAAATCATGAACCCTATTACATACTCTTTGCTATCTCCGAGAGATCACCTAAAAATATTTTTATAAAATGTGGTCAACAGTTAGGCGCCGAAAAAAGCGTTGCCTAGTAAAAATAAACAAAATTTAAGAAAATATTTTTCTCGGTGCAATTTAATTTTAGATCGTGTTTATTGATAACGGAATTTAGATCTTTTAAACTAACGGTTTTCACTAATACAGTAAATAGACAAAAAAATGGCACCTGGACGAAGCCGGGAGCGGGTCGCTAGCTAGTCGCTAGTTACATTACAATCAAGTAAAACTACCTAAAAGTCAGTACTATAGGTAAATTATAGTAAAGCGAAAAAGGTTTCGAGGTATCCCATCACTATTATTCAACCTTAAACACGGAGAGCCTTCTGAGATAATGTCCTTGATTTTGGAGGTCTCGCATTGAAACCTTCTTGCGTCCTTCGAACGAGGTCAGCCCTTGAAACGAAGGTCTCCTTGTGTGGCCTTTATGAAGGCGAAGGTTGTTTGACTCCACGTGTAACGCGGACGGCATTGATATGATAAACATCGTACTTTTTGTATATCTAGATATACATTTTTGTTTTAATTAATTAATATTTTTTTCTAATATTGTTTTAATAACAAAAGAAAGTATATTGAGTTCAAACAACTTCCCAAATCGGTTCCCGGTGGGGTCAAAATTGGAGATAATATTTCCAGTCTGGATTTGAAAAGTAATGGCAGAGCATACAGTCATTTGGGGTAGCCCATCTGGCGGCTGTAACCATCCCCTTACAGAAAAACACAGTGAAATAACAGCATATTATAATTACTTATGTGTTACTGTGGTTTATTTATTTTTACTCAGCTTGAAATTCCAATAAAATCTTGGGTGTTTTTGTGACTTGCTAATGAAGAAAGTATAATGTTGGAAGAGCAATTAACTAAGTGTGGTTCTCAATGGACTAACACATATTCGGTTTCAAGCCTTATTGTCAATCATAATACATCAACAGGCGTCGCTCGGCCGCTTGCCAAGCAGCTGTCTTCGCCAATCATACGGTGACACTCCTCAATGTGGGAACACGTGTGGGGATTTAATGATAGTCACTATGAAACTATGAAAGTTAAAACTGCTGCCAACGTCTCGTGGATTGTGAAGAAAGTTGACAATATCTGATAATAATAATTAAGCTAAATAATAACGTAAACAAGGCACATTAGCTTAGGTACACTAAATGTGTACCTAAGCTAATGTGCCTTGTTTACGTATTTTATTTTAATTAAAAGAAAAATAGTGACCCGCTCTTGGCTTCACACGGATGGATGTTTTTCTGCAAATTATACACGCAAACTTTAGGACGAGCCCGTTGGATGAAGGGAGCTTGCCAAACGTCTCAGAGGCTCCGGGTTCGATCCTTGTCTGTCGACCTTAACATAAAAAAAGCTTACCTCAACCAATCAAACTATTAGTGAAAACAGTGTCAAAATCCTTATGCTGGTTTAGAAGAAGTTGGCAGAGAGACAGAGAGAGATGAAGAGTGACTTTACTTTATAACTGACAGACAACAACGTGTATGCAAAATTTCATGGTGATCGGTTCAGTAGTTTTTGCGTGAAAGAGTTACAAACATCCATACATCCATACAAACTTTCGCATTTATAATATTAATAGGATGTCCGCCATCTTCCCATTAACCTGGACATCTGGGCGGTAGTCTTATAGGGGACGACCACAACTACGGGTGGTACCGCTATGTATCCGTGGACCAACTCGATCACACAACTAGTTGTGCTATCGGGACCTGCTTTGATGGATTTACGCCCCGGCCCCGTAAATGACCAGGGCGTACCTTCACTTTCGGGTACGCCGAGGTACGCGTTGCCCTCCCCGCGTTGAATGGCGGGGCACCGATGTCGTGTCATAACGTCTCCTCGACCGCGCCCATCAACGGCCATTGGGTTTTAGCCGGTAGGAATGCGGCATAACCACGCCGGCAGTGTAGGGACACTGCCAGGTATCCAAGAGGATCTCCCAACGTTAAAACAAATGGTAAACAGCCGTGGCTGGTCTCGGATGTCGTGTCACAACGCTCCCGCTACACCGCCCTTACCGCGCTAGTTAGTCGTTGGGTCTTTAGCCGGTAGGAGACAGGTTAACTCCGAAGCACAGAAAACTAAACCAACTCCGAAACGTCTCCTACGCTGTCGAGTATCCACCAGGATTTCCCAACGTTGAAAATGGTTATACTTATGTATAATATTAGTTCATATAATATTACACAAATCTCATAAAATCGTTGTATCGTCTGTTAGTTTATTCATCTGATAGTTAAATAAATTTTATAACGACATTTATAGCTTGCTCTGCGAATTTTGAACTTTAAAAATATTATGCTTGTATACGGGCCAAAGTAAATTAAACTCAAAACTAAAACTACAGTTAAAAATAAACTCAATGTGCTAACAATTTGTCTTTGAGCTCATTACTCATTAATAAATCAAAATGAACGATGCCTATGCTACGTGTTCTTGCCACTTACCGTTACGCCTCAACGCTGGTCTATTATTGTGGTGACTCAAATTAAGTATATATATTATTGTAGCAACATGCCTGTTTGACTTTAATGAGCTCGGGGTATGTCTTCGTTTGACGCATTATTTCTTTCTTTAGCAGTGCTTCCCCCCAGCTTCATCCGAGATGTAAGAAAGAAAGAAAAATGTTTGGTACATTGTAAAGTATTGGTAAAGAAAAGTTTACAAAAATGGTCTCCGCTCAGTCTGACGCTGATCTTCTGCGAATGTCATTTTAATTACATTATTAGTTACTACACTTTTTATTGTAATTTACAACAAACCGTTCTCGTTTAATAGCTCTGTTCATAAGTGAAAACCGATATAGAATCCGTTAGGTGGTTTAAAATTTTTTTAGTTTTTATTATATATGTACGTAAACTTTTCAGGAAAAATATCTAACTGATGATGAAAACCGCATTAAAATTAGTTGTGTACCTATTATGAATGAGTTTTTAAAACTTTAAAAAAAAATGACACCTCATCTTTATCATCGGACATTCAGACGTACGGCAGGTAAACATCCGGTTTACCTGCCGTATACATACGTCTGATTGTCCGATGGAAGAAAAGAGAAGGCGACATGAGCCATGCACTTTCTTAGTGAATGCTTATGTTATGTTTTTTTTTTTTTTTTTTTTTTTTTTTTTTTACATAAACCCCTCCAGCACCATGCGCTGAAGCCTATATTTACTACTCATCCATTCCAGTTCTCGCTTTCTTTCCTCTCGCACATTTATCCTACATACTATGTCTTTCTTTCATTCATCACTCATTCATGCCTTTGCGGGTGGGATTTCCCGCCTGTCTATCCTATTCTATCTATTTTTTGTCTTTATTTCTAAGCAGGGTCGGGGTAAATAATTATACACAAGATTAATAATTTTACAAATGAACAAATAAAATAATTTCTACAATAAAATTTTACAAAATAAACATTAAAATATAAAATTTAACATATTTACAACATAGTTTAAAACAATAAATAATAAAAATCAAAATCAAAATTATCAAAATATACATCATATCATAACAATAATAAAATCACAGGTTTGGTATTTACATTTTCAGTCCTTATTTCTCTTAATTGCCCTTTCTGCTACTTTTATGCAGTAACTAAAGAATTTATCCCTTTTTTCGCTCATTATTATTTCCTTAATACTTTCTTTAGTTACTTCTGTGTCTATTTCTAGCTCGATTTTAACTCTGTCCCTCTCGTTTGCCGGGCACTCGGTCAGCAGGTGAGGGACCGTCTCCGCAACATTTGGGTCACAGATGCACGATGGACTCTCCTTGCACTTGAAGCGGTTCAAGTACTCGGAGAATCCACCGTGCCCCGTGAACACTTGTGTTAAAATATTATTTATACTCATTTTTCTAATTATGCGGAAGGCCCCGGCAGCAGTGGGGAAAAACAGTTTTGTTACTGCTGCTGTTTCGCCTTGCACGTACCTGCGGTCCCATTCCTCAAGCGAACGCATGCGTATGCTTCGCCTGACGAATGAGACCGGACACAGGTCGTACTTAGGCTTGGTCTTCGTCTTCAGCGCCGCCTCCCTAGCTAGGTGGTCCGCTCGCTCATTTCCCTCGAGGCCGGCGTGGGCTTTTATCCAGAATATGGTTACACGCTTATTCTTTTCGGAAGCTGTTCTTAAATTTTTCCGAGCCTCCACCGCCAGAGGGTGCAAGCAACTATTCGCTGCGATGGTCTGGAGGGCGGCCATTGAGTCACTGTAAATTGCAGAGGTAGTTTCGCCACGACGCAGGATCACCTTCGTCGCCTCACATACCGCCAAGAGCTCGGCCTGGTAGACGGTGCAGTAGGACGGCAGACCAAGTTTGACGGTCTTCGTTTCGGCCTCGCTATTCCATATGGATAGCGCGGCCCCAACCCGACCGTCAATCTTGCTGCCGTCCGTATAAATGCGAAGTTGGTAATTGCAATTTTCTTTTAGTTGTTCCTCGTCCACCAGTCTTCCGAACTCAAGACTGATATGTTCGGCGGGATGGGGACCCTCGATTGCTGGGGCCATCCGCTCGACGTCCCTGTCCTTCAGCTCCGGCCGAGGTACCCCCCTCTTGGCCTCGTAAAGTGAAGCAACTTCATGAACACGTAGGTCAAGGGGGAGCAACCCGGCCAAAAGCAGAGCGGAATGGAGAGACACCGTGCGGTAGGCCTTACACAATTTTAGTGCGAAACCCCTCTGCACAGCGTTTAAACGTTTGGCCACCCCCAGCTTACCGACTGCGGGCGCCCACGCACTCGCAGCGTATGTGATTATGGGCTCCACCGCGGCGATATAGATTGAGCGAACCACTTCGGGGTGGAGTCCCCAGCTAGTCTTGGCGGCTCTCCCCAGCTGCTTATAAATGCCGATGGCCTTCCGACAGACTCTATCCACATGACTATTGAACGTCAATTTTTTATCTATTGTAAGGCCTAAAAGTTTAATCTCGTCTTTGATGCCAATGTTAACTCCGCCCATGCTCAGGCGCGGAGTGTCAAATTTAAGTTTTTTGGTTAACACCATCGCGCATGTTTTGCTCGGTGCAAACCTAAGCTTATTCTTGACACCCCACGCCAGAACCTGCGCTAGGGTGACATTGGCACGATTCTCTATGTTCTGAGCCGTATCTCCGTCAAAGACGAGGACAACATCGTCCGCGAAAGCCTGGCAATAGACGCCTCCATTCTCCAGGCTCCGCAGCAATGTGTCGAGTGTCAGGTTCCAGAGCAAAGGGCCGGCTATAGACCCCTGGATGCAACCCCTGCTTGTCACAGTGCTGAATTCCTCACCGCAGTATCTAACGTTTACCGTCCTGTCGGTGAGGTAGCTATCGAAAACTCGCCTGATATTCGCGGGGCATCCCGCTTCTGCCAGTCTGACCCTGACCATGGGCCACCAGACGCTGTCGAAGGCTCCCTCTATGTCCAAGGACACAAGTGTCACAAGTTTTTTGTTACCAATCAACCTGCGCACATACGACACGAGGTCATAGAGGGAGTCTTCCGTGCTCTTCTGGGGCACAAAGCCATACTGGCGTGCGCTTATGCCCGGCAAAATATGGTATTTCAGGCGAGCCACGAGCATTTTTTCATACACTTTGCCAAGCACGGGAAGCAGACCAATGGGCCGGAATGACTTGGGGATGGCATAACTATCCCTCCCCGGTTTCCGAAGGACAATCACTGCTGCTTCCTTCCATATTCGCGGGAAAATATGGTTGGCCATGCAGTTGTTTACTAAATTTAGAAATACGTTAGGGTCGCAACTGATGGCCCTGGAACAGATGTCAGCAGTGAGTCCGTCGGCACCGGGGGCCTTCTTCGGATTGAAGGAACTCACCGCCATCTCGAGCTCGGTCAGTGTGAATGGAGGGTCCCAAGAAGATTCTTGTTTCCCAACATTCACACCGTCCGCCGCTTTCCTGATTTGGCGGTGAACTTCATCATCCGAGTCGGGAAGGTCTTTCGGGTAGAATGCCTCCGCAAGCCACTCCACCGAGCCCTTCGCGTCCAGAACCACGCCATCTCGCTCCAGTGGCGCGTCCTCGACCCTGACGGAAGTCCTTCCTATGACTCTGTAAATTCCCTGCCAGACGCTTTCGCCGTCCTGCCTTTCGCAAAAAGATGTTATGCTTATGTTATGTTATAGATAAGACAATAAACCTATCTTCCAAGTTTCAGCTTTCTAGACTTAGTAGCTTTGGCTGTGCGTTGATAGTCAGTTAGGATAAATGATTTTATAAATGTAGACCTAAGATTAGTAAAATAGATTTACTAATATGAGATATAGACGAAATAGATGCATGAAGACGACGCTCATGCCATCTGTCGCAAATATACACAAATATAATAGTTTCTTAATAAAATTTAACTGAAAATGTTACAAAAATAGCAACACTTTGTAAGACATAGTGGCTATTAAGCGTTTGACGGTTCTACAATGTAATATGACTAATGGTCGAACTGAATTTAAGCCACCGTATTAAGCTGTCGTGACCGGTCTTATTGATTGGGATTTGCTCCTGGACGGTGTTAAGCCTCAGTGATCAATTTAGATTTTATACGCAAACTAATTGAGAAGACAAACAATTTATCGGTTGGGTTCTTCATAGTCTGTCAATTACAGAAAGGGATTTAAAACTTTTACTATGTGAGTATGTAAGGCACACACAATATTTAGTAATTTGGTGATTATTTTTGCCCGTCTGGCGGAAGAAATCATCTCCTTACTGAAGACCGGTCCGGTGAGTGAGTAAGGGATGCCAGAACCCTTCCCTATCCCTTATACTAAATCCTAATGTAGCGTTGATTGTGCTATAGGCGACGATAACACCTAACATCAAGTGGATCGTCAGCTTGCTTGTAGACCTTAACATAAAAAAAACTGAATAAATTCGACACCTAATAACACACACAAACAACGCCATAGGTGCGGTGGCTGCCGTTTACAGAAGGATTAAGGATAAGAAATAAGGAAGAGATGAAGTATAGCTCTGGCATCACTTACTCACTCAACGAAACATTTGACAGTGGTCGTCTGTACTGCCACATGAATTAAATTAAATAATTTTAATAAATAATTAATTAATTAAATTAAATTAAAATGTGACGACATGTTTGGTCTAGTGGCTAGTAACCCTAGCTGTTAATCAAGCGTTGCGGGTTCGAATCCCGCCTGGGGTATCCAAGAGGATTTCCCAACGTTAAAAAAAAAAAAAAAAAAAAAAAAAAAGGGGCAAAAGTTTATGTGTTAACATTTTACCTTTGTACCTGAGTCATGGATGTTTGTTGGTATTTATAATATGTATGTATTAAAAAAAAATTAATCTATATAGTATATCAACTGTCTAATATCCATAATACAAGCATTAGTACTGTGGTGCTTACTGTGAAACTAGATGGTGCTGTGTGGAATGTGTGAAGATATTTATTTATTGGTCATGTAACATAATTCTTTAGTAAATATTATAATAGTTAAGAAATTTGATACCAATTACTTACTTGGGCCTCTTAATCTAATATATAAAATTCTCGTGTCGCGGTGTTTGTTGTCAAACTCCTCCGAAACGGCTGGACCGATTTTGATGAAATTTTGTGTGCTTATCGGGTAGGTCTGAGAATCGGCCAACAGTACCCTTTGTACCCACAGTTTGTACCTGATTCATGGATGTTTTGTATTTATAATATGTATGTATTTACAAAAAAAAGTAATGTATGTAGTATATCAACTGCCCGGCATCCATAATACAAGCATTAGTTGCTTACTGTGGAACTAGATTGTGCTGTGTGAAATGTGTGAAGATTTATTTATTTATTTATTTATTTATTTATTTATTTATTTATTTATTTATTTATTACCTTTATAATCCAGTGGAAATACAGATTTTTCATTACTAAATAGTAGTCATCCAGTTATATTACAGTGACTATAATAGTCATCTGGCTTGGATTAGTTGGATAAACGTTTCAATTTATTTATGAACAACCACAACGCTTGTAGTAACGTGACATGTCATGCGATACGCTGTTAGTATTTCATTACAACTTATTGAAAACAGTTTCTTCAATAATATTAACTATTTTTATTTTGCTTAAAATTCTTTTTATGGATAATATTATACTGTACGCGCTGTAATTCGTTAACATTTTTTCAGAATGAAATGTATCCAATATGTTAACAATCTGTGTTACAAATTTCATTCAAATACGTTCAGCCGTTTTTTTTTCTTGATTGAGTATACCTACCAAACTTAAAAACTTTCGCATTCATAGTAAGGATCTACAACACTGCAGCGACATCTGTTAACGATCAAATGTAAAATGGATCAAGCGCCATCTAACGTATATTGTGAGCATGACGATTGTTCTTAAAACTCGACCACCGTCGGCAGCGCTGAAGAGTTCTTTCACGACGCCCATCCAGACGAAAGTTGCGTCGCGCGCGCTTCTGTAAAAGATATTTATGTTTGCGTCGAACCAACGTGAACTTGGCAATCCGAAAATAGTCTAGTTTGACACAATATGTACTGGAGGAACATGTAGTTTTTTAATTTGATTATTGGCCGATTATATTTCTTTATTTTCTTGTGTTTATTCATATGACTTTCGATATGGATTCCGGGTAAATATCCGAACAGATTTACCTGCGAGTGTGCTGGTTTGATTTGTCTAATAAAGTAGTTTCATGTGAATGTTTTGATTCGACATAACCTCTTTTTGTGTTTTTAATTGTCTGGCTTTGCTTAGACATGTTTTTTAAGTATGTCTGTTGCCCTGTTATGCTTTTTGGGGATTTAGTAAAACCTTTTTACCTCTTGAAGAAGATTAACTTAAACTTAAAAATGACTAAGTATAAGTACCTACCTTAGGTACTAACATATATTACCCTTATAAGATCCGAAATATGTAACAATAAAATACCTATTTCAAAGAGCAAACATTGATCTTCAGTTCTCTCTTAAAGAGTCAATAGTAGCACTTGTGCTAATGTTACAACACAGAGACATCGAAACCTATTCTCCTGCTGAGACCTGTTTTTATACTTATGTATATACACAATTACACATATATCTCTATCAAAGTATATTTCCTATGCATACCTGTTTTTTCAATACTGTAATAGATGTATACTATAGTGTACTATACTGTAACATAAAGCATAAGTATAGTCTACATTATACTTATGCACTACGAAATACAGGAGAAATTCCTTAATAAACAAATCTAAAACAATATTTGCCCAATTTTTATATCTCTTTATTTTGTAACATACTGTACATCACAGTGTAATAAAAAAATGTATAACTACATAGTTAAACTTTTAGGATATTTAAGATTTGACTAAGCTGGGAATATTATGATCAAACGAATTTTAATGAATCTAAAATAAAATATTATTATCAATATAATATTCAGACTGTTGAATACTGGCTACTAAACTGTTGTCTCGAAAGATAATGGAACGAAGTTTCTATACAAGGTCTTCTTATAAATAAATAAAAAATGAGTGAAATAAAAATTGAAAGGCTTTTATTCTTATGTGATTATTATCTGATTGATAAAAATGGTTTATACATATTTATGTGGGGTCTTCTTCTGGAGAATAATAACTCATCGGTTATCAGTAATCCTCAGAACACCAACGCAAAAAAATTTTCAAAATCTTCCAACTCCCGCGAGCGCTCCGCTACGGACTCCCGCTTGGGAGCCCGCTCGGAACGCTCGGTTGTACGCCTCCTTAGCACCCGAGGCCGGCCAAGGCCAAGGGTGAGCCCCCCCCACCGCGACAAGGTCCCGGCGTACCCAGGGGGGGGTGGTCACAAACCTACGAATACCTATACAGCACAAGTGTCGTGTTTCAGTGCATGTTTAAGGGATGCTAGAGTAAGTCTATAAGCGACCTACTATTTCATGCTGGAATTTAACCTACTGGAGTTTTGTGTGAAAAGGTAAAACTTTGATGGTGGTATATGTTCATTTGTTCAATTACATACAATACAGAACAAGATCGCCAGAGGGCCCAGCTAGAATGAAAGCCTATCTAGTCTAACACACAATATCAGAAAATTCAGAAATACACAATACGTGTTTTCTTCCACATATGATTATCATCATCACCTCGATCGTAGAACGTCCACTATTGGACATAGGTTTCCTCATCATTTTTCGTTAGGTACGGTCAGAAGCAGCCGGGATCCATCATGAATCCGCGGACTTTATCAGATCGTCTTGCACAATGTTAATAATGTTAATAAAGCTTGCTATGAAAAGGCATATTAGGGATGGCGTCCAAAATATATAATTATTTATTAGTAAAATTAAGGAAGAAAAGAAATCGGAGAATTTAAAGAAAGCAGTTGTAACAGTAACAGTTTGTAACTCTGTGAAAGACAGCGTTGTCAAAAGTACACCTATATTTTGGAATAAGATTCATAGAAATTCAAATAATATGGAAGACGTCTTTCAAAAGATTTGAGGATATACCGAGCAGACTACTCTAAGGTCTAGAATTCTAGACCGTGTTTTTCTTTGATTATACATACTGAATAGTGTACCTAATTTGGTTATTGCAGAGGCAGTGACAGTAGGCTGGGTGAACATCGTGACCCTCGTGACCCTCGCTGGTACATTGACTCAGCGTACGCCTCATCACTCAAAGTTTCCCTTCGTTTACCTACCAGCCAGTTTCTCGAAGGTAATTTAGTTTCAACTACCAAAATTTTACCTACCTCTTCTATAGATATTATATTATAGAAATTTATTATGGGTTTATTTATGTCTGCTATGGACTTCAAGCTTAATTGATCACCATGAAATGTCAGTGTTTAAGAAAAGGAAATGGCAAAGGTTAGTTAAATATTATAAAAATATATATATCTGTATTATGTTCCTACCCAAAGGACTCCGAAACAGCTCAACTGATTTTAGTGCGATTTTCAGGCAATCTCCAGATTAGCCCAGCAGGTGATCATGTTACGAAAAAGTTAAGAAAAAGTCTCGAGAAAAAGCTAGTAGCACCTAATATAAAAGTAGGTATAATAAAGCCGACAATCATATGCCTACTCTCTAAATCCAAGCCTAGAAAAGGGATATTTGAAAACTACAATTTTTCTATTACAAACGATATTAAAAATAATAATAATTTACAGATTTTCATTCACCACGTTATCGTCAATACGATCTAAGGAGATTAATAAGTGGTATGTCGATTGACGACTGGTCATCTTGTTGAAATCGGTTTTAACTACTATCCTTTACCTTACTTATCTATTTGAAAATTTCTGTGAACGAAATACTTCATTTATTCGTGTTTCCTATAATTATAGTACTATATGTTTGTTTGTTGAGAATGACACGTTATACGTCCCTTGTGTGAATTTGTGATGTCTTTTCGAGTTTGATTAATCCGCAGAGTTGGTTAATGCATTTTTAGCGCCACCTGTGAGTACACATTGGAACTACTTCGCGGTGATGGTTTTTGGCAACAACGCATTATATGTTTTCAAACTTTTCTGTACAGATGGCAGGTTATGCTAATAAAAAATTTATATAGGAATGTGAGCAACGATTTTATTTGTTTTGAAAAATAAACTGCCTTGAACATAAAATAACTACAAAATGTAGACGGGTAATAATAATAAAAATTATGAAATTCGTATAAAACGTACATTAAGAATTAAAACAAAAACGATTTAATGTTTTTTTGTGCTTGGGCGTACCCCGGAAGTTAAATGGTCTAGATTCACAATAAGACCCGATAGGTGGCGCTGCAATCATGTAACAATTTTTTTCGTTTCGAGGAAGACTTCTTACTGCTAAAAACATTTTATTTATGATGTGAAGTTTCAATTGATGTGAAATTTGTACTTCGATGGTATTCCCATGACACGGTAATCTTGATCTGACGCTGCAGCATAAAGTAGTCTGCGGGACACCCAACTCCTCTGCAACTTGCAGCAGATGCAGCGTGTTCGAGATCAATAGAAAGGCGGAGGATAGTTTATTTATAGCTTGTTACTATTTCCTTCACCTTTGAATGCCCACAAATCAGAAGTGTTTGCTGCCCATTTATCAACTGTCTTTCAACCCAATGACCTAATTGGCGAGGGAGACCCTGATATTGATAAAGTTCTAAATCAGGATTTCCAATTGTGCTTCCCCTTACCAACTACGACTCCTCGTGAAATTTTTGAGGAGATTCCAAAAATGGACTCCAGGAAAGCCCCGGGATATGATCTCATTACCCCACAAGTTCTTAAACAGTTACCTAAAAAATGTCTTGTGTTCCTGACAAATCTATTCAATGCCACCTTTAGGCTAAATCACTTTCCGGACTTGTGGAAGATTTCTCAGATTATAATGATTCATAAACCGGGGAAGCCCCCCAGCGAAGCATCTTCCTACAGACCCATTAGTCTTACACCTGTGCTCTCTAAGCTCTGGGAGCGTATACTCTTAAAAAGACTTACCAAGTTACTGGATGAAGCAGATGTTATTCCTCATCACCAGTTTGGCTTTCGTAAACATCACTCTACAACCGAACAGATGCATAGGGTGTATTCAACAATTCGTCAGGGTTTTGAGAATGGGCAATATTGCTCTGCGGCCTTCTTGGACGTCCAGCAGGCCTTTGATAGGGTGTGGCACAAGGGCTTGCTGTCCTATCTAGCTGACATATTCTTCCAGGTGAAACAGGGGAACGATAGATCATCTTTTTACAAGTGCCTGGCTGGAGTGCCGCAGGGCTCTGTGCTTGGTCCCGTCCTGTACAATATATTTACATGTGACCTCCCAGAGCTAACCTCAACAGTATCCATTGCCACCTTCGCTGATGACACAGCATTTCTCTCCTGCAGTGATGATCCCCACGAGGCAAGCAGACGATTGCAAAAGCAGCTGGACAGCACATATCTCTGGCTGAAGAAATGGAGAATAAAAGCAAGTGCTTCCAAATCTAGCCATATAACGTTTGCTCTGAGAAAAGGCACATGCCCAATCGTCAAACTGGGCGAGGACCAACTTCCCCAATCCAGTTGTGTTAAATACCTGGGTTTCCACTTGGACCAGCGACTCACGTGGAGTGTCCATATTAACAAGAAAAGAGATGATATCAACATAAAATTTAGAAAATTGTTGTGGCTTTTGGGGAGGAGGTCTGCACTCTCCTTGCACAATAAGCTTTTGATTTATAGCGCTATCCTAAAACCAATATGGACTTACGGAATCCAAATGTGGTCCACTGCTAGCAAAACTAACATCGAACGCCTACAGAAAGTACAAAATAACATCTTAAGAGTGATTGCTGGGGCGCCTTGGTATGCTCGGAACAGTGAGATCCACTCATATCTTGAGATTCCAACCATTTCTGAAGAAATATAACGCTACAGAAAAAGTTACAAGGATCGTCTTTACTCCCACCCGAATCCACTAGCCAAAGAGTTGTTGCAGACTGGAAAAGTTAGAAGACTTAAAAGGGCAGATGTATTGCCTTAACATTATAATAGGATAGGGCACTGGCCTTATTCTATGCAAACGTCAATTTTCCCCCAGCGCATTTGATTATAGTCTTGCGACTGATGGCAAATCATAAAAAACAACAAAAAAAAAAAAAACCTTTGAAGGTTTTGAATGAGCGGTAAGGATACTTGCCTAACCCCTTTCAGAAGACTACCGTGAAATAACAGCATATGTGCTTTTTTGTTTCGGTGAGTGTAAGTGAGGGATGCCAAAGTCCATTATCCATCCCTATTTCCTTATCCTTAAGAGATAAAGATGGCTACCCCATTTGAGGGGTAGACTGTCAGCCATTTAACATAAGAAAAAAATATATAAGGCTCTCCGTATAGTATTAAAAATATTTAAATTTAAATAAATCCCTTATATTTTTTATTGCGCGAAAACATCCCTAGAAAAACATTATTATTTGTAGTCACATTAACACTATCCAAACGTTTCAAACATCGTGACACACATCCAGAACACCTGTTCCAATAAAACATAGTTGTAACTGCGTCACACATAATTTAATATAAACTTGTGCATATTTTTCCGAGATATTCATAGATTTCTTTGATATTTTAAGTGCAGATTAGAATGTTACCGTGCGGTTTAATCGGTTACGAGTACATTAAACAGCTAAAACGTATGTGATGGATGAGACAAAATATTCGTGTATTAATATTCGCAGGCATATATTAGCTGCGCTTTCACAACTCAGTTACGAAGGATATCGAAAGGTAGCAATATTAAATTTTATCATCATCATCTCTGGACATTTATAGGCCTGCCCATAATTTTCCAAAAATACCGTTCAGAAGCCTGGACGGTATTATTCAGACCAAATTACAGACCTTATTACAGCTGCGCTTGCCGCTCTCAGTTGCTAGCCATATCTAAAGACAGCAATATTATTTTTTTGGAGAATAATACTGAAAAATCAATACTCAAAAAAATTGTTAATTACGCATTCACGCAAAAACTACTAAACCGATCACCATGGAATTTTGCATACACGTTGTCCGGGACACTAGAAAGGACATAGGGTACCTTTCATCCAGAACGTGGACAAAGTCGCGGGCACCAGCTAGTAATATATAAAAATTTCGTGTCACATTGTTTGACGCCAATGAACTACTAAACTACTGAACCGATTTTTGATAAAACTATGTCTAATTTTGTCCAACTTAAAAGATATGATAATTTTAATTTTGAACCCGGGCGAAGCCGGGAGCGTGTAGCTAGTTTATTATATGTATATTCACAAACTTTCGCATTTATAACACCTATATTATATATTAATATGATTGGGATAAGAATAATAAAAAACAGTGCAGTAATTTTTGATGTTGACGTTTTATGAGTAAAGGAAGTGGTACTAACGACGCCTAACATTCTTATTAATACAAATCATTTATATTTTTACAAATTTGTCATTGGCCAATTCGACTTTTTTTTTATTTCACATTCTGCGTAATTTTTATGTAAATAGCATAAAATATTTATGTAAATACGTAAATATCCTAAACCTAAATTACAATAATTTTGATACAGTGGTCATTAGACTGTTGCTATTATTATGATTTTAAATAATTATATAGTTAATTCAATTTATTTATTTATTTATTACATTAAAAACTGTTATTTTAAAAATATAGATATAATATATTATATTAATAAAAATAAAAAAATATGTTTATTGAATTGAATTTGATTTTGGTTAAGATTTTTTTTGGCAAAATGTACAGACTCGGCTCGTTTATTATATGCATAGCTATGTATATAAGAATATTTATGTGTAAATACAGTAGAGAGACCTAAAGTTTTATTAATTATACTAGACATAATAAATATTATTTAACTATAAATACATTTAGTTAAAATTAGTATTATTTTTTTCAATTCTTATAAAATAATTTTAGTCTAGAAACAACTAAGTACATACAATAATTAAATCATGATATTAATATAAATATACAAGGAAAGTAAAATCGAATGAAATGCAACTTAACTAGCCAGCTTGCCAGTCGACCTGTCTAAATATACATAACCCTACATCTGTAAATTACTACAAAAATAAGCACATAAAAATCCACTGCCGGCGTATTTTGAGGTTCGTCGGTTCAGGGTTGTGCCAAATGCGTTTGGTAGTAAATAATTGTGATATTTCTGTGGGCGAACGGGGAGACACGAACGCGTAATCCGATTTTCGTATTTATGCTCCATCTGACTCAGATGTAAGGCATCCATTGCTACATTTTATCACTGTTTACCTGGAGACAACTCGTAACCAACTCTGAAGCGAGATCGCCATCAAATTTTACGTGATCTTTAAGAGAATTACATTCGTTAAACAGCCTGAGGGCCTAGTGCGAGTTTTACTCGATCACACGCGTTCTATGCGTTTGATCGAGTAAAACTCGCACTAGGCCCTCAGAAGCTTTTAAGAGAATTACATTCGTTAAACAACCTGAAGCTAGCTGAAAATTTTGGTTGTAGAATTTTTTTTTGAACTATCTCTGCAAGCTACTTCGTCCGCGTATTATAAAATGTAGCCTATGTTACTCGCTGATAATGTAGCTTTCTATAGGTTATTCATAACAAACATATAAAAATACAAATCTTATCTCTTTATAATATTAGTAGGTACCTATAGATTATTTTTTACTTTTTTCACAGTTTTCACCTGTGTGGCTTAATCCGTACTAATATAAAGGGTACCTTTCATCCAGAACGCGGACGCGGGCACCAGCTAGTCCGTACTAATATTATAAATGCGAAAGTTTGTATGGATGTATGGATGTTTGTAACTCTTTCACGCAAAAACTATTGAATCGATCACCATGAAATTTTGCATACATGTTGTCTGGGACTCCGGAAAGGACATAGGATACTTTTCATCCAGAACGCGAACGAAGGCGCGGGCACCAGCTAGTATTATAAATGCGAAAGTTTGTATGGATGGATGGATGGATGTATTGATGTTTGGAACTCTTTTACGCAAAAAGTACTGAACCGATCACCATGAAATTTTGCATACACGTTGTCTGGGACACCAGAAACGACATAGGTACCTTTCATCCAGAACGCGGACGCGGGCACTAGCTAGTAGGCTATATTTTATAAAATTACGCTGACGAATTCGCGTGCAACAGCTAGTAATTCATAATAAAACGGATAACTGTATATTATTATGTTTAAATTTTATGTAACTGAACAGAATGATAGATGTTTTCTCTCTTTTGGCAATGTTTCAGAATACGTGAAAAATTCTAAATACCGAAATATGTACCCAAATGTTATACTCGTGACTCATTTAACGGTTCGTTTTGAAAATGCTTTAGTGATACTAATTAGTATATCACTAATGGTACTACTTGGTATCGCCAGTATCGCTAATCGTACTAGTGATACTTTGGTATTAACAGTACGACGTAGTTGCTCTAGTACAATTTAATTGGACTATTAATTTCTAAATTTTTAATTTAATATTTATTAATTTTGTGACTCGACAAATTGTCTACTTTGGTATTCAAAGCACCTGTCAAATGACCTAATATTGGACATATTTTTATTGAAATAATGAATGTATTAATTATTATTATTAACCCATTATTGTGTTAATTTTAACTATTTTTAAAGTAAATTGTTGGCTGTTATATTTATTTGTAAAGTTTTTGTAAGTACATTAATACACGCATACGAGTGCGTACGTAAACTCTGTAAAGTATTTCCAGGAAATTCAGATTAAACTTTAATTAATTGGATTTAACACCTGCTCGTATAAATTTAGGTGAACTTTTCAAATTCCATGTGACATAACACACCCAATTTGTTATTGAAATATATAACTAATGAGACTTTTGAAGCAGTTATATATGCTGCTGAATCTCGAGTTTTACTGTCGGAGAAGTTACCCTATTTACGCCACCTCCCTCCTTGATTGGGAGACTACCGCCCGTTGTGAGGTTCTTCGAGATGGCCCGGTGTTCCTACAGGGAGTGCAATCTTCTCTGTACTGGAGTATTAGAAGGTTCGCGCGACCCTTCGCCCGGTGTTCCTACAGGGAGTGGAATCCTCTCTGTGCTGGAGAGTTGTGACAGGTTGTGGTGGGGTTAGAAAGTTTCACTCATCTATGGCCGCGCTAGAAAGACGTTGGTTTTACCGGTAATAGGAGTCCGGCACAACCCGCCAGCGTCTCCTTAATTAGATAAGACATGACATACAATAATGAAATGGGTTACGGAATAAGTATGAGGTTTATACTTTATATGTAAGTTACTGAGACCTAAGTTACTGAGTAAATGTCAATTGGTATGGGAATGAAGCAGACCTACACGTTAGCCACTAGGTGGCGCTGCTTCATTCCTATACAAACTGCCGCTAGATGGGTTGTCCATCTTGCAGTAAGACAGTAACAAGTGTTTTGTGGTTTTGTAGAGCCAACAGGAATATCTTTCTCAAAAAAAATGTGTAATCAGAAATGCTTAAAATATCCCACCAAAGCGAACCGTATCCATCTGCTTAATCTCATTATTAAATCTTTAATTAACGCGTCATGTCTGCTCTCAAGACGTGGAGCTTCCATCATTATACAGCTGGACGAATCCCAAATGAAGATCTTCGTTTAACAAATTGCTTTTACTGAATAAACATATTTAATTGTTATTTGGATCGTTTTCGAAACGGGTATCATACGTACAACACAAACTTGAAGGATTAAATACTTATGCATTTTAAAAAATATGAAAAATTATTGCTTAAATGTCGATTTTTGATTACGAAATTTGGTATGCTTAGATTAATGTGCTTAGATGACCAAAAGTACAAATGTGTCTATTCTTTATCAGTTAAAAATAGAAACGCAGCTGTCTACTGGCCAATATCGAAGGCAAAATACGGTGAAGCCGATCGCTAACGAGATTGACGGATCAAGTGAAAAAAGCCACCTACCCCTTCTGATACACTCGACTGTTGTGAAAGCAAGGAGCGGGACCTGGACGGTTGTCTTCGGGGAGATTATCGACCGTCGTAAGGGAACGTACCCATACTACGTTACCCGTTCACGGGTCCGACGAGAACAGGTCGATTTTCGAATTTCACTTGTTGCAATGCTTTTAAGGCCCCGCTCCCTAAACATTATGATTGTTTGCCGTAAAACTGTAAGTAAACCAAATATCTCATCAATGTAAAACTTAAATAATATTATATTTTAAACGTTTTTCTAGTCATTGTCAAGACAGAAACACAATTAGTGGAAATTGACTCGATACTTTTATTTTTTAAAATTGAGTCATTTTATCGATATTTTTTCTTTTATCTCAGAAGCAACTTTAGTTACATATGCAAAATAAATACTCATAGAAAGAAAATGAGGTTTATTAGTTATTGTCAAGACAAAATTTACCTAGAACGATTATTATTCTCATAATAAATTAAATTTGATTTGAGACTTACGTCCTTTAGTTCTATGTAAGAAAAACAGAGAAATGGATCATTCGATATTCAACCTTATTCGAACCGTATTTGTGTTTGAAAGGGAATGCATGCGAGTGTTCCTCAGTACCGCGCTGTGCGCCAACAGAAAGCGTTTTGGGAGCGTCAAATGCCTCCCAGTAGGGATATTTTCCACATTATCCACTTCTCATATAATATATGTAGGTATGTATAGCATAAGCATATTGTTTGCCATATATATATAGATAAAACACATCTCATGAATCTCTCAAATTTAAATAGCGACAGTAAAACTATTGTACTGAAAAGTTTCTCGGTCATTATTATCTCATACGCGTACGTAAAACCGTTGTTTATGCGCAAAGAGTACCTACCTACGCCTCAATATTTACCTAAAGGTGACTTCAGAACATAAACAACCGAGATGGTTATTGAACGCATATGTAATTTATGAAGGAAGTTTCAATCAATGTCGATAAATGACAGAAAAAAACAAATTAGCAAAAAATTTAATTCACATCTTATTTTGTTATCGTATCTCTGCACGTTGGTGTTTTCTATGAAGAAATACAATTTATACCTTTTTCTAAATTATGACTAAGTTTCTAAGTTATGTCAGTCTAAGGTTCATAGTCATGGCTCTAGGAATTATGTATTACATTGCTGTCTTCTTCTTCATGTATGTAATCATATGCATGAGTGTCTTGATACTTACTCTTATCCCTGGTGATATTATATTCATACATATCAATACTAATAATCAATCTGTAAGTGTAGGTATTGCATGTATGTGTGTATGTATGTATGTATGTATACATGTATGTTCCTCCATAACTCTTAAACGAATTAACTGATTTTCATGAAACTTGGTAGATAACATTTAGACGTACGGGACATAGGATAGGCTACTTTTTTCACGCGGACGAAGTCGCGGGCGCCAGCTAGTTATAAAATAAAGTTCCAGTAATATTCCAGCAAAATTTGAAACCTCTATGGCGTTTCTTGTGTTATGACTTAAAGATCACCAGAGCCAGTATACACCGACCACCGTCAGCCTGTTTTCACATAAAAATGTAAATTTTTGAAGTTCACTCTTTAAGGATCGATTTGCATATACACCTATATAATATAGTATGTTAGGCCCGTGGTTTGAAAATTTATGGGAGTATTGTTACACGATGCGTTATATTATGCGTTATAGTTACGTTCCATTTTTTGAATATTTTAGAATATCTGTGAAGTTTCAGAGATATTGCGCCATCTACAGAATATTATTTAAAAAAAGAACAATGTTGTTCTTTCGGCGTGTTCGAATTGTGAAAATTTAAATTTTATAATCGTTCGTAAGGAGTAAACTCCAGTCGTGTGTCGGAGCTGACACACACAAATTTTTTTGTTACGTGAAACTATGCAGATTAGGCAAAAATAATGTTAGAAAAATAATATTTTCTAACTCCGAGCCATTGTACGATTCGCCTTTCGTTAACTATGTATTTATTTTACGATCGAAACGTAATCGGTATCAGTTCGCACTCGCAAATATAATTTGCGCGCTTAACGAAAATAACTTGTGAGATATGGAAAATAAAATATGCTAACACCTATCAGCATAATGTAACACATTAAGGAGCAAATGTGTGTGTGACTACGCAGTCGGTTCAGGGTAGTCTTACGTTGTACGCAATACAGTACGGACTTCCAAGCTGGAATTTCAAAAAGTGAAAATTTCGCTCGGTATTGTGACAAGTGTTGAAATTGGTGTTTGAAATTTTCAAGTAAAATTTTTAATTTAAAAAAATATATATATTTCGCAAAAAAAAAATTTTATTCTAAAAATTTAGTGTTAATTTCAAGTGTGTCAAAAGGTGAAAATTTTCAAGCTACGAAAGTGCTACGAACGCCGGCGCTACGAAATATTCAAATAGCATTTTAATATAGTCCATTTTTAAGCCTCACTTATTTTTCACTTATTTTTCGACACTGAGTTTAAGTGTTTGCTTAATTTTAATATGTTTGAAAGTTGTTTATTATAACTTTAGCCTCTGAGATGTTTTAGAATGGAGATTGTGGAGATATAGATTGAGAAAATGGTTTCTTTTACTTTTGAAGAATAATAAGTTTGTTAAAAATCAATATTAACTATAAAAATACAATGTAAAAACTAATCACTATTAATCTCATTAAAAAAAATAAAAGACAATATATTATTATTATATTATTATATATTTTTTTGTAAAATACAAATTTACTCATAAGCAAAATTTTGTTCAGTCTCAGAACAGACTGTAAACTTATATTTTAACTAGCGACCTGCTCCTGTCTTTGCCCGGGATACACTTTTTAAATGCATATATACTTTTCTTCATTTATCCATTTTCCATAGGTGAAAACCGAACTAAAATCCGTTGGGTGATTTAGAAGTAGTTTGTGGAGAATCAGACAAGTTTTTATGAAAGATATGGTTACTGTTAGTCAACCGCAACAGATAGAGATATGCTATCGCGAAGTTTTTTTAAGGTTTTAGTACTACTGCACTATTCTCTAGTACATACTTCTTATGGTTTAACTTACGTAAGCCATGTAAATGTATTTTTCAACTACTTGGTTGAAAAATATTGTCTTTTTTGCTATTATGCTATATAAAGGTTTATGATATTGCAAAATATCATAAACCTTTCCTAAAAAAATTATCTAACTGATGGTGAAAACCGTATCATAATCCGTTGCCTGGTTTAAAGACGCGGGAAAAGACATCAAATTAATTATAAATACTATATAAAGAAGAAGATAATACTCAATTTAAAGACGATTTGATAAAATAAAGAGGAATTAAAAATATTATGTCAATGTATACCTTTTTTTTTGACGAGGAGAAATCTGCTTAAAGATTTCCCTGTCGCTGGCTAGGCGATAGGAATATGTGGGGGTCGCCCAGCACCTGATGTTAGCGGCACTGGGAATACCCACTAAAACTCCCCGATGCCTCCTTGCCCTGTGAGCGGGGTGAACCGGGCTCTGCCTAGTCAACTAACTCCGATCCACCCCCAGGGCAGCCTAGCCATTACTGGCTAGGCTATCGCCAAAGTAAGGGATTGCCCGGATACAATACAATGTATACCTACATATTATATAGAAGTGGCAACCTCTCATTCAGTGTTACAAGACTTAACAGCATTCATAACGAATCGCAGAACCGTTAAACTATCACAAACAAAAATATTGTTGTCACACTTTGCGTTGATCTAATTTTTCGATAACAAAATATTTTATATATTGTACATATATAATAATACTAGCTGGTGTCTGCGACTTCGTCCGCGTTCTGGATGAAAGGTAACCTATGTCCTTTCTGGTGTCTCAGACAACGTGTATGTAAAATTTCATGATGATCGGTTCTGTAGTTTTTGCTTGAAAGAGTTACAAACATCCATACAAACTTTCGCATTTATAATATTAGTACGAATAAATAAGGATTGGTTTAGCTAACACATGAAATAAACTGTAATTTATAACTGCTAAAGACCCGTCTCCGATTTTGAAAGCATGTAGTTATATTTTTTTTGCAAATAATTATTTAATTTATACACAACTCTCTAAAGCTACTTAAAAGATTTAGAAACTTTAGTGCGACCCGCTCCCTTCTTCGCCCAGGAAAAAACTAAATTAAGTTTTTTACTTACTTACTTAACTTAATTAAAATTTCGTGAAAAATTATCTAACCGATAGTAATTTAAAGCGATTTTAAATTATAATATGTAAAGAAGATAACCTTCCTCGTTTATTAACGCCGACGCCCGACGCAAAATAGCAAATAGCAGATATAAGTAGCGTGCTTGGTCTCAATGTAAGTCGATTCGATAAAATACTTAATTGATTTATATTATGAAAAAATACTCCATATAATTTAATTTAAATGAAAACGATTAATGTAAGATTATTATTTTTTTAATTTTTTATTCATAAATTAGTTAATGTTAAAATATTATTTACAAGAAAATCTAACTGTTAAGTAGACTAAATAACTCTCAGTTAGATATAACTAAAAAGTGTACGGCTTCATCCAATTAAAAATACATGAGTTTTTTTTATAATAACTAGCTGATGCCCGCGACTTCGTCCGTAATTCTGGATGAAAGGTTCTGTCTGGTGTCCAAGACAACGTGTATGCAAAATTTCATGGTGATCTGTTCAGTAGTTTTTGCGTGAAAGAGTTACAAACATCCATACATACATCCATACATCCAAACAAACTTTCGCATTTATAATATTAGTAGGAAGGATAATATGTTCTTAATGAAGTAATTCTCAAATTCTGTGTTCCTAATTACGTAATTTCGTCAAACGATGAGTGAAACTCGAATAGTCGAAAGCCCTCGATTTCGAAATAATCTAGGTAAACAGTTTAAGTATCAGAAATAGAAATATCTGATTAATGATGGACACTCACTGATCCACACCTGTCTTAAACGAAACCAGAATCTTAAGCCAGAAGCGACAGGGGTATTAATATTCGTTTATTAATTATTATTACATAGACGAGTTTTGTCTCTATATTTTTCTGATAAGCTATTCAAATACGTTTAAAAGTTATAGAAACCAGGTTGACGGTTAGGAAAATAAATTCCTAACGGACCAACCAGGTGTTTTGTCGGTTAGGAATAGACGTATCTGAGAAAAGTAATTATTTTGACTTGTAATGTCAGTAAAATTATATCAGACTACAAGTAAAGTGTTGATTAGTTACTTTTAAAAATAATTTTATGTTTTATTAAATTATGCACTCGGTTTAGTGCATCCTTCGATAGGTGATTTTTATTTTATTTTTATTTTTTTATTATTTGGGACTTTTACCGTACAAACAAAAGTACATCAGCTAAGTTATTTCCGGTGACAGGTGACTTTAAATGACAGTTAGCCTACTTGACAGATGGCGAAAGAGGCCCTAGGATAAAGGATTGGGAAATAGGCTCTGGCAGGAAGGAATAGAATAGAATATAATGGAATAAGTTAGAATGTAATAGAATAACATATTATTAGCAAAGGACATTTAGCCACACACCGGCTCCAACTCAGCATAAGCTGACTAATAATATGACTAATGGCATAATAGCATACTCAGCATACTTAGAAGGAAGGCTGGAAGGCTGTCTCTCCGTTCAATGGGGTGGAAATTGTACAGTCGGGGTAAGAAAAGGTTCGTCACCTTAAAGTCGACATTTGATTAAAGACGTCAGGCCAATTTCATTTCAAAAAAAAACATTGACGTTTGCTGGTTGCTTTAGTTTCAAAAGGTACTAAGTGTCTACGATTTGATAAGGGAATAAATTTAAAAACTGACTAAGGTTTTTTTACCCCGACTTTACAGCCATCACTGATATATAAATGTAATATTATTAAACTCATATATTATTTTGATCAAACATTCTTGGCTGCCACTCATACTTTGACACGGAAGACCGAATATGAATGGCGCATGATTATTTCTGACGCTATCAAATAAATTGCAAATTTATATAAGTCTGTCGACATTGCCGCAGTTTCTTCGATGTCCAACTCACAGATGCCGTGGCCTGGTGATAAATTTGTACTGACAGCGTTAATATACTTAGTATCAGGGTTACTCTACACTCGTGGTACAATTTGCAACCTGTCATTCGCTCCAGTCTTTTCACGTGAATTTTCTTTAAATTTGCTTCCATCTATATTTATACTAATGTAATATTATAACGAGAAAAAAATTGTATGTTTGTACCTTTAGAAAGTTACATTATCAGCGAGTAACAAAGGCTATCCGTACTAATATTATAAATCCGAAAGTTTGAATGGATGTATGTAACTCTTTCACGCAAAAACTACTGAACCGATCACCATGAAATTTTGCATACATGTTGTCTGGGACACCAGAAAGGACAGAGGGTACTTTTCATCCAGAACGCGGACGAAGTCGCAGGCACCAGCTAGTTAGATATATGATTTCTTCTTACCTAATGGTACAAGTTTCGACCGTTATAATAAAACTTCAACAACAACGTTCAAACAAACAAACAAACAAACAAACTCTATAGCTTTATATATTAGTATAGAAGATAAGTAAAGATGCGAAAGTTTGTATGGATGTTTGTAGGTAAGTAACTCTTTCACGCAAAAACTATTGAACCGATCACCATGAAATTTTGCATACACATTGTCTGGGACACCAGAAAGGACATAGGGTACCTTTCATCCAGAACGCGGACGAAGTCGCGGGAACCAGCTAGTATTTTATAAAGTTACATGGACGAAGTCGCGTGCAACAACTAGTAGACTAAAAAAGGCAATAGGTCTATCCCCACAAGAGGTGGCTTTGGTAGTGGAATTAGGAAAGTAGAAAAGAGCTGAAGGAAAGTATATGATGTGAAATGTCTTTAAATTTGCATCCATAGTTAAATATAAGTCTATGTTACTCGCTGTTAATTAATGTAGCTTTCTATAGGTAAAAGAATTTTTTAAATCTGTCCACTAGTTTTTGAATTTATTCATTACAAACATACAAAACTTTTCTCTTTACAATATTAGTATAGATAAATTAGGAAAATTGCACGGATGTTCTTAATTAAAATTTCTCATCAGCTTCTATAGTTCATATTTTGCTTTTGACACAGCGAAACCTATCGAGTGAGCTAGTTTCTTGGGAGACAAAAAGTGACTTTAATTAAAAAAGAGATAACTTTTTGAAGGAAAAATATATTTTTTTTCTCAAAATGTAGGGAATGTGTCACCAGATCGGCATACCGCATCATGTAGGTGTGCAGTATCATGCGAATCTGTTCTAGTTTCCAGAATTAAAGTCGCCGGGCTCTGTCGCTTGCGCAAAATTATCATACGCCGGATATACTCATTTACAGGATGTTGATTTTATGTTGGGCTGTAAATGCGTCTCGTGTGTGGTAGAGGATTTTATTTCAAACGTGTCACAGTATGCCTTTTTTATCAATTTTTAAAGTTACTTTTCACTTTACTTGTAACCTTAACCTTAAAATGAATCTTTATTATTACGTATTACGTATTATTGCATATTACGTAGACAACTGGCTATTTTAAATTTTTCTTCATATATAATATATATTAGACTATTCCTTATAAGA
Organism: Synanthedon tipuliformis; assembly: GCA_947623395.1. Classification (NCBI taxonomy): domain Eukaryota; kingdom Metazoa; phylum Arthropoda; class Insecta; order Lepidoptera; family Sesiidae; genus Synanthedon; species Synanthedon tipuliformis. Next base: position 1,566,711 of record OX392432.1, on the reverse strand, counting down.
AAACATTGTGATCATTCAATTTTACAATCACACAATTGAACTATTAAGCACCAAATCAGCTGACATGAATGTCAATGGCCCGTCTGTCTAGTTAGACAGACTTTTATCTTCTGCCTATCTAGACAGACGCTCCATTGATAATTTACATAGCTAGTTTTACAGAAAACAAAGTATGGCTTTATTTCATGTTACAATATTTTCAACAAAGAGACATTTAAAGATTGTTTATAATATCAACCTTCGGCATTTACAATAATAATCAAGAAAATCTGGAATTTAATAACATCCTGTATATAAAACATAACAGCTGTGACGGTTACACATCACGATGTTTTCAACGAAAATATAATTAAATCTGTAATATGTACCTACCATTTTTATAATATGTGCATATAATATTTATAACTTTTAGGGTTCCGTAGGTTATAGAAGAACGTGAATATTTCATTAGAACTGCGTATATTCATTATATACGCAAGTATATTCATTATACTTGCGCGAACTAACGCCGGAACCAAATTCAGATGTCGATAGTTTTTTTGGTGCGGACTGTACTACAGTCCATGGCACTGTTTTTTTTAACTTGACTCGTAGGCAAATTGCATGGCAGTATTTCTCTTACAATAGAAGGTTTATATAAATGAATATTGAAAAAACTGATTTAGTTTTTCTTTATAATATTAAGAAAAATACGATAAAGATTGTAACGAATTAAATATATTTTAAATAGATTTTGTACAGTCAGTTTTTTCAATAACAATAATGTTTCTAGGCAACCAAAAAATCAAAGAGTATAAAAATAGCTAAAACCTCTTTTCTCAATATCCTCCCTTTTTTGCAAGTTTTTTATACAAGGCCAATCATGCTAGAAATCAAAACCAATCTGGGTTTATGGACAGGTTTCGTTAAAATGTCAGCACATTGATATTTGGTCGGAACGTGTTTCACCTCCAGTTCATTGTCAGTCACCAGCTCTCTGACGTAAAAATGTCTAATTGCAATGTGTTTTGTTCGACGATGAAACTCTGGATTCCTTGATATTTTGATTGCTGCATCGTTATCTATTTGTAGCGAAGGAATTTCATTCAATTCAGCCACTTCGTCAAATAGTCTTTTCAGCCAAACTATTTCACGAGCTCCTTCGCTAGCTGCAACAAGTTCTGCTTCAGTACTTGATATAGCAGTGGAAGACTGTCTTTGGGATCTCCACGATATTGCTCCTCCAGCATATATGCAAATTATACCAGAAGTTGAACGACCAGTTTCTAAATCTCCACCATGATCAGCATCACTGTAACATTGTAGAGCGTTACTCGAATTTCTTCTGTAGGTAATACCGACATCTTGTGTACCTTTGAGATATCGCATTATGCGTTTTACTTTCACTATGTCGTCCTTCGTTGGATTTTCTAAATGTCTCGAAACAACACTTACGGCATAAGCTATGTCTGGTCTGGTTCCAACCATCAGGTACATAAGCATACCAACTGCTTCTCTGTAAGGAAACTTTTCTTCATTTTCCTCTTTAGCTGTTATCTGTTGATCCTTTATTATAGGTGTCCCAACAGCTTTACAGTTTTTCATGTTAAACTTTTCTAAAATTTTATTTGTATAACTACTTTGGTTGATCTTTATTGACTCTTTATCTTTCTTAATTTCAAGACCCAAGTAATAATCAGCTGGCTTTGATTTAACTTTGAATCTATTTTTCAGCTGTACTAAAAATTCATTGGTTTCTTGAACATTATTAGAAGCCAAAAGTCCATCATCTACGTAAAGGACTAGTATTAACTTCCTCTCTCCCTTTTTCCGCACGTAGAGGCATGGATCAACTGTGCTTTCTTTGAAACCACTTTGCAATAAAAATTCTCTCATGCAATTATTCCAGCATCGCGGAGCTTGTTTTAGACCATATAAACTACGTTTCAGTTTGCAAACGGAGTCGGTACCATCACTATAACCCTCTGGCTGTTTCATATAAATATCTTCCGATAAATTCCCATATAAAAAGGCAGTGGATACATCAATCTGTGTGAGTATCATATTATCCCTTGCAGCAATACTCAAAACTGTTCTTACAGTGCTCATTCTTGCTACTGGACTAAATGTTTCAAAGAAATCTACTTCTTTCTTTTGAAAATATCCTTTTATAACTAATCTGGCTTTATAGCGTTCAATACTTCCATCTGGATTGGTTTTCATTTTGAAAATCCATTTACAAGGAAGACTTTTTCTGCCTTCAGGTAAAGGTTGCAAATCCCAAGTTTTATTCTCTTTCAGAGACTGCATTTCTTCATCCATAGCCTGTTTCCATTTGTCTTTATCTTTACTGGAAATAGCTTCTTTGTAAAATCTAGGCTCTTTATAGTTGCTGTCGATTAAACTCAGCATAAAATCATCTAATCTTTTTGGAAGACGGAGTTGTGTACGATCTCTTAATATCATTCTATTTTGAAGCATCTCTTCAGGAGTTTCTTCACTAGATTCATAATCAGTTGATTCAGCATGATCATTTTCTTGTGACCGTGCATCAACCTCTAAATCGACATCAACTTTTGAATTTCTGTCATTGAAATTTTCTGAAACCTTCTCAAGATTTTGCGGATTTGTTTCCTGAGTCTACATAGATGGGCTAGCTTCGTTAGGAGTAATTGGAGTTTCAATTGCATCTGTATTGATGGGAATGACTATGTCTTTTGTTGGTGTCAGAGTTTTCTCTTCAAAAATAACATCTCTGGAATTAACCAATGTATGTTTATCTTTTATCCAAACTCTGTAGCCTTCATCTTCATTATACCCTATCAGTATACCTTTGATTGCTTTCTTATCCAATTTCTTTCTCGAAACTTTCGGAACGTGTGCGTAACAGGTACTTCCTATTATTCTTAAATGATCTATTCTAGGCTTTTTATCATGCCACAGTTCGTAAGGTGTCTTATCGTATTTAGTCGGACCAGTTCGATTAAGAACATACACTGCTGCATTTACCAGTTCAGCCCAAAGACCTTGAGGAAATCCTTTTTCATGCATTATTGTTCTAGCTGCCTCAACAACTGTCCTGTTTTCTCTCTCACACGCATTTTGTTGTGGAGTATGTGGCATTGTAAGTCTATGCTTAATACCATTTGCTTGTGTTAACTTTTTGATGTTTTCATTTACAAATTCGCCACCATTGTCAGTAAAAAGTTCTTTAACTGTGTGACCTGTAACCTTTATCTCGTTCAACATCAGTTCTAACTTCTTGTAAACTTCTGACTTTTCTCTCAAAAAATAAACATAGCGAAATTTAGAAAAAGCATCTTTAAAAAGTAAAAAGTATCTAAATTTGGTGATTGAGTACATAAAAGGTCCACATACATCAGCAAAAATCAATTCTCCTGGTATTGTAGCTTCTACTCTAGTACCAAATTTTAATCTGTGCGCTTTTCCAAATATGCATCCTTCACATACTTCTTTTTCAGCTGCATTCTCTATTTTAAGCTTCAATCCAAGTTCTCTTTCTAATATCTTCTTCACATGAGCTTTATTTTGGTGAACAAATCTCTCATGATAAAGCTGCAATGTATTCTTTGCGTCTAGGATATTTAATTCTGCCGGTTTGGGAGAAATAACATTTCTGAGTCTTAATTTATAAAGACCTCCTCTTTTCTCTCTATCTCCAACTAACATTAAGATTCCATTTACGTAAAGCTTACATATTGTGCTTTCTGACTTGAAGACACTATTTGAAAGTCTATCTTGTGCTGAGAGCATTGAGAATAAATTTCTGGTTATTCCGGGCACATACCAAACATCATTTAGTAGTATCGATTCTTTTCGATTTCCCACATCAGCTACAACTCTAATAGTTCCTTTGCCAATAGCATTTATGGCTTGACCGTTAGCAGTTGTTACAGTATGTAACTCGTTGAATAAATGAAACGTCTCAAATAGATTTTTCTTACCAGTAACATGGCTTGTAGCTCCATTGTCAACAAACCAGTTTCCATGATCTACTTCCATCGTATTGAGATTTATTGTCATTAAATTCATGTTAGCTGTTTTATTTTGATATGTAACTTTTGATGTTGGTTTTGGAGGACGCCCATCATTAATCCACTTTAGGCATTGTTTCACCCGATGACCAACTTTATGGCAATAATTGCACTTGTGTTTAATTTTCGCCTTAGATATCTTCGATGTCCCTTGAAGAGTTAATGCGTCTTCGCAATAGTTTGGATCTTTTGAAGAAAGCTCTCTTTCATGCGAACATAATTGTGTAGTGAGTTTTTCTACCGTTCTATCTATTTTTGACATTAATAGCCAACTAGATTTGAATGTGAAGTATGGTTCGGGAAGGGTTTCCAAAATCTTACATATGAGAAAAATATCTGGTAACTCACATGATTCCGATTTTCTCATTTCCAATGACAGTTCGTGCCATATATTCTTTATCTTAGATAAATGAGTTGACATACCAACATTTGGTTCCTTCTTATAACCGAAAAACTTCATGCAGAGGTCATAAGCTTTGTCTTCAGATACTCCATCGAATAATCTGTGTAACTCTAACCATACCTCTCTTGCAGTAGAGAATCTCATGACTTTTTGAAGATTATCATCGCTTAAATTATTTGTTATCACAAGTAATGCTGTACTATCTGCTTTGGAATACTTAGTTTCTGCGTCTATGTCTTGTGTAGGCTCATGGTTCTTTTCAACAATGTCCAGTACACCCAGACCTCGAAGAGCTATTTTAATTTTATATTTCCAAGTAATCCAATTATTGTCGCTTAATTGACTAATTTGTAGCTTCGTAGAATCCAGGAAAGATTTTTCCATCTTACTGTATTTTCTTACTACTTTCCGTCGCGATCAATATATATTTATATATTTACGTTTTTCAATCTTTATTATCGTAACATATAGATATAATCAAGCTGTGCTTGAACCACGCTTGAACCACGCTCTGCTACCACTTTATAATATTAAGAAAAATACGATAAAGATTGTAACGAATTAAATATATTTTAAATAGATTTTGTACAGTCAGTTTTTTCAATAACAATAATGTTTCTAGGCAACCAAAAAATCAAAGAGTATAAAAATAGCTAAAACCTCTTTTCTCAATATTTTTTACGTATAATATTTAAATGAAATAGACTAAACCTTGTCTAAAATTGTTTAGTACATGATTTTTATGTAAGAGTGATTAAAAAGAATGATTAAAATCATGTACTAGACAATTTTAGTTCTGCTAAAATCCTAAATAAGAAAAAATAATAAAAGAGAACTCCGCGATGATATACTTATCTCTATCTGTTACGGTTGACTCACAGTAACTATTTTATTCATAGAAAACTTTATTATTTACATATTATTTTCTATTTCTCCGCCAAATTTCTTCTATATCACCCAACGGATTTTAAACGGTTTTCAATAATGGAAAGATCGAGTACGATTTGTAAAATAAAATTGCAAGCGAAGCCGGGATTGGGCGGCTAGTAAAATATCAATTTTAGGATATATGAAAACGTTAATTGTCACATAACGCGTGAACCGGCCTGTTACGACGTGGCCAATAACGCGACGTTGCGTGATGTCGTCTTACAATAATTTACAAACTATAAAATAGCAGGCGCAGCATATTGGCTTCTGGTATTTGTTCAGCATTTCGGCTTGGCAATTAACAAATTAAACGTTTTGATATTAAAAATACTGTCAATTTTGACCTTTTCAATTTTTAAATTCTGGCCGATATAAAATAAAATAAAATGACAGAACCCCGAATATAGTTTGCACAGCACACGCTATCCATTTTGAACACGCCTTTGTGTTTGTTTACGATTAGATTTTTAGATGTGGTCCACCGTCTATAATTTTGGTTTAATGGAGTAAAAAAAACCGATAAACAGTCCTGAGTGTTGTAATAATTTCAGTTAATGAGAATTTATATAATCGCAAAAATGTTTACGAAAAAATTCACATTAGATCGTAAGTAAAGAAGCAACGAGGATTTCTCGAATATCTATAAGCACCTACTAGAAATTAAACTTCGTGTGAACTAATAGAAGAGTTGTTACATTTTTTCATACGGTTTTAAATAGTGGAAAGAGAGAGGAACGTTGAATATCTTTGTGTCTAATCCTAGTCTAATCATAAAAAAATGCAGACGTGCGAAGGAGGCGGGTCGCTAACTTATACTTCTATACTAATATAAAAATTTGTATGTTTGTAATGAATAAACTCAAAAACTCAATTTTAAATTAATTAAATAAATTATTTTTAAAATTGAATTTTAAATTTTTAAAATCTTCTAAACTCAAGTAATTTTGAATATTCTTTCACCTATTGAAAGCTACATTATCAGCGAGTAACATGGGCTATATTTTATTTATTTGTATTTATTTGTGTCCTTAATAAAATGTTACCTTAATGCTTACTAAGCCGTTACCAAGTAATCGGGAGTTTAAATAATGTAGGATGAACCCACGTCGCCTGTAATTAGCTCGCTATAAATTTAACCAAAATATTTTCAGAACATTTCAAATTAATTCGCGCCAACCGACTGACTGTCTTATATATAAATCGGTGGGATTCCAGTTGACATGTCTGGAATCTGGGATACAGATAGGTGACATGTTTATACATGTCATTAGGTATATGAATATTTTTCGTAATTTTATTAGCCGATGTCGAGAACTATTTTTGTGGCAATTGGAATGTGGGAGGGGCCGAAATTTGCTGCCATAAATTGGCTGTGATCGTCTGACGGCAATAGTTATTGACGATTGCGTTTTTTATGGTAATCTCGACAGACAGGCTGACGGTGCACTTGATGGTATGTGGCTACCGTCGCCTATAATACAAGCAAACCCACGAACTGCCCAAACGACTGCAAAACACAGTGTGTCCTGACATTGCTCAAAATATTGACAATCATCAATATTAGCACTTTTAAGTTTCGGTTTCTATAGAAATAATATTTCTATACTTACCTACCTATATTTAAAAATTTAGCATCCGTATGTTTGTGGCTATAAAACTCAAAAACTAGCCTATGAATTGTCTTGAAATTTCTACTTAACATTGCATTTAAATAAGAGAGTGTTTATATATATACAAAAACCAGCCACAGCGAATTGTGCCCGAAATCAGCTAGTATGTTGTAGTTATGTAAAACTCAATAATTTTCAATAATTCAATGATAAGAGCTATCACTAATCAAGAAATAAAGAAATTTCTATAAGCTTGCTAATATTCTTTTTCTACACTTACACACAGAATGCAGATATAAAATAAAGCACTTTTCTTATCGACAGTACATTGTGATACGAATGCAATCGAATGATTCATAATAAAAACATGAGGCTTATTTATATCGATACTGGGGCGATGATCGAGTTACGATATCTATGGATTTGTAAAATATGTGCGAATCGTGATTCATTGTTGTTTTGAAAAACAACTGAAAATATTTTGGTAAATTTAATAATATTATTTATTTATGGGGTATCTGATGGGTATCTGAATACGCACTTCTGTTAACGAGAATGTTCAATATTTCTTCCTATTATCCTTAATCCTGCTATAGCCGGTGGCTTATTTGCAACACCTGTGCGTTGCTCATGCTATAGGCAACGGTAGCCACCAATCATCATGTGGAAGGCAACTCGTCTCCTTAAACATAAAAAATATCCTAAGAGACTAAAAACTAAGATGCAGAACCTCCGCATAGACGAACCCCACAATCGCCTGTCTATGTGTCTTTTATAAGATGCACTTCAGAGAGTGTGCTCAGGAGCTGCATGATACCGCCTTCCATCGGACATTCAGACGTATCATCCTCCGGTTGGTTATCATCCTCATTTTGTCGAAATCTCTCCTTTTCAGACCAAGTGCTTTAAAACATCCTTTATAATGCGCACTGCCAAGGTTTGGAACTCCCTGCCGGCGTCTGTATTTCCGAGCTCATATAAACCTAATATTTTCAAAGTTCGAGTGAATAGGCGTCTTCTGGTGAGCATAGGCCTCATCTTCCCTACTCGGCTGGATGCTGACCAAGACCAAAGCCATTACTAATAAAAAAAAAATCCTTTGGGTAATTAAGAATAAGTTAGCGGAGAAACAGATGGATGTGAATTACGACTTTATTTAATAATTTATTTAGATATAGATGGTAGAATAAAACACTCGAATATTTTGTACAAGCCTAATAGTCTAAGATCCGGCCGCAAGAATGCGTACCAATTGAGTAGTCAATAATTTTTTTTTATGTACTATTATAAAAGGGGCAATATTTTTTTTCTCTCACAGTCAAAAATAATTAATTTAATTAAAAATATTAACCCCTTTTATAATTGTACATTAAAAATTTTTTTTTTGACTACTCGATTGGTACGCATTCTTGCGGCCGTATCTCGTACTATAAGATTAAGAACACGCTAATCGGAGTTACAAGGTTGAAATCATTTATATAATGATACAACAAGTGTCTGAAAAATTTATTTGAAACTTCATCTGATTTTTGATCATCAAAACGTCAACAGAGGCAAAGGTTAATAAACATAAATCCACAAATACGCGAACACTTTTTTTTTAAATTTAAGTATTTTTATTTTTATGTTATACGGCATGGTTACAAGCGAATGGTAGGCGGTTTGTTTGGCAAGCACTTTTTACGATTTAACTTTATTTTATGAACTAATAATTCTAGTCTTTTATATCATTTTAATTAAAGATAACTGTTGTTTACATTAGACAGCTCTCTTTTTGAATTGTTATTAGTAAAATTAATTTCCTGCTAAAAGAAAAAAATTATATTACTACATTATTACTTTATTTGCGAGTATTTGTGTAAAATTTTAAAGCGTCTAATCTTGGCCTATTATCATATATAAGAGTAATGTCTTATGAAAAAGTCTCACATGAGCAATTTTGAGACGCTACTTCCCGGGACTTCTAAAACCGTGCCTCATTTTCTTAGGTGTTAAGACATTTATTTTATTTTATACTATTACTTGTTTAAAAAATATTGTTTCCATGTTAGGTAATAGTTTATGTGGGAATTTATTCGTGAGACATTATTGTATTCTAATGGGCTAACAAATCTTTAGCAGAATCCTATGAAAATGTCAAAAATTTAAATTTAGTGCAAATACTTTCTTCGTAATTGTTGAAAGAACATTTAATAAATGGCATTCATGAGTGACCTTTGGAACTCAATCGTCGGTAGCAACGAAAAGGAGAGTGATTGGAACGAACTGAATCAAATATATTTTGATAACACCAAGAAATACTTCTCTGTCTCTGAGATAGACAAGGAAGAGAAGCCGATAGTGTTCTCGGAGTGTCACGAGATCTCTTTCAATAAAACTGGCTTAGGACGCACCTATACACCTGTCAACTTCTTAACTGTGTACAACATTGACACTAGGAAAGGTAAAGTATATGTCTTATGCCATAGATGAATGATTGGTCTCGCTGCGCTCGATTAGATACCGCCGTTGTACTTGTAAAATGCGGCAAAAAATACTACGCTGATTTCGGCATACCCGAGCCAGTCGCACTGCAAACTGTCTGTGATGTGTACGTGACGAATGTTTTATTACATTTTGAGCATAATAAAATGCCAGTTTAAGTATTAGTGAAACTGTGTAAAAATATAATAAAACTGTGTAAAAAGTGATAAAAAGTGACGATGTTTTACACACAATACAATAAAAAGGTGCCGCATTGATGGAGCTATAGCTGTTGTATAGCGCTCTATCTAGTCGAGCGAAGCGAGACTAATCAATTATCTTTGTCTTATGCATTAAAAATTCTTTTAGTTATAACCTTAGGGAAAGGGGCAATTTTCTTTAAGACTGTGGAAATGTTTAAACTTCAGTTGTAACATACAATACGATCTTATCTCACTATAAGTACAGCTCATGCACTGGTATCTGGGGCCTTTTAATAAGCCGCTGTAATTCTACCTTATTTTTTTTACATTAATATTTGTCAAGTCTTGTACCAAGGTATAGTATGTACAAAATGGTACTTAATCAACCCATTATGATTCATATCGCAATTATCTGAGTAAGGGTTTACGACTACCCTAGACTTAAGTTGTGGCAATTCTGACTCACAAGTTAATGTGATTACTATGATTAGTAGACCTTCGACTTTTCTGAAAATCCACAGTTGGCCAATCTAGTTGGTAAGCTCATACCTCATGATATGAAAAAAGTCTGTTCTCAACAGTACATACATACAATTACATTCTCGATTAATATACCAATCATATTATCTAATGATTTGTTCCATAATTTTCCTGGACCAACCCCTCTGAGTGTTCCAAATTCGATCCCCGATTAAATGGTCTCTGGAATAACCTTTTGTGAGGTGAATTAAGATGTGTGAATCTTCGAAATAAAGCATTAAAATTGATTGCAGCGGAAGTTAAAATGCCGAGCGGACTGATAGATCAACCGGTGATTGAAGACAACAGGGATGGTACGGTCAGCATCAAGTACGACCCTCGGGAGGAAGGTGTCCATGAGTTATACGTCAAATATAATGGAGAACACGTTCAAGGTTGGTTTGAGAGTTTTCTCTCTCAGATTCTCTAACAAGAATTAATCTTTAGTAGTATATTTTCTTATTACAATTTCATATTAAAAAACAACGCTATCTTCGTGTTATACAATTGTTTTATGGATATTTTATATTATATAAAAAAACAAACGATACTTTCTATTTATTTAGGTGTTGTACTAATCTGGTTTTATGCGATTATCTTAGTCTTTTTGGAACCTCTAAGTCAAATTACAAGACGAAAACATTTTGAGGAAATTTCGGGATCAAACTTGGGAGACTTGTGAATCACAGCCTAACTAAATTGTCTGAATAGAGATAAGCTCAGCAGCAGGATCTGCATGTAATTAAAAAAAATGCAATTTTTCTCTGCATGTTATATATCCCATAAGTGAACCGGAATCCGTTGGGTGCTTCAGAAGAAGTTATAAACAGACAGACGCATTCAGCGACATTATTTTATAATGTCTATAAATATTAATAGATACAGAATGGCTGATACTTAAAGACAAGAATTACCAAAAGCTATAGTTAGTGTATAAGTATTCGTTATAGTCATCATAGAAATAAAAATAACTTCATTATAATTATGTGATCGATCAATCGATATTATTTTTTTGCTCCGATATTCATCGACTTTCTAATATTCTGTACTTACTATATTTTTTAGGTTCCCCTTACAAATTTCACGTGGACTCAATCTCTTCCGGGTACGTGACAGCTTATGGTCCTGGCCTCGTTAACGGTGTGAGTGGCGAGCCAAGCCAGTTCACTATTAGCACCAAGGGCGCTGGTGCTGGCGGATTGTCTATGGCCGTTGAAGGTCCTAGCAAAGCTGAAGTAAGCATTTCACCATTGATTCTTAATTTGGTAGAGGTCAAGACTTCGATGGCAATAAATGAAATGTTTAAAATAAAACCTCGTATAAATATTTAATATTCTAACTCTGATTAAAGACAGAAAAAAATTAAAAAGTATCAAGATTGTTTAGTTTAATTTCGTGTATTCTACAAATTTTCACTAAATAAGTAAATAAATATAAATATATTCACACATTCCACACAGCATCAGCTAGTTTCAAAGTAAGCAACTTAATGCTTGTATTATGGATACCAGATAGTTGATATACCTACTGTTATAAATACAAAAAATCCATGACTCAGGTACAAAGGTAAATGTTAACACATAAACATTTGCCCCTAGCGGGATTCGAACCAGAGACCGCTTGGTTAACAGCTAGGGTTACTAGCCACTAGACCAAACGTGTCGTCAGTCCTTATTAGGAACCTTATTAGTGAGATTCTAGTAGGTACATTTAATAATTTTAAATCCACAGTCACTAAATTCTTCGAGACAGTGGATTTGAACAACACATTTATTGGCTTTTGTAATATATGAGTTATTATATTTTCTTCTACAGATTACGTGTCACGACAACAAAGATGGCACCGTCTCTGTCTCGTATCTACCAACGGCCCCTGGCGAATACAAGGTTTCTGTGAGGTTTGGAGACAAACACATCAGAGGATCACCCTTTGTGGCTAAGGTACACATAAATTACATATAACTCGGAATTATTTCGATACAAATACTTCTTAATAAGTATGTAAGTATTTATTAGAGTAAAATCAGAATTGTTATACGAATGCGTTATAGTTACTTAGTTAGTTATGTTCTATTTTTTTGAATATTTTAGAAAGTCTCTGAAGTTTTAGAGGGGACTTGACTGCTTTAGACTTGACGGACCTGTTTTGGAAAACTAAGAAAAATTATAAACTTGACTTGACTGTGACTGGTCTCGAGATCTGCTACTTTGATTTTAATTTCAATTTTGCCCTTTTTTATTTAAAAAAAAGGCTATTACATTAAAAAATCGCTATTTTTACTAATGACACTGGCAAAATCATCGGAGAAGATCTGATGGAGCCAAGACATTAAAAGTGAAGAAGAAGAAGTTTCAGAGATATATCGCCATCTACACAATATTATTTAAAAAAAGAACAATGTTGTTCTTTCGGCGTGTTCGAATTGTGAAAATTTAAAGTTTATAATCGTTCGTAAGGAATTAACTCCAGTTCAATGTCACACGCAATTATTTTTTTCTACCACTACCAAGGGTTAATTTTTGGTCTTGATACATTCTGATACAGTGTTAAATAAGTGCAATAATTTCTAATTCCAGGTGACTGGTGAGGGTCGCAAGAGGAATCAACTTTCCGTAGGCAGCTGCAGCGAAGTTACTCTTCCCGGCAAGATTAGCGACACTGACATTCGCAGTCTTAATGCTTCGATTCAGGTATTACCTTACTTTCATCCACAATTTCGTTACTTAATGTTAATGTATTAATGTTAGGTACCTGCGCATGAAATTCACTTTATTATTATTATCTAGTACTAGCTGGTGCTCGCGACTTCGTCCGCGTGGAATAGTTATTTTGGGAATCATTTGGGTATCTCGAACGGTTTTCGTAGCGCACGCAACACAACTCAAAGATGAATAATATTCCCCGTTTTTTCCAAATTTTCGACTGTTTCTTCGCTCCCATTAGGTGCAACGTGTTGTTATATAGCCTAAAGCCTTCCTCGATAAATGATCTATCCAACACAAAAAGAATTTTTCAATTCGAACCAGTAGTTCCTGAGATTTGCGCGTTCAAACAAACAAACAAACAAACTCTTCAGCTTTATAATATTAGTATAGATTTAGTGTGTTTTGAAAACATACACTTCATTGCTATTACATTAACTTATTGATTGAAATAATTCCAGGCACCATCGGGCCTCGAGGAACCATGCTTTCTCAAACGCCTGCCGTCCGGTAACATCGGTATCAGCTTCACTCCGCGCGAGTCAGGTCAGCACACCGTGTCCGTAAAGAAAATGGGTGTGCACATTCAGAACTCTCCCTTTAACATCACTGTCAATGATCAGGAAGTTGGTGATGCCAAGAAAGTTAAGGTGAGAACAAATATTTTAAAGGTCAAATACTAAGGCGCGATTTCACTGTACTTTGTTAGTATTTGAAATCGCTGTTAAGTCAGTATGTCAGGAATATCAGAGAGTGGACTGGAATTGGCTCGGTCGAGCAGCTGTTCCAGTTGGCTCTTGATAGGGACTGGTTCAGGAGGTTGACGGCTGACCTTCAGGACTGAAGAGGCACATAGAGAGAGAGAGAGTTAAGGCATTTAGCGCTGTCGCTCGTATACTGTAAACGTCTGTTAAATGACTTAACAGCGATGTCAAATACTAAAAGAGTATGGTGAAATTGCGCCTTAATTTTTAAAAGTTTTTAACACCTCCAAAAATATTTTTTATGGTGTCTTATTATAACTAATAAACTAAAATAGGAGCAATTAGTTGGTGTCGTGTTATTTGCACAACCCCTAAAGGGTAGAATATTTTTTAAATACTTTGTGACCTACCTAAGTAGGTCATCATAAGTACTCATCATAGGTAGGTCACAACTACTCATCGTTATTTATTTTCTGATGAATGCTGTATGAATTTAGATCAACAATTTGCTTTGCTCTTATTGAGATTCATCTCACATCTTATATTTTATGTACAGATTTTATAAAATTAAAGCAGTCCATAACTTGTTTATATATTCCGAATAAATATTTCAGGTGTCTGGTACTGCACTGAAAGAAGGCAAGACACACAGCGAAAACATATTCTCTGTTGACACGAAGAATGCTGGCTATGGAGGTCTCTCACTGTCAATTGAAGGTGATTTATTTTATTTTATTTTTTTATGAGAAACAACTTTAGCAGCGAGTGAAATCAGTTTAACATTTGGTCACACTTTGGCCAACACTTTGATGTGTATTTTTTAAATAATTTGTTTTAATGTTTCACTGAAATAAACAGCTATAGTCGACTTCTAGGCTTTTCATGTAAATACAAATATTTGCAGGTCCTAGCAAAGCAGAGATCCAGTGCGCAGACAGCAAAGATGGAGTACTCGCCATCAGCTACAAGCCCACAGAACCTGGTTATTACATCGTCAACTTGAAGTTTGCTGACCATCACGTGGAAGGATCGCCTTTCACTGTCAAGGTTTTACTAAAGATCATATTTAAACTAGTTATATTTTTCGTTTAAGAATACTTGAGATACGATCAAACTTTTATACCTTTTAATTGCATATACTCTCATCTTTAGACCTAGACGTCTAGACTTGCTAGATGTTCATAGAAATATTCTGTATCAGAGGGTGTAAGTGCTTTTATTTCCTAATGCTGGTAAAGGACTAATTATAAGCAAAAGCAAATAATTTTGGCATTTCATTGCAGTATTCTTTATGGAGGTTGTTTTTTACTGCACACTTACAAAGTCCCCAAGTACTAAAAAAAATCAATTGTTTTCTTTTCTTTAGGTAACCGGAGAAGGAAGTAACAGACAAAGAGAGAAGATTCAAAGACAACGCGACCAAGCTCCTCTTACTGAAGTAGGCACCAACTGCAAACTCACTTTTAAAATGCCTGGTATGTAAAAATATTGATATACACCTAATTACAAAAGTATTTTCTAAGAATACACAGAGATATTTTCTTTTATTTTCTCAGTGTAGATAAATTAAGCATTCTCATGCATTTAGTCTTAAAAGATTCTAGACTATTCGGCCCACAAATTGCACTAACGCTAAATCCAGGCTACTTCTGAAAGGTTCTACTGGAAAATTATGGGAGAGGCCTATGTCCAGCAGTGGGCGTCCTGCCGCTGAGATGATGAAGTCTTAAATACCAATGCTTAAACAAACGCATATCTTATTCATCAATTGTGATTTTATACCCATGTCCAAAAGTCATATGTTATCGTTAATAAAATTTCAGGAATAACATCTTTCGACTTGGCCGCAACCGTCACCAGCCCTGGAGGTGTTTCTGAAGACGCCGAGATCCAAGAGGTCGAAGACGGCCTTTATTCTGTACACTTCGTCCCGAAGGAGTTGGGTGTGCACACTGTCTCTGTCAAGTACAGGGAAATTCATATTCCTGGTAAGTATTGCTTAGATTGTTTCAGGGTTAGTTAAATATATGAAATTTATAATAGCGTAGCCGCGGTCATGATAATAATTGGTTGAAGAGTACACTGGTCGAGTTGTTAAAGTATTTGCCTTAGCGCTCTGACTGTGGTTCGATTCCTGGCAGGACCAACTTTGGAAATGAACTTTTCAATGTTGACTCTGGTCTGGATGTACAGGGTTTTCGTCTCCTGTTTGTTTTTTTTTTATGTTAAGGTCGACAGACAGGCTCATAGTTAACTTGACGGTATGTGGCTACTGTCGCCTATAACACAAGTAATCCTACCGCCGACCTTAGCAGTAGGATTAAGGATAAGGGACTATGAAGGGATAGGGATAGGGATAGGGGGTCTTGCCTATGTGTAAAAATCCTATATCCTGCCTATATGACATACAACAGCACAAATCCTGTAAAGCCAGACGTAATTTTATAAAAGTTTATAATAGAAATAATTAAAAAAAAAAAACGAAAAAAATGACAAATTTTTAATCACTATAATTATTATTTTATCTTTGTACCTGAGTCATGGATTATTTGTATTTATATTATTGTATGCATAGATTACAAAAAAGTAATCTATGTAAGTAGTATATCAACTGTCTTGTACATAATACAAGCATTAGTTGCTTAGTGTGGACTATATGGTGATGTGTGGAATAAGTAAAGATATATATTTATTTATTTATTTATTTATTTATTTATTTTACAGGATCTCCATTCCAGTTCACAGTGGGTCCTCTGCGCGATTCCGGCGCTCACTTGGTGAAGGCAGGTGGAACTGGACTCGAGAGAGGCGAAGCCGGACGCTTCAACGAGTTCAACGTGTGGACCAGAGAGGCCGGCGCCGGACAACTCGCCATCTCGCTCGAGGGTCCCAGTAAAGCTGAGATAGACTTCAAAGACAGGAAGGACGGATCCTGCGACGTTTCTTACAAGGTCGACGAACCAGGTGAGGAATCAACATACATACATATATTATTGTTTATTTTTAACCATATTTATACTGATTCGTT
The DNA here is from genome assembly GCA_947623395.1 of Synanthedon tipuliformis. NCBI lineage: Eukaryota > Metazoa > Arthropoda > Insecta > Lepidoptera > Sesiidae > Synanthedon > Synanthedon tipuliformis. The sequence goes on along the minus strand of OX392432.1, from coordinate 1,550,114 downwards.
TGAAAGCCTACCAGGCCCTGATTCTGTATGGCAAAACTCTTAACAAGACAAGGCAAGATACGTTAATGTCATGCCTTATATTGTCATGAAATTCTTATGTCTTATGCTCCCAGCTGAGATAACATAATATTATCTGTGTTGTCAGTGGAATTTTCAAATAAATATAATAGTATACTGTGGTTTCTGTGAAATCATATCGTGCCATAGATAAAATTGTCTTGGGGCATAAGACATAAGAATTTCATGACAAGACAAGGAATGACATTAACGTATCTTGCCTTGTCTTGTCAAGAGTAGTTGCCATACAGAATCAGGGCCCAGAGTGACATAATGTTTCTTAAATTTTTAAAGTAGGTATAGGAAGGTTTTTTTTTTATTTTGAATATTTTCCCGTGAAAATTGTATTAAATATAATTTTGAACTCTTTACTTAAGTAGAGCCCTTAAGGGCACCCTGTATGAACGAGTGAAGTCAGTAATAGGTTTTTGAGAGAATTTGTTGTTTCAAATTCTTAAGTTTGTTTAGAAATATTTTGATTTCGATATAGAGGAACAATATAATTCATTAGTTCGATACTTTTTATCCCATAAAGCGTATCGAGACGGTCAAACGTTTTGATTCAAACACGTAGATTTTGGTTTGAGTCAAACAAATGATCGTTTGCGCGGTTGGTTTGTCAGGTTTGACAAAGATTTACGTGTTTGAAGCTCGTTTGATGGAAATTTATATTTTGGTTTTTTTTGAAGCGTTTGTTGAACGTGTTCGCGATATGTGTTGATTAACCTCATCCGTCTAGTGTTAAATTTCAGAGCGATACGTTGTGTGTAGTTTCCAAAATGCCAGACGAAGACTAAATTGAAATTGATGGAAATGTTTGACGCTATTTCAAAGCGACTTTAAAGGGTTTGACTCAAACACGTAAGGTTTGAATCAAACGGTTTGACTCAAACCTTGCGTGTTTGATCACGTAAGGTCTGAGTCGTCTCGGATACGCTTAAGCGTCGGAATCAACAATTCAAATGGATCAGCCGCCCCCGCAGTGCCATAGTGAACTCGGAAAAGAAGAAAAAAAGAAATGAAATAATAAATATACATTTTATAAATAAATAAATCTACTTGGTCCTTCGACCACGCCCAACTCTTTCGTCGGCCAATAGTAATCGACTGGACCCCGGCCGCTATGAAATTTATTGCAAAGCATTTTGACAGTTCCATTTTTTAAATTTCCTTTTTCTTTTTTCGTAACTGACCAGAGAGCATTTCTTGCATTCGATAAACTACGTCGCATTATCCGATACGGCCAGATCGTTATTTGCTAATTATTCGTGTGTTGGTTTATTATGGATGAATATTATTTTGAAATTGAAATTTTGAGCCCCATGGGGTGACATTGTGCGTTGACTGAGTGATGAGTGATGTTAAGAGTATACAGCACGTCGGCAATGTCCCGGCACTTCGCAACCATTTTTAAATTTTTTTTTATATTAAATTAAAAAAAACACACACACATTAACTATTTTTATTAAACTACTAGCTGTTGCACGCGACTTTGTCCGCGTAACTTTATAAAATGTAGCCTATGTTCCTTCAATACCCGTGTTACTACCAATCTTATTACCAGTTGTAACACGGGTATTTTTTTTTTGCTCGTGTTACCACTAACTGCTCTGGTAGTACTTAACACGGGACATTTTTTATCATTTCCCATAATTATTACTACGATTTAGTACACATTCGTCAGATTCCACTTTCGTCATAAATCGAAATTTATGAAAATTTAGTTCGCTTTGGTCATCAATGTACTCCCTGACAATGTAGCTTTCTATAGGTGAAAGAATTTTTAAAATTAGCTTCTCATTTTGCTATTACTATACCTTCCCAATTCCTCATCCGTAATCGTAATATGGTTGGCAGAAGTCTTGTAGTAACCCTAGCGTAACACCTGGGTCAAAATTAAAAAAAAAATCCAAGTTGACCTTCAGCCTATATGAACAATAAAAAATGTTTAGTTCGATAGGCAAGTTGTCGTTCTACTCAGTAGTAGATGAGATGACTACTTACTGTTAGCCACGTGCTCATAATTAGTTTTTTGTTATTTTACCTTTTGTATTTGATAAGGTACCTACTTGGTAAATTTATACAGTTAATCTGAATGTGAAGGTAGTTCTGTATATCTTAAGGAATCTGTATAAATTTAAACTGTATTATTATACAAACGTGAGGGTAGGTACGTGGGACGCGGGAATTCAATAAAACCGTTCGTTGTATTTCATAAGAGTTAGTCTACGAATAAATAATATTTATTGGTAGGAGATAGTGCCTTTTTCAATGATATAATATAAAACGAGGTAGATATGGGACTAGTGCCCTGGAACGGAGGCGTTCAAATTAAGACAATTGTTGTAATTTGATTTAGTCGCTTACTAACAGCGAGTGAAAGAACACGTGTGCTACTCTGTGTCATAATTATTAAAATATTGTCTAAAATGCCTAGTTGTGTATTCCGAAAGTGTAAAAACTATGGTTTAAAAGTAAAAAAGGATAAAGGAGTTACATACCACACGTAAGTACATAAAAATCACATAAATTTTATACAAAATTGGGCGATCCAGTGCAATAGGGACAGATAGCGTGCGTCATAGATTAACAGTCAGAAGCGAAACCGTAGGCACAATTTACCGCGCTCTGTAACCATAAACTGGTGATGGGCGATTTCATTTCGAATTATATGAAATACTATTCCATTATATAAATATTATATTATATTATATTACACTATATCATAATTCTAATATAATATAATATATATAATAATATATAAATAATAATAAAAGTTGGCAAATAAGTTGTTTTATTTAATGCCACCCCAATTATGTCGTTTATAGAGTTTGTGCGGAAAGAGAATGGACGCGGCGTATAAGGGAACTACCATAATGACTTTATTATTTTTATTATATAAATAATTTTACCAATAAGTTTTAGAGTAGTAAAAAATTTAACTAATTTTTAAAGGTATCAAGATGTTTACAGTCGAACTATAATAACGTAACAGAGTTTTCAAAATAACAAATACGATAATTAATCACAGTGGCGCCCTCAATAATTACGTCCATTCTCTTTCCGCACAGACTCTAATATCAATGATGTGACGCTTCTGTTTGCATCGCTCAGCTTTGTTTGGCTAGCGTACTTCAAACGCAACTCTTTACAGACAGCTATCTCTTTCCGTATCATACGTTCTGTATCATCTGTCACGCTTACTCATATATCTCACGTAATAAGTATATAGCAGTATACAGATAAGTAGGTATGTACAAAGCGGAACATTTTTTACAGACGTGCGATATGGAGATGGGTCATCTTTACTTAAAAATCATTGGCCTTTTTTCTATCAGCACGCGACGCACGTAACGTTCCCACCACGCTTTCACTCACGTACCGTCATATTTTCTGTAATTAATTCAGAAATTAAACAGTATTCGCTACATACCCCATCTCTGCGCACTTTATTTGAGAAGCACCATACCACCTCCGAACATTTACCTTGAACAGTCATCTGTATCATCTGTATCTACGCATAACCTTTGAAGATTATGCGTAGATACAGATGATACAGATGAGATAGATACGGAGATTCATCCGATGACAGCATCCAATGATGTTATTATTTAATTTATGAACGACAAAAATTTTGAGGTGTTTTGCTTTGCATGGGCATCGTAAAAAAAAACTAAATGTCTCTTAATGAAGTTTTTTTAGAGAGCTGTGTTCGGTATTACAAAGAGATATATTTAACCAAGACTTGTTTAATAAATTAACTTGTTTAATATATCTCTGGTATTACTCTACGACTACGAGTGGAATCAGAAATAAGGAGATTCGTAAAGAAACGAAAGCCTGCGGAATAATTAATTTGAAATAGTAATGGGCAGGATATACACACGTATAGTGCGGAGGGACCACAGACCGGCAAGAGCAGCCTAGGACTTTCGTCCTCAAGATGGACTGAGGACCTTATTAGCTGCTGGTCGTCGCTAGATCAAGCTTCCGTCTTGTTCTATTGGAAAATTATGGAGGAGGTCTATGTCCAGCCGTGGACCTCCTCCGGGATGATGAAGTGATACTTTTCTTCTTACTGCGGTGTCTGTCTGTCTGTCTGCTGGAAATTTCGGCAGAGGGATTTTATGCATGTACCCTTTGAACTTGTGCCGCCAAAACTTGAGTCATTATTTTAGTTTAGGGGATAGTTTAAAAAGTTCTAATCGCGATTCACTTATGAGGTATTTTGAGACAAAAAGACACCGCTTCTTTGTCGGATGTTGATGGTTTTTTTTTACAGTAAAGAATACAATGGAGTTTGGGACAAATTCGTCTGGACCGGCATTCCTTGCCGGTGTGCCGGTGGTGTGTACGAGTCATTTTAATTGAGCGACCGTTGAGTATAATCGGTGAAAAAAAAGATTTTTAAATTCCACAAAGGACAGACGACGCGCTATGACGGAATGTGGACAGGTTTTTCGCCGAAATGAGTCCGACTTTCGCCCATTGTGCGCTAATCTTTTAGTGAGTTTTCATTATATTCGCTATCTATAACTTTAGCTTAATAGGTGCCTTAAATAATTTCGGTAGCAATGTGTCAATTGAATCTCAATTCAGGGCCCTAATTCTCTAACACCACTTGGCGATTCCTTACTTCGAAACCGATATGATTACTAATCGATAATCTTCGTAAATTGTTACGATATCTACTAGATTCTGCTAAAAAGTTATTCTGTTACATATATATATAAATGCAATGATAAGACTAGGATAAGACATTGATTTGGGACCTGCGCACATAGTTGGCCAACTATGTGTGCCTGCACAAGGGATTGCCTCGGTGTCTCCGGGCAATCCTCCATTGGCGTTAGCCTAGCCAGCAACGGCTAGGCAGCCCTGGGGTGGATCGGAGTTGGTGCCTAGGCAGAGCCCGGTCCATCCCGCACAAAGAGCGAGGAGGCACCGGGGAGTTTTAGTGGGTATTGCCGGGCCCGCTATGATTAGCATAGCGCGGTGCGCTGGCTGACCCCCACACACCCCTACCGCCTAGCCAACGGTAGGAAGTCATTAAATGGATTTCTCCTCGTAAAAAAAAAGGATAAGACATTGATGTGTTTTGGCAAGGTCACAAAAGCGTGAAATCATAATTTGCTTTACAGAATCAGGGCCCTGGAAGCATTTGCACAAGTTTATTAGTAGCCGCAGGACGTTCACTGCTGGGCATAATATTCACTCCTCGATAATTTTCCAATATGATCTGTCAGAAGCAGCCTGGATCCACCGTCGAATTTTAAAATATATTTAGTAGTCGCATAATTACGACTTCGTAGTAAATAACTATATCGAATTAGTTATTCCTGATAAAATTGTATTTTCATAAGTAATTTATCCACAATTGTAAAATATGTATAATTCAGCAATTATCCTAATTTTATAATCTTAGGATATCTTAAAGGATAAGTAAATAATTTTCTGTTAAAAAAATATAAAAAAGAACATAGTTTCCTAAAAAAACTGAAAATCATTATTTAATAAGAAAACAATACGAAAATAAATAATTATTCTATCGTAAAATTATTGGACCAATCAAAGCAAAATTAAATATTTTTTAGAGTTTACAAAGTATGTAAATAAGGAGGGCATCGACCTTCCTATAACATATCAATACTACTACTTTGCATAAGACCTACATCATTATTTGGACCAGTGAGCGAGACCGCTGAAACCATATTCTTAACGAACGTTTAACTTAGGGTTAAATTTTTACTCTTTAAATACTTGTAGAGCAGGAGTCTTTTAATAATAATAATGTTCTTTTTATATTTCCAAAAGTATAAATAATAATAATTAAGCACCTTATAAATTGACGTATTTTTGTCAAAGGTTTGAATCTTTAGCTAGAAAATTTGCTAGGAATTTTGTTAACTTATTAAGTTATAAAAATTAAGACCAGGCAAACCAAACATGTTTATATCATATTTTCAAGTTTTATTTCAACTTGTCAACTATTGAATTGTATCTGAAAAGGGTAATGAAAAGTAACTGTTTTGATTATTCTTTTTAAAATCATTCCCGTCTTTGTGACTTACTTGTAAGCTACTCAAGACTGTAGTTAGTGTTAAGGCACTTAGTCTCCTTTATTTATTATTCAACACTATTAAATTACGATGTACATTATGTTTAGGAACGGTTCTAATTAAAATTTATAATCTAACTAGAAACGTAGATGGCGCTACATGTATATGCCACTTGTGTTATGTGGCTCCTTTCGAACATTGTGTATGATAAAAGAGGTTAATATACCGAAGCTTTTAACTAAAAAAAATCGAGCGGGAATTGCAATTTACAGTATTTTTTAAATAATAATAATATAATCAATATATATATTTTGAAAAATCAGTACATTTGTCAGTGTATGCACCTATAATATAAACCAATACTCAGCGCTCTTAGTGGTCGAACCGGCGCTCGAAATAATTTTGAAAACAAAACTACATTTAAAGAACCAATGTAAAAACACAATTTTTTTCTACAAAAACACTGAGAAAAAACATGATAACGGATGCAAATAAATCCGAAATAACAATAAGCCCACCGCGACGAAAGAACCGTCCTTATGGAAAAAATGCGAAGGTAAAAATTTAAATTTCCTCAGAGCCGAGCTATGGAAAGAATTATTGGTGCATCGTTGAGCCCGTTATTCAGATTGAGTGACGTTTTCTCTTCCGAAATTGTTTTTTTAGAACAATGCAAATAGAGTTTTTGCCCACTTTCAACGGCTTTTTCGAGCACAGCCACTAAATTTATTAGTATATTTGTCGGGCGATTTGAAAGGGGTTCAGAGTTAGACTTCCGATGTGTCTTTTCCGATACGTAATTAGGAAGCTTTGCGTTATAAATATAATATATATTATACTTGTTAAGAATAATCCAAATCAATTTATTAATTAATTTGAGATTTGTTAATTTTAAATGTAAAAAATGCAATTTTAGTTTTAGGTATTCAAACTGTTATACCTAAAATCTACCTCAGTAAAGTCAGTTTAAAAGCTTGTTATAGCTAAGAACCGAATTCTAATGATATTATAATATAAAACGAGGAATCATTGCCGAATTCGTACTAATATTATAAATGTGAAAGTTTGTATGGATGTTTGTAACTCTTTCACGCTAAAACTACTGAACCGATCACCATGAAATTTTGCATACACGTTGTCTGGGACACCAGAAAGAACATAGGATACCTTTCACCCAGATCGCGGGCACTAGCTAGTATGTATATAAAATTTTCGTGTCAGTGTTTATGTATAATATAATATATCATCTCTATAACTATATAATATATAATATATCAGAGCATATAAATGTGTTTTTAAGCTCAATAGTGAGGGGTTAGCTATTAATTTTTAATTATTTATTTATTTATTTCAAAAGGCTTACCAACCAAAGACATACTTAATCACAATATACAACACTTACAAAAAGGGCCATTACAAGTATAAATTTTAATTATAACATTATTAAAGATTAATTAAATTATATTATGTTATAAATTAATCAACAAATATCAATGAGATCAAAAATACCTAGAACAACTTACACATTGATAAATCAATCAATCAAACACACAAAATAAAACACACATCCTCGACTTTCCCACATATATTATTGTTACTGATTATTTGCTCTTCCAGGTGAATACCGTATCGGTCTCAAGTTCAACGAGCAACACATCCCAGACTCTCCGTTCAAAGTCTACATCTCCCCGGCGATTGGAGACGCTCATCTACTTGAAGTGGCTCAGTTCCCTGATTCCGCTCAGGTTGAGAAACCGGCTCAATTCTACCTCAGACTCAATGGTGCCAAGGGCGACTTACATGCCACGGTATGTTTCATTTTTTTTCAGTAAAGACTTTTATTTTATTTGTTTACTGGATTTTACTTATATTGAATGAATTTCGATGAAATTATACACATTTTTTTAACATTAAGGGGGTGATTAGCTGCCGTCAAGTGGAAGGTGGATTGTGTGCCCTGCCACTACTTTGAAGAGCCAACTATCATCACCAATATATGGAATAATATATGAAATAAATATATAAATAAATATATGTTAGAATATGGAAACGCCTAAAATAAAGATTAAAAAAAAAATAGTTAGAATATAATTTCAGGATTAGACAGTATAGGTTAAAAATTCAACGCTTCATAAAAAATATATTATGAGCAATAATAACTAATATTATAAAGAGAGGAGATCGGTATTTTTGTATGCTTGTAATGAATAAACTCAAAAACTACTATGCTGATTTTAAAAATTCTTTCACCCATAGCATCTGCATAGGTATATATGCTATATATGCCATAGAAAGCTATATTATCAGTGAGTAACATAGGCTATATTTAATAAAGTTATAAGCTGACGAACTCGCGTGCAACAGCTTGTGAGCAATAAAAATCTAATGAATGTTTTGATTTTTATTGCTCACTCTCATTCTTAAGCGTCTATTACACTATTCAATTTAAGGGATTCAATTTAGAGACCTTGGTAGAGAGCTCGCGATTACACTATCCGATTTCCTAGATTGGACTGTAAGAAATCGGATAATGTAATCGAAGCATTACTTAGAACTCCTAAGAAAGAAAGAGGGGTGCGCACGAAGTCGCGGACTAAAGCTAAGTAGTTGACGTAAGTCACTGACGTATTACGAATTTATGTACCTATTGCAGGCCTAGCCCTAAACCTCGTGAGAACTACGTATTTATAAAATCGCATTGCAAACATCTCGGATACTGACAATGTGTCTTCCAATAAAATGGGCAGCGAGGGGTCAGCATGATTTATCGTGTGAACATGACTCCACACCGACATAGTGATGCAGTCCATGGGATTTTTGATAAATCACCGCAAATAGATTTATGGATAACTCGTGTAAAAATATGAGAGAATCACAAGCAAAGTGACTTCGTTCACTGATTGGATAGCAATTACATAAGTAAATGTAAAAGCTCATAGATTTTTTTATATATATCTAGAATTATATATTATATTTATATATTTTTATATATTTAGAATTTTTTATATGTTTTTTTATATTTATATTTGGAACTAGCTGGTGCCCGCGACTTTATCCGCCATGAAAAAAATGAAAAATATAACAGGATAATACGTGTAAAAATATAAGAGAATCACAAGCAAAGTGACTCGTTCACTGATTGGATAGAATAGCAAGTAAATGTAAAAGCTCATAGAAAAATGTTATATATCTAGGGAAATATATATTTATATTTGGAACAAGCTGGTGCCCGCGACTATATCTGCGTTGAAAAAATTAAAAATATAACACACTAACTGTTGCACGCGACTTCGCTCGCGTAAATTTATAAAGTATAGCCTTTGTTACTCGCTGATTATGTAGCTTTCTATAGGTGATTTTTTTTTAAATCGGTCTAGTAATTTTTGAGTTTCTAATGAATAAATCATTAGAAACATAACAATTTTTCTCTCTTTATTATTACTAATTTATTTATTTATTTATCGTCGGCAGACTTACAGCACCTATAGCGTTGCTTGTGTCATAGGCGACGGTAGCCACATACCATCAATCAAGTGGACCGTTAGCCTGTTTGTAGACCTTAACATAAAAAGGCACAATAAAAAGGGCTATAAACAAACGAGGTTTGTGTGTATGAATTGTAGAAAAAAAATCATTCGTACAAAGTCAGGAACTGGTCGCTACTCAATAATATATTGTTCGAATAAATAGGTAAATAAAGAAGGAAATATATTCACATCACACGCACAGCGCACAGTGTGTCTCACCCCAATCTTTTTTGGCCAAAAAATGTAATAAAACCCACTGACCATACGTGACCACCCTTCACAAACGGGAATAAATCTCGCAAAATGTTTAATATTTTATAACAGCTTGTCGACGCGATGAATACTCGAAATAAGTTTCCGAGATGCGGCATCAAAATTAATAAAGGCACAAACGGTACACACGCGCCCCTATGTTAGTCAAGTTGTTAGAAAATAGTGTATTGTGTCAAAATGAGGGTTTAATTCGTTAGAGATACTACTGCGTTCTGCAGTCGTAAATTGAACAGTCTCAGTAGTGACCAGACTCCTTATAGAAGACTAGCTGGTTTCCGCGACTTCGTTAACCTCTTTATCGCTGTGACAACGGTGGCGCCGCCTCTGTTGACGACTGTGGCGTCCAATTTCACTTCTCACTTATTTATATATTACTAGCTGGTGCCCGCGATTTCGTCCGCGTTCTGAATGTTGGGTGTGTTCCCTATGTTCTTTCTGCTGTCCCAGAAAATGTGTATGCAAAATTTCATGGTGATCGGTTTAGTAGATTTTGCGTGAAAGCGTAACAAACAAACAAACAAACTCACATTTATAATATTAGATAAAAAAAACTATTTTATAGAGTTGTTCAGTTATGGAATACACAATGATGGGTATCTCGAATTCACCGGGAATTTCTACTCTTCTGTTTAGGTGATGTCGCCATCGGGTAAAACGGACGACTGTTTCATCCAAAACATTGACGGTGACCAGTACTCCATCAGGTTCATGCCCCACGAGAATGGTGTTCACAATATCAATGTCAAGTTCAATGGTGTCCATATCCCCGCTTCGCCTCTAAGAATTAAGGTTGGGAAGGACGATGCTGACCCTGCTGCAGTGCATGCCCACGGTCCTGGTTTGGGCGCTGTGAAGACAGGTAATTTTGCAAATAGTATTATTTTCCCTTTTCCCATAGTCATTGCTTTTCCCTCTTTTTCGGACCAAGCGATTGGCCTTTTAAAACATCCTTTGTAATGCGCTCTACCAAGGTTTGGAACTCCCTGCCGGGTTCGAGCTCATATAACCCAAATATTTTCAAATTTCGGATATTTTTTCATGTGGTCTTTGCTGCCAAGAAATTCGTAACGTTTTTTAAATACCTAATATAAAAATATTTTTTAACGAAATTTATTTCTTTTGCTAATAGGAGCGAAAACGGATCTGATCATTGACACAGTGAATGCTGGTGTTGGTATTCTTGCTGTCACAATGGACGGACCATCCAGGGTAGCTATGGACTGTACGGAAGTCGAAGAAGGCTACAAGGTTGGTTAAGTAATAACTATCTTAATAATTTGATTAATTTAATTAATATTTTAAGAGCTGTAGATTCATAATTCAATATTGTTTCCAGGTCCGCTACACACCTCTGGCTCCCGGATTTTACTACATGAGTATCAAATACAATGGCGCCCATATTGTGGGATCGCCCTTTAAAATCGAAGCTACTGGTTAGTTTAATGATTCAATTAATTAATTTAATTGCTTTTCAATCTTTCATTTTCTTCCTTCTTCATATTCGAATCACTCTTGGTACATTGATTGTGGTCATTACTTACCTACGAGTAGCACGTGGCACCACATGTCTTCACGGAACAGTCGACAGTTGTCTTAATTTAGTCGGTTCACCTCATAGGTGACCTTTAACCTGTCTCGTGCCTTCTACTCTGGCCATCACGACTAGGCACTCAATTATTGACGGTTCATTGCGCTCAGATATGTGCCCGAAACGAAAGTCATCCAAGTTCTTATAACATCTTCCAGTACATTTTACTCACCGTGTTTCAATTCGGCCGCCATCAATTAAAATAGATAGGAAGGTCTCAAATGGAAGTGACAAAAAATGAAGTGATATATACCTACTTATACATTTCTTTTCAATCAGGTGACAATCTTGCCGAAATTGGTGCTCAAGAAACTTCGTCGGTAACTGTGGAGACAGTGCAGAAGAACTCTAAACAAAATCAAAAGCTGGGTCCAGTGTTACCACATTTCAAGTCTGACGCTACCAAAGTCGTCAGCAAGGGTATGGGGTTGAAGAAGGCGTATTTGAACAAGCATAATCAATTCACCGTACATGCTGGTGATGCTGGTAAGATTTCTGTCTGTTTCTCTACTAACTTATTCTAAAGCACCAAACTGATTTTGATATGATCTTCAACTAATGGAAAGAGCGATACACGAGGAAGGTTTGTGTAGGTAATTTGTAGAAAAAATTGCATCCATGCGATGCCGACTCTAGTTTATTATAAAAAATTCTGTTTTGGTTCCAAAAGTAGGTACATTATACATATCTTTGCATTGTAAACTTTTAAGTTATGGTTTTTTATAAACCTTAAGAGGACTAAACACATTAGCGTATCTTTATATAGCGTTGTCATAAATCCAAATATGCCCAGAAAATTATCAACTGATCTATCAGAAATCTATCGACTGAGCTTATAGCTTATAGACTGCTTGCTAAGCGGTCTGTATTTTTTAATACGTTGTTTTATATTATATTAAAGGTAACAACATCATGTATGTCGGCATCCATGGTCCCAAAGGACCCTGTGACGAAGTCCAGCTCAAGCATAAAGGGAAGCATAACTACGAATGCACGTATGTTGTCAGAGACAGGGGAGACTATATCGTCCTTGTTAAATGGGGGGATGAACATGTTCCTGGCTCCCCGTTCAAAGTTGAAGTGTAGATTTTATTGGAGTTATTCGCCGAATGGATAACAGCGTGTTGTTGGAACTTCTATCATAACTTCCGAATTTTGCGAAAGGACTTGAAGGATTTCAAAATATTGATTATTTTTGTTTAGTGTTTCTTTTTAAATGTTACATTTATGTATATTTATTATGTGTTTTAATTTTTATAATCCTGAAAAGAGTTGTCAGTCAAACTGTAGTCAGAATGTGATGTAATTTTTTTATCCTTCAAGTCCCATAAGTTTTTCTAAATTCTTCTATAAAATTCTTTGTACGCTGTTATTTCTCTATAAAAAGTCATCATGCTTAAACTGGATTCGTTTTTGTTATTTCGGTACACCTACTCAATTTTTTTTAAAATTCAAGTAATCTCTTTTACGCTGTTAAGACCTTTTCGTAATCCTTTTATTTAGAACGTGTTTTGTTTCCTTTATGAATTGAAATTTTCCTGTAATCCTGCATTTTATTACTAAATTTATTCTTAAGAATGTATATGTACTTACTCAACGTATTTGTTTTTATTCTTGTAAGCAATCTTATATGTTTCTCACTTGGTAATTAGGGCGACCAAATGACAATACATGTTAGATTATTCCCTACTTAATTGAAGCCGCATTTGTCTTTAACTTAAGTTAAAAAGGTAATTTTATGATGTTTTGTAGCAATTTCTTTTATAGCTTTTCCCAGAAAAGTTTCCGAAGAAATTTTTTATCGACACTTATCTTGATACTGTAAATCGAAATATCTTCTTTAAGAAAATATAATACAAAAATTTTGTATCGCCGAGTATCAGCCAGTTTCTTTCTTTTGAATAGATCATTTCATTTCGGCATCATCATATGCAATTTTTTTTTAAACTTGACTCGTAGATCCAGAGGTTATATTGAGATGCCTTAACCAACCAAAAAACAAACACTTGTGCTTTATTATTATAGGGGTTTCTGCAAAATGTTGAATTCTGTTATATCAGCAGGTATTTCTTTATCCCTTAATATTTTATCTTGCAGCACACCAACTAACATCGAGTTATCAAGTGGATTGTCAGCCTGTCTACTTTTATATTACCTTTAAAAAAATCGAACATGTCTCGCTTATATAATTTAACGTCATCTCGATACCTTTTCAAGTAATGTTTCATCTTTGAACAAACGGTAGATTTGATCTCACCCTTTCTAGCAAAGACTGGGCCTGTAGTACTATAACCTCTTACAGCGATGCAAAGACGATTGAGTGAGGGAGATGTCGCCTTACATCATGTATCGCGCCATCTCGTTTACTCACTCGTTTTTGCATCGTTTTAAGAGTGATAGTAGGCCCTCTGTTCGTTTAAAGTCTGTCGTTCGTTTACGTGCCTTTCAATGAATGCGGCTTTGATTTCTACGTTTACTTTCTAATAATTTATTTCTGCTTTGTATGATTTGTGTTGTATGATTTTTTTACCTACGTAGGTAGAACTCAGGTTATTGTAAATACCTATTATAAGTATAATATACTTTTGCGACTGTTAAATAAAAAGAAAACTTCTAATATTTCTTTTATTTTTTGCATATGCCTCTCTCGTAAGAGAAGGTAAACCCATTAAGGTAGGTACATTTGAGCAGCCCGTTTGGCAATAACCACACCCTTACAGAAGACCACAGTGAAATAATATCACATTATTTCACTGTGAGTGTTGATTACTCCATCCCTTCCTTAATCCTACTATGATCGACTTGCACTTGCAACACCTGTGACGACGGTAGCCATACCATCAAATGGACTGACAGCCTGTCTGTCGAATTACATAAAAAATAATTCCTTTTTCAATTTCTGACTATTAAAAAAAATCAACCCTTTAATCGCTTGGTTTAGTAGTTGTTGTCGTGGCCCTAGCACTTGAATCAATTTTTTTAAAGAGAGAGCACTGAGCAACTCAGTAATATAAAAATAAACACAAGTAGAGGAATTTATCGTGGCTCTGGCGAAATGGACACGAAAATGATTGTCGGATAAATCCAACTCTGGCGGCTAAAGGGTTAACTACTGCAACTATCGTTAGAACGACAGGATATGGTTCTGCCGTGCTTGCTTGTGTTACTTACCTATATTTTATGTGCTTGTGTGGCATCCGTCATATGACCCGTCTACCACTCTTTTTTAGCGAAAAATAAACTGCTTAGTAATAAACTCATGGCTATCTAGTAAGGCCTAGTGTAAATAGTAAACTAGGCTTTTTGGTCAATGTATACAAAAAAATCATTATTATTTATTATTTTGGTAAATAATAATTTAAAAAAAAAAACAAATATTTGTTGGCATAGTTTTAAGTAGTTGTATTCATTTTAAGTAACAAAAAAAATGAAATCAATCATTTTCCTCCTATATTCTTAACCAATAAACGCTAAACGAAGCGAAAATTATAAACTTAATTACTTATAAAAATACGTAAGTATTATAACCGTAATAATACACTAAATTAAAAAAAAAATCAAAAGTACAATATCACATGTCTACTTACAATAGAGAGAGACATTGGCGATTTTTTCTTTAGTTTTAAACAATACGTTTAAAAACGTCTAAAAAACATAATATTATCGGCTTTTACAATAATGTACTATACAATAAAGAGTGCGTGCACTAACATTTTAGGAAGATACAGATATTGCCGTATTTGCTTAATAATGTACCACATTTTGTACAAAGAACTTAAAAAAAGAAGATTTACATTTGGCTAAATTTTGTGACAGGACCTTCACATTACAAGTAAGACCCGATGAAGTTGATTTCACACAAAAAATGACTAAAACTTGTAATTTCTATGGAAACTTAAGATCTCTCATGTTCAACTTGAACTTTTTGTGTGAAATATACTTTCAACAGTATTCTACCACAGTATTTATTAACCACAACCTAACAATTTAAAGTCTAAAATAAAATCAATTTGAAGAACAAAGTATGTACTTCCAAAAATATTTACTCCCAACGTTGCCTATCACAATTTTTCATTTCAATACTTACACATTCATAAAAAACAACAAACCTCTTTCGTATACTTGAAATTAGTCTAAACGGGCTTCAGCACATTTTATAAACCAATTGTAATACCTAATTTTTTTTTTAAATTCTCTTCCGTTTAAAAAAATATTTTAAATCGGAGATTGTTTCTTAAAGAGTTCAGCCAAAATCCTCAGGCTGAAATTTTGAACAATATGCAGTTAACTTTACTTCAATATGTACTTAAGTATTTTTTGATTATCATCGCATTCATCAACATATTGATCATTATCATCATGATAACCATCATAATAATGATAGATTGTAAACATTGTATATATAATTTTAAATATTAAGATCTATATTATATTTTTTATTTTATTTATTTATTTAATAAATATATAAAATAAAAATCTAATAATTTATTTAAAACTTTTTGTCGCCTAGTTCAGTTTGATACCATTAATAACGTAATTACAGTAATGTTTCTTTATTTTTAAAAAATCTGGATCCAAACGGATCCAAAACCCCCCAAAAAATCGTGGGTACGTGTTTGCATAAAACCTAAGGTCAATTGAGAAAAAAATGTGCGTCAGCCAAAACAATTTCAAAACAATGAAACTGCCAATCATTAAGTACATAATAATAAATTTCCTGCTACCAGAAGAAACAATCTTAATACTAATATAATTGAGCATAAGCATTTTAGACTAAATTATATATATAAAAAAAAACAACGATAAATTCCAAAGTTTCTCCAAATTGATCAAATATTTACAAAATATTTACAAGAAACGTGTGAGCTTTTCGTGGGACCGAGAAATGAAATGGCCACGTAGGTATGTATATATAACTATTTACATAGAAAATATATTCGACCATGATAATCTCTTAAAAATAATTAACTTAATACAAACTTAGATTTCAGGGAAGAACACATTTTCTAAAATAAAAATGGAAATAAGAGATTTTTTGAATGATTTAAATGGTGCTGTAAGTAGTGGGTACATATAGCTAAATAATAAATGAATTAAGTATATGAACTAAGTAGGAACTGAGTCATATTGTGATGTTACAGAGATCTGTTAAGTAAAAGGTACATTCTTAACACATACGACGAAATGCAACAGGAGAGAGAACTTGAACGCGGGATTTCAAAAAAGTAATAATACATTATTATTTTTTACAATTACAATTATTATTCTTATTATAGAACTTCATTATGCATCTGTTTGAGGAACTTTCAAATTTATAATTTCTTTATTATGTAGGTACTATTATTATTATTACTTTGGATAAAAAACAATTTTAATACCAAAAAATAAATGTCTAAAATTAAACATTGTAAACCAAAGTTGCGGTTATAATTTTTGAATCTAAGTAATATAAGTAATCTAAATTTTAATGTTGTCTTTGAAACATTAAATATTGATTTAATTTTTGTTACAATAAAAGTATGAGACATATATTTTTTTAAAACACCATGAATTTTAAAAACGTGATTCTAACTCATTGGACTGCCCGAATTGCAGTTTGTTCAATAAAAAAATCAATCTTCTGTTTATTAGATCATGATAGAGTCAAAACCACACTTTTATATCCAGTACATTTGTAAACTACTCACAAAATTTACGAGTATTCAAATACATGATATCGATTTATATCTAAAAACACGGATCCGCCTTACTGGCGACAAAATTACTGACAACTTTCGATTTTCATACATTCATAATACCAGCGTCATGAGAACGAGATTCTAAATATGTTTTATAATATTTCGTTATTTTTATATACTAATAATACCATCGTAAGTACTAAATGTAGGATAACTAGGCGTAAACGGCAAGGAAAATATTACTGCTTGTCTTTGTGAGCTAGAGAGTGGGGTAGGAGATGCTCAGCAGGCAATAGAGCCGCCGATGGCTGGTGCGCGTAATTTCGTATCTGGTGCAGAGATATAAGTTGATTCGGGAATGTGCTAGGTTGTTGTTTCCCTTGTTGGAAATGCAATGGATCGTAAATGTACGGCCGAGAAGGTAAAGAGCTGTGATGCGAGAGCCCATTCAAGTGTGGGGCCATTGAATTAATTGGGGTAAAGGCGGAGTTCGCCGCGGACGATACGGGAGGTTGCAGACCCCTATCATCCTGACTTTCGTGTTGAGCGAACAGAGATCTTTGCTGCTGAAGTTGTTGTTCGTGGTGTTCCTCGGCTTCGCGGTGCTGGTGATAACCACCATCATCCGACATGTGAGCAGCTGAATCCGGACTTACTTTTGGCCAATAAGGATGTTCGGCGAACGGAGTAGCTGTTGGCGCAGCCGCAGCTAATGACCTATTTAAACCACTTAAACCTAACGCTGAGATTGGTGGCCGCTTATCAGATCTCTCGGCGTGTTTGTTCATGTGTTTACTTAAATACGTCTCTTGAGTATAACTCTTGCCACAATATTGGCAAATGTGCGTTTTCAAGTGTTTCGATTCTTTGTGCTTAGGAATGTGCTCCAATAGGTCTTTCTCGTGGGTGAAGCATTTGTAGCAGGAATTGCATTTGAAGGGCTTATCTGTTTGGTGACAGCGACTGTGACTTTGGAGGTTTGAAAGTTGGGAAAACGCCTTTGTGCATCCGATTTGAGTGCAACGGTAAGGTTTGTCTCCAGTATGAGTACGGATATGTTGCTGTAAGTGAGACAACTGGGTGAACTTCCTTTGACATATCTCGCAGCGATAAGGCTTGATGCCGAGGTGGATTCGAGAATGTTGCGCGAGGTACGATGAGTTGGCGAAAGCCTTTGGACATTGTGTGCATCGGTAAGGTTTCGCCTCGCGAAGGTGGATTTGTGTATGTAGCTGCAGATCTGCCTTCGACCCAAAAACCTGAAATCAAAAGAAAAACTCAATTAAGCGTGTTGTTCATTCTTTTTCGGGAGTTTAATTTTTCATAAGTATGTTTTAGGAAATTCAGGGAAAATATTCAAATAAAAAGTGGTAAATTTTGTTCGCATATTTAATATTGATTAATTTCATGCATGTTAACATTACAAGATTACAACACAACAACATTTAAAATGCTAAACATTGTGCTCTAAAATGCCCTATCCTGACCTAGAACCATGCTTGAAATTAGTCACCAGAAAGTGAATTCTGTCCTTGAACGACATCCGCGGGCAACCGGAACAAATTACTCGTTCTCGGCGAAACAAATGATGACTTTTTTATTTGCTCAGAAGACGTAGCCGGCAATAAAGGCAGGATGCCGGCATCACGCCGTTTTTCACGCGGCTCGATTAGTATACACTTCCTGAAGATTTATCTTTGGTCCATTGGCGCGGTATCGCCACTGATATTCAGTGTTCAATGACTTCACTAAACGTCTCTGTCTACACGTGCCAACAAAGTACATCCATTGTAAAGCCGACACTCCTAGCACATTCAAAAGACTGTTTCGGAACACCATTGATACTCATTGTGATATTTCAAATTAGTTTCTAAGTTAAAACCTCCTCGTCATCCTAACCGATACGTGTTATTCAGCGAGCAACAATGAAACTGTGGACCACGTTCCTTCGGGCTCCGAAATCCATTGCTGGCAAAACACGACTCAATCTTAGCAACAGACCAATTTGAAGACTACAATAAAATTGATACTGATCTTACGAATAAAGCAAATAGGGCTCAGATTGCATCATCTATCGCTAATAAACACGGCCGGATTCTGCCTAACAATAGAAGAGTTTAAAATATCTATTTATGTGTGGCAAGTGTAAATTATTTTAAACCTTAACAGAACATTGATAGAGATGATAATGGCTATTTCAAATTGAGTTCGTCTCTTAGTAGTGGTATAGGATTCGGTAGCACGTTGCATGACTTGTCAGAAAATGTGAGACACGAACGCAATTGGTCACAGTCGGAACATAATTAAAGTTTGGAGCACTACTTAATGGTACGAGGCTGGTAATTCGAAGTGGTGGCTGACTTTTAATGGGAGTTCGTGAAGGATCGACTCACCGCAAAGGAATCTGTTTTAAATTGATGTATTAGAGCACCTTCCGCTGGTAAACGCTGACTCCTGAATAACAAACACGATGAAACTAGACATACAACGAGCGTAATGTGCACTAACAAAAAACAACTAAAGCAGCAACAAATAACGACTACAAACAGAACAATTTGTGTATGTCTAATGGGATTAGTGAATTATGGATGCACACAGAAGACCTAATTGTATTGTAGGGGACAAAAAACAACAAAAAGCGTGAACACCGGAGCAAGGTTGCGTAAAAACGACGGAACAAGAACAAAAACGAGGAAAATTGATAAAGGAAACAATTGACAAACGCAGCATAACATGGCAACAGGCTTGTGAGCGAAGACAGTCTTAGAAGGTCGATGGTGTTATTTTTGGATATTTATTTTAAGTTATAAGTTATAAGCGATAAAAGTTAAATTTTATCAAATCTGGATTGCTTTTTTGTTTTCTTGATGATTTATTTGAATTTAAATTGCAACTTTGAATTTATTAGTACATAGGTTAAAACTAAATACATAAATACGACATCCACAAGATTCTTAGTACATATAACTTTCATTTTTCAAAGCCACAAAGTTTTACTTTTAATAGAGTATAAGAGGAAAAAATTTCTGATGATCAATTATGTTTCGAAGATTCTAAGACTGCCTTTGGCCATGTTTGCGTACGGAACGAACCTCGTGGTCTGAACTTTCCAGTAAACCCCATTCTGCGGGGTCGGTGGCACCTCTTGGTACCCGAAACTCTGTGGGGTCTGATATGGTCTTTTTTCTCCCGCGCCTATCACCTCCGGGAACCTGGTTAATTTGTTTTCTGTTTAATTTTGTGTCACGATGCCAATTTTTGCCTATTAACTAACCCAACTTCGAAGTAATAAATTATAAGTTTTAATGTAAAAACAAAAAAAAAAATTGGAAATTCCTTAAGTTAGAAGTTGTCCAGGGTTTTTGCATATTTTCAGATACCAGAAAAATATTTATTCATAGGTTTCTCCAAGAAACTCTTGATTTGATAGCCATAATAAATTTAAATTTACCAGAGTTTTGGTAGAAAAAGCAAAAATGATGACGATCCTGAGAAGAAACCCAGGATACAATTCTTTTTATCATCTTTAAAATAGCCTTTGCGCTTAAAAAAAAGTTTTCCTTATTGACCAAAATTATTTGAATGTGCAATTTGTATTTGTATTTTTATTAATATTAATATAATACGTATCGACCAAAATGTGTGTGTGTGACCAAAAGTAGTTTACTGTGTGCTAATACCAGTTAAATATGTGTCAAAAAATGTGTCAAAAAATAAACCAGAGATGTAGAGGAAGCAGATTTGAGATGAGATTACAAACATTTCACAGTCAACCCTTGGCTTAATGTAATATTATTAAACATGGGTCATTTATTGTGAGTGACTGACCCTTATAAAATGGAGGGAAAAATCGCCAAACACCGGACAGATTTAAGGGTGAGATATATTGTGACAAATCATTGTCTCGTCTCGAGTCTCGAGGTTACCCGACTTGTGGTCCTTTAAAAAATTCGATTTAGGCGTATTTTTTATAAAAAAAATAATAATTCTAATTTGTTAGAAATAAACGCTAAAATTAACAATACCTTTAAAATTCAAAATTATTTAAGTGGTTTCATAAATCTTAGCCATTGCATTGAAAAAAAATTGCAATTTAGTACAAAGTAAATTATAATTCGATATTATACCTAATATCGGAATCATAATTATTAACAAGGTACGATTTTATTAACATGTAAGTCAGTATCGAAAATTCCAAGAAGTTATAAATCATTAAGTAGGTATAGAAAAAAATACTTATTATCAAAGGGGAATAAATTATTCGTGCCAGATTCTTCGTGCGAGCGAAGCATAAGTCGAATTTTGATGTGCAAACTTTAAGAATGTTAGCATAAAAAAAATATTTAAATCTATTTTATGAAATCACATTCGGTAGGTTAGATTTAATTTAGTGATTGCCTTAAATAATGATACCTATAAAAATATAACATAGAAATTCTTAGAAATTTCAAAATCATAAATTTGTCTTTTAATCAAAGGCAATATTACTTTTAAAATACATGACACAGAGTTTGAGTGTTAAAAATTGATCGGCGGAAATGTTAAATGATATTATATTAAATTGCATAAATTGCATACTGAGCATACATAATGCATTTTGTAATATGCTCATTAGGACTGTAAAGTAATTTTGATTATTGTTATATATTAATTTTATTATTAATAACAATGTTTGTTATGATAAATAGTTTTAATTCATAAGTTGATAAATTAAAAAAATAATAATTAAAAAGTCAGAAACAATTAAAATAATTAAAACAAAAAACTGAAGATGAAAATGGCAGTATTTTTTTAATAGGATGTTAAAAATTAAGAATTTCCAAGTGAAAATCTAATCCCATTATGACGAATTTTTGTCGTGCTTAAACCGCGAAAACTAATTTTCTTAAAACATGTAGACATTAGAATTTTCTCGCCGCAAAAAACTAGGGTGACAAAGCGTTGCGGCGGCCGTCGGACACTTTTTGCCGTCCTGAAATTATTATTAATAGAGGGCATACATTCTGTCTGTTTATCTAAGGATATTAAGGTTTGTAGGGGCGCAAACCCTCTAATAAGGCATAGTTTTTTGTCGTATGATAAATTTGCGAAGCCATTGTACAAGGAAAATTATGGCGCAACGGTGCTTTCTCATTTTTTTTGTCCACTTTTTAAGTTTTGTGGAAAACAAATAACAAAATATTGTTTTGGTAACATTTTCCTTAACAATGTTTAATAAGTTTTTGAATTGGATTAAGTACACAATAAATCGTCCATATATTCATTATAGTTAGCAATTCGACTTAAATATTTATTAATAATACTAATTTTAATTTTTAATTTCTAATTTAATTTAATTTTTTTTTTATTTCTTATTTTTAATTTTCTAATTATTCTCTTGTCTTGTTATTTTTTATCCGTAGTAGTTTTATTACTTCCATTAGCAAATGAATTGGATAAGAATAGCATCTAACTCTGATGCCTCAAATCATTACAAATTATTATTATCTATATCTATACTAACATTATAAAAAGAGAAGATTTGCATCTTTGTAACGAATAAACTCAAAATCTACTGGACCGATTTTGAAAATTTTTTCACCTATAGTAAGCTACATTATCAGCGAGTAATATAGGCTATATTTCATAAAGTTATACGTGGACGAAGACGCGTGCAACAGCTATTTTTATCTATACAGCAATTTATCTATATATAATATAGAAAAGTGGCTGTCCGTCTCTGTCTGTATCTCCGCTAACTTCTTCTAAACAACTTCTTTTGATTTTCAAACAGCCAAACAAGGAATGTAGGTTTATGTAGTATAAATTCTAGAAATATAGGTTATATTAGGTATATCTGATATCTAAAAAACATAAATTTCTAAAAAAAAATCTAAATATACCTCTATATCTTAGAAAGCCTTCTATTCGTTGACTGGAATGTGGAAATCTTGTGAGAGGTCAATAACGATTATTATCTTTTCCAAATTAGAATAGTGCGAAGAGCACTCGTTTTACACACATAAGGACGCAACTGCAAATCCCTGTCGCCATCTTGACACGTGAGTGACGCATTGGATTTATTTTTAAGACTGAGCTCAGAACGTAGAGTCCGCCTCTCTAATCTAATACCCAAAACCCTCTTTAGATAATCACTAGCATTTATGGAGGCTTTTCCGTTGTGCGCTCAGTATGTGAATTCATAGAACACAATGCGTTATTTGTGCTCGGAATATTTATTAGAAAAATATTTTTAAAAGCATATGTAAATTACAAATTAATCCAGCATAAATTTTTATTCTTAAATTTTGTCTTTTTATAGCTAAACTAGGTTTTGTCCGCGACTTAGTCCGCGTGCGATCGCTACCAAACTGTACAGGATTATCCGCTGGACTAATCTGAAGATTGTTTGAAAATTTCATCAAAATCGGTTCAGCGGTTTTGGAGTCTATAGGGACATACGAGTACATATACATTGCCTTTTATATCTAATATAATAATAATAATAATAATAATAAGCCTTTTATTTATACCATGAATGCATTAACAATAACAATAATTAGAAATTTGAATTAATTTTAACATTTAAAAAAAAAAAAAATTTTACTATATCATTAAAAAACAAATTAAATAAAGTTAAGATTCATGGCCCCTTTCGGTATAGGCCTATATATCTGGATATATCTAATATATATTATAAAATTGATGGTCGCGGTATTTGTACATAAAGTCCTTCGAAATGGTTGGACCGATTTTGATTAAATTTTGTGTGCTTATCGGGTAGGTCTGAGAATCGGCCAATATCTATTTTTCATACCCCTAAATGTTAAGGGTGGTCCACCCCAAAATTTTTATTTTTATTTTTTCGCAAAACAACGTTTGCCGGGTCAGCTAGTATTATATAGATTTGCCATTGATGCCATAATTATTTGGCGTTAAAATTTTAAAAATTAAAAATTCTTTCACTCATCGTAAGCTACATTATCAGTGAGTACCTATGATAGGTTTATAAAGTTACGCTGAGAAATTACAACAAATAAATTGATAGAAGGCCAAATGTATTTACAGAAAAGTCAGTAAACAAGGAAACAAATTTGACAACCGATGGCGATGGCTTCCTAATTGATTATTGAAACTCATTAAAACTCCCATGCTTATTTATTATTTGTACGAAATTAGTTAAATTTCACGTTTAAATTTTGTTCGACTGCCATTTATAATTGTCGAAATTATTTCGACAATTGTATAATTCGATTGACATTAAAATTTATCGGATTTCAACAAAATCTCACGTTTCAGAGATTTTGTGAGGTTGTTTTTTTCTTAGTTTCTAGTTATACGTATTTCCCCGGAGTCTCTATGACAATGCATTAAAAAAAATCGTCTAATTAGAAAAAGTTTCAATTTGTTGAGATTTGAGGAAAACTGTCGAAAGAGTGTTTAACGGATTTCTGTTTTTTTATTATTACTTTTTAACGCGACAAATTGTAATAGGTACGTGAGTTAGTTAGGTTGTAACATTATAAACTATACCGATGCGTCCCGACTTCGTTCGTATACAATATACAATTAGTATCCATTTGGAATAATGAAACTTTTATACAGATATAGAATTTTTCAAATAAGTGCTTTGGTTCAGTATATGAACTATCTTGATCTCTCTCTCTCTCGTTCTGTCTCTCTCTATCTCGGATCTATATTACTATGTATCAATCCTACTAATATTATAAATGCGGAAGTTTATGAGAATGGATACTGTATGTATGGATGTTTGTTACACTTTCAAGCAAAAACGGCTCAACGTATTTCCACAGCATACTTAGGTGTTATTTCTAAGAAATTGGGCACACAGATAGTTTATTACCTGGATTAATGTAAAGGATATTTTTATCCTGAAAAAATTTCGAGTTCCCGAGGGATAGTCTAAAAATATAAAAAAATTCCACCACCTTCATCACAGCGATTAAGATAACAGGCGTCTTAAGATATTAGGTACACATATATTTTCGTTTTCAGTCTCGCTAACTTTTTCTAAATCATAAAACCAATTTTGATAAGGTTTTGCACTAATGAAAATCGGATAAACGAGGAAGGTTTGTATTTGCAGAAAAAAATGCACATATGCGAAGCCGAGAGCAGGTCGCTGGTAAGCTATAACAAGTAGGCATTGTTGGTAGAAATCTCGTTCAAGCGTTTTTATTACATAAGAGCGTAAAATAGTTTTAAACAATTTTTAATATTGTATTTTTGTCACGAAATCACATTAATAACAAACTATCGATTCGTATAGTTTGGCAATATTGCCGGTTGATTTCTCGCTATTTACCTAGATTACTCGGTTTTTTTCAACGGTTGCGCCAATCTTAACGCATGGCCGATAGTGACATTGGCGTAGACCAAGTTTTTTGCCTCTAAAAATCAATCGTACTGAGGTCGTTGTGAAAAACCAGTAGAGTTCTTCAATATCTTATAGCTTTTGTGACATAATAGTACACTGAGTGACATGTTATACTTATAAATGGCAATGAATAACTAGCCAGCCAGTTCCAAATCAATATCAACTTACCTCAATATCAACTCACAGACAAAACTGAAAGTTAAATTATTTTATAGAGTAACAATTCGCTAAGGATTTCAACCCCATGCTAAGTGTGTTACCAATCTATTATTTAAACATTTTTTTAGAATCAATGAATTTCAAAAAAAAAAAGAAATTAAAATTTATGAAAAAGAAGGTTAAGATACTGGCCATAAATATGTATCGAGTTAAAATTCAGGGCCGGTTGAATAATTTTCAGTACTAAATATTTAAACAAGGTCAACCGAATACCGAGATCAAGAAATAACGTTTACTGTTGCCAACCAAAGAATCCATCTTTGAATCTCTCTTTTAAAATTAGACCATAATATAACAACATTATAGAGCTGAGGAAAATTACCAAATAAAATTCATCAATTTCGGCCATTTTTAATCGAAATGTCGAAAGCCGCGTATTATCATTTGCAAGTCGCGACACAAAAAAGTACAATTTAACAGCGACGTTACGAAAGAAAGTTTCATTCGATTTTTAAATATTCATGCAGTTTGTAAAACAAGGCTGTGTGGACAGCTATACCGTAGCCAATTGCTTTTTTTATAAAAAAAAGTCACGGAAATCGAAAACGTACCGCCAAAACAAACTGAAATATTTAAATTTCGAACGAACGCAGCGGGCGGCGACTCGCAGCGCGTGCCCAATGAAAAACGTCATCTATTTCTCAAGCGATCTGTTTTTCCTAGCTTTGGCGTAAAGACTCCGCGACCAAGACCCAGTTAGGAACCTCGGTAGATTGTTCAATGGAGACAATACAATAATCATCTTATCACTATTCAGATAAGGTCGATATTAAATGCAAACGAAATGTCGGATTGTCGAGTTTTTTTCCCCCGCTTTTGTCACAAAGTGAAAAAGTTCGAAATCGTGCTCCCGAATAGAAAAAAAAAACTGTTTAATATTGGCATTGAACGGTTAGCGCAGATTTGGGCGTGGAAATTTGCTTTTTTTTAAAAAAAGTATAATTTTGTCGCGAGCCATTTTGCTCGGGCCGGTCCCCTAAAATAAATATCACGATTTTTAATTTTGGTTTAGAAAATTATTATTGACCATTACATTTTGTTATTTTTGACAATTGAAATGTCGCCTAGGTCTCGTACAGTTGTTGGTAAAATTACTGTCATAACTGGTCATAGCTTGTCAATCTCTTGTAAAAAACATAGTTAGGTACTGTAGGCCAAACCCAAGGCTCTGAAGTGGACAAAAGTTCTCACAAGTATGTGCATTTGTGCATGTACTTATAGTATTGTTATACATACAGTAAGTATCTACAGCACCATCTATAGCTGCTATTTTCTTCTATTTTTCATACTGACAGTAACATGCGGCCCATGAAGCGATTTTGGTGGCTTTTTCATATCCACCTTCCCCAGGACATGAGATTTGACTCTACAATCCCCCTAATCTCATATTATATTTTTCAAAATGTGATTTTTTTAAATAACTTAATTGTGCATAGTCCTTTCACACCATCTCAGACCCCATTTTTATACTATTTCTTGCTTAAAAAAAGTATAAAAGTAACTGTAAAAAAAATGTGCGCCCATGATATACCCCTCCGAGAATTGTTTTTACTCAATCAATCAAATTGTTGACCATAGAGGTTAAAAAGCAATGACCAATAAGTAAGAGCAGTATTAAACTGCTGCAACAAACCAGTAGATGCCACGCTAAACTCTAGAAGGTCATAGCCAGCAGTGGAAGTCACATGCTGTTAGTGATTGCTCCCGGGAATTAGAAAGTACGTGGACACACACACCATTAGTTCCATTTAAAAGCAATTCAGGCTGGCTTTATAAGAAGGTATTCGAATAAATTCTTTTTTAAATTCAACATAAGTAATTAGTAATATGGATAGTAATCTATATAAAGATGTTATCGTGTGAATTTCAGCCTCTAGTTGATGATGTCGAAGCCTTTTCGATCAGCGTACGCGCAGCCTGTGCAAATATGGAGACGTAATGACATGTAGACCTAACGAAAAAATTAGAATGGGCGACTTAAATTTAATTAAATTAACCTTTTTACTTTATTTAATTCCTAGTTTAATTTTATTGAATTTGTGATAGTGATTCGATGTTTGAATTAGTTGAGGCTGGGAACTATAAAATAAAATTCGTACATCAAACTCGTTGCAGAGAATTGCAACTTGAGGGCCCAGTGCGAGTTTTACTCTATCAAACTCATTGAACGCGTAAACGTCAATTTACGTCACCAGGTAGCGCTGCTTAATTCCCATACAAATTGACATTTACGGGTTTGACGCGTTTGATAGAGTAAAACTCGGACTAGGCCCTCTGTTGGTGCAAGTGGAATTTGATGTTATTGGAAGTGTTTACATTCATCTAAGGACATGAATGACGCAAGGGTGCGATCATTCATGTCCTTGAATGAATGTGGGTGCACTTCCAACTTTCCGAAACAGTAATTAAGTGTGATGGAAAACATGGCTGTGTCTAGAAGACACGGGACATAGAAGACATAGCAGTGTATAGGAAATACAGAGCTAATGCGTTGAGTTAGGAGTCAATTGATATCGTTAAAATTAATCAATTTAATATTATTTTGTTCGTTACAAATGTTAGTGAAAAAATTGTGACTAAGCTATAAGGAATCTAGAATTGTTTTGAAATGTTTTTTTTTATCTTAGGTTATTTTTTAAAATATTAAAAGATTTTAAAAACAGATAAACAAGGAAGGCTTTTTGTAGTAAAATAATACTAATTTCGGACATGCTCAAATAAAATAATTGTTACGATGTGAACTAAAAAATAATAATAGAATAATACACGAACCTCTAATAGATATTAAACTCTATGGTATATTGGATCGATGGATCCCATCGTTAGTTCGGGTTCCAGAATCCATTAAGATTTCCGCCCGCTGCTGCGAGATGCGCGGGAGCACCGTAAATTCTTTACAACCAAAACGTCTTAAGTGACCACTTTTAACTCGTACTATAAACGAATTTACTCGGTAACAAATTGGGTCGACTTTACTTTAAGAGGAGCGAACATTTTACTTAAAAGAAAAAAGAAAAATGCTCTTTCTGCAGTCGGTGTAAAGTTCATTTTTCATTGATCAAATTTCACTGATTCTGAATAAGAGTTTGCATTTAAATGTATAGGAGTTTCTGCTTAATGCCATCAATATTTAGGTCGAATATTGCTTGGCATATTTATAGCCATTTCGCTGAACATAATCGTGTTGTTTGGCATCACTCATTTTTATAGTGGTTTTAAAATAATGGTATTGATTTTCCCCTATACACGGCGCATCGAATTTACAGCGTAAATTGCAAGTACACTAAGTATGCATGTATAATAAACAATACGGTGCTTATACTTAGAATATAATTATACATAGTATAATATTATAATATACTTATATTTACTTATAATATACTTACATTCTAAATGTACTTTTGATGATTCAAGAGATTCTTAAATAAATTTATGAAAAAATGTATTCATTTACTTATGTTTTTTTTTTTTTTTTTTTTTTTACAAAATATTTGGTTTTACAAAACACAAAAAGCAATGGCTGTTGTAATTGATTGAAAAATATAATTTTTAGTATAATTAATATAACTAATTTATCTTCTTCTTTGAATATATATATGGACGAAAATATAGAAACATATATAATCGTTTTGGAGTAAGTAATAGTTTTTTTTTCGGAACACCGACAAGAATTCCTTATATTTTCATTCATTGCGACTAAATCTTTATGTTTAACCATTTTATATACATAAGTAATAAGTTTATATACTATTGGACTATGCGACCTCACGCAATAGCAATATTATTTTCTATAATTTTTTTTTGTTATTTATACAAAAAAAAGTATTCACAGTTTACGTGATGGACAAACAAACATTCATACAATTGATTCGCAGATACTTAAAACGTTCTATAGAATTGTAGTCCATAAAAAGCGCGCTACGTACGTGTTCGCGGCGCAGGAAGTGGTTGATCTTGCCTCTCTGTCTAGCTTACTGTAAAATGTATATAGCTTTCTCTCTATCTACGATAATACCAGTTTAATGTAGGTCCAAGTAAGAGGATATTTCGAATACATCGAGACTCCGAGTACCATAGAGATAGTCACACTTAGATAGAGATGAGAAATTATATATGTATAGAATTAATCTATACTAATATTTTTTTTTTATCCTGACTGACTATCCAAAAAGAAAAAGGTATGTTTAAAAAAGGAACACACTTAATAGATAAGTACTCAAAACTACGAAAGATCCTGAACATTTATGTAATGTTCAAGTTTGAAACTTGGAACCTTTGTATAACTTGAGGTAAACCAGATTAAATAAAATTTATTTTAGTTAACTAACATTATTATGTCTTATATTTTATTTCTAAACATTTTTTTATTAAATGGTTAACATGCAAATTGAAATCCGGTACATTACAAATTGAATATTTGTTCGTACTGAGTATAAATTGATTTAGCTTATTTATATTCAGCCATATTATATTTTTTTTATGTTATGTAAGTATGTCACATCAAGACCAGAGCCAACTTTGAAAAGTTTATTAATATTATATTTCAACTTTTAAACATGACGTGTCTATAAAATTATTAGTCTATGGGACTACATATCATTACAAAATACAAATATGACATAAGCAGGTGACGAGCTTCACATTTCATATTGTTTTAATTTATTTTAAAATAAATGTCATAATAAATGTAACATTTTAAATACAGTGTTATTTTACTTTATTATGTATTGAAATACAATACATAATAAAGTAACACATCACAAGTTTGCTTTTATTTATTTGTTTCAGTGGTAGATGTTTTCTGAACGGTCCTTGCAATACTTTTCAAATCGATAAGCTTATTCGATAGCTCGATAGCTACATACCTACTACATAATTTTATTCTATGATTGGTCTTAGAAATACATAAAAAAACATGATATTTCTGAGATTATAATATCTGTATTTGGATCTAACATAATTATCTATTTCCTATCTAAGATAATTAATTTCTAAAATGAGCAGAATTTGTGACATGTTTACCATGAAAACGTTAAAAATATTAGAACCGGACTGCTGGTTATATTATATTATGTTTTATTATTTTCGAATTCTTGAACTTTGAATTCTGTCTTCGGTTATTCGCATTTATAGTAAGTTTATACCTATTGCTGACTTTACTAACTCGTGCATCGTGTCCTTAATATAAAGTAACTTTAACCTTATTTCTTCGTAGCTGTAACCCTTTAACCGCTTGTCGTGCCCCTACGCTTGACGCGTAATTTTTTTTAAAAAATCAACGCAAAAAAAAAATATTATACAAGTAGAGGAATTTGTCACATATATACGGCTCTGGCGAAATTGACACGAAAATAATTATCCGACTTTGGCGGCTAAAGGATTGAAAGATAACAGATATATTTTTCATATTTTTATTTTATTGAAACACATTATATCAATAGCTTTGATATAATGAAATATTTTATAATATTTAATAAAATATAATAAACTATTTACAAAAAATACCAACAATAAATAAAATTCTGACGGAAGAGACGTATTTCACCTAGGATGTGTTATGAATGAATTGTGTACCCAATAAAAATCATAAAATTATGGATTAAAAAAGCAGCTGTCCTCAATTATATTCATATAAAAAAGTGCAGTAAAAATCCAATATTTATATCGGTCAGTGTATCAGCGGAGAGAATTTCTCCATTGATGCATACAACCCCGCATAGGGAGATTTAAGGTCATTGCTCGGGGGAATTTGACCGTTATGATGCTGGGTAGCGAGTTACCCCATTATGTAAGTTAGGGGAGGTTAGGGCGATCTGTGTCATTGGCTATTTTATTAAAGGCGATTTATAATTATTTTTGACATGAATATACATATTTAATGATAACAAAATCGTTCAGCTGCATGAGCTGCATATCGGTCATCTACACCCAAAATTTATTTATACCACTCGATAAGGATAGCCTAAGGATCGAAAAAGTACCATATGAATCAATACATAATTAAAGAAAAAAAAATTTAGAAATTAATAGGATAATCAAAATGTGGTACTAGAAATTATTTAAAAAGTTTTGATTCGTGGCAGTAGAGCATACTTATTAGTGGCAAAGGGGAATAAATTATTCGTGCCAGATTCTTCGTGCGAGCGGAGCATAAGCCAGCAAAACTATGTCGTACTGTTAATACCAAAATATCACTGTATCACTATAGTACTATTAGTTGTATTAGCGACTTAGCGACACCAAGTTTTTTTTTTTTTTTTTTTTTTTTTTTTATGTAAGTCAAGGCAGCGCTTGGCCGCGATCTCACTTGATGTTAGGTGCAGATGCGAACGAAGGTGGACCACGCTTACCTAGTAGATGCCCATTTACCCTATTATTATATATATATATATACTAGTAGTATCACTAGTACTATTAATGGTACAGTCCAATGGTACTAGAGCAACTACATCTAAATTTTTTTGGTACATTTGTACCACTTTCCAAAAATTTTCTCGTTCGTCCCATAACACTATTAGTATTTGTAATTGATAAGCAGGTGTACCTACCTAGTCGCTTTACGACTAAGTCATAGTGCGAAGCTGACAATCGCGTTAGTTACTTAGATCTTTTGCATTCTGAGTCAATAATACTGTGCAATAAAGATACGAAATCTTTAAAAGAAAATAATATATCCATCGATCAATAGTATGAATAGATTAAACTCCCCTAAACACATGCATAAATAGACGCATTTATTGCATTCAATGCATCACCGATACAATGCGTTGCGTAACTGAAGGAAATCACACAATGAAAAAAGGAGCCAAGAGTTTCCGTAGTCGCGTAAATTTTGGATTCCCACGGGTTTTAGAAAAGGCAAATATGTAGTGTGTTACAAGGACCCTAATGCAATGGGGATAAGGTTGAATTTGTGTTGTGTCGAAGACCATATGTGACGTCACCTGCACGGCAGGGTCGTGGGACAGGTCGATGGCTGCATCCCTCTTCGAGCATCCTGTTCGAATTTCAAATCTGCGCATCCTGTTTTCAATATTGCGTTACGTTATTTAAATTTAAATTTTTTGTTCTATTCCATTTTTGGACTAGGCAATTATTAAAGCAGAGGCATAATGTGCTCGCGTGTTGCTTTTTTCTATCCTAATCCTTATTAGTAAGTATAATTATTTAAAGTCCTTTTCCGCGTCTGTATGTCTGACTGTCTGTATGTATGTATATATATGCATGGTTTTCACCATCAGTTAGATAATTTTTCATGGAAGGTTTGTGTATTTTATCTTTCTTTCTTTCTCATTTTTGGTGAAGCCGGGAGAGGGTCGCTAGTAGTAAAGTTTGTGAGGATGGATGGATGTTTGTTACTCTGGAAAATGTTAGGTTCCCAAGAAATTGGGAGCCAATGTCACTGTGGCGGCGCCACCGTCGTCACAGAGATAAAGAGGTCAGGCGTTATATTATTACTTACATAATATTTTTTTTCAATGCGGACAAAGCCATGAATTATAATAATTATTATAATTATTATTACAACTATCATTGCAAAAATTCACGATTGTTAAATACGTAAGGCACATTTGTTGATTAAAATGTCATATTGATATTATTTAAGTATTAAATTTTTATTACGTAATCAATATTAAATACTTTAATGAATTGCTATCTTGTCGTCGTGTCACAATGACACTAAATTTTGAATAATTGAAAATGACTCCAATTGTTCTTACAATAAAGTATACATTTATTTGTTTATAAAGCGAGCATATGTTGCCAATTGACCATATGCTGCTGCTTTGTTTACGTTACAATTCTGGTTTCGCGAACATTTCGAATGTTGGCAGTAGGTAGTTCTTGGTTTACTATATGCACTTAACTACTGTATATTATTATTAGTATATTATTTGCAGTTAATTTGTATGTTAACGGAATAAAATGAACGTTTAATTTAGGCAATTCTTGAACGTTTAATTCTTGAAAAGGCAGATTCTGGGAACGGTAGATTTTGGAAAAGGCAGATTTTTGATACAGCAGATGTTTTATCAAGTAATGAATTGCACTGCGTTCAAACCTTTTGACAATTTTGACATAAGAAAAAATATAAAAAGTACGTAATCCTCACAGTAAAATTTTAAGTCGCTATTCGTGTGTATATCCGCAACTCCTTAACCACGCAACGCATACAAAGTTAGATTTTAGTTTTTTATTTTTTATTATATACTATAAAACCTAATTAAGTTTTTATTTGAGTAGAAAAAACAATATTTTGCTACCAAAATATTTATTTTATTTTCTATTTCTACGATAACTACTTCTAAACCATACAATGGATTTTGATATGGTTTTCACTAATGGACAGAGGGATAAACGAGGAAGGTTTGTGTATATATAACAAAATGCACCCCGGGTGAAGCCAGGAACGGTTCGCTAGTAGTATATGAAAGAATCTTTTTGAGGCACCATGTGGCATACATTATATTGGACCCATTAAGTTATCCCGATTAAAGGTGCAATGTTAACTCTCCCATAAAAATTGTGCGTTGCCTTCTTGGTGGTCCCACTGACCATATGACCCATTAAAAAGGATGCCTCTGTTAGCCTCACCTGTTAGGAAGCCTTAGATCTAGGTCTTTTTAAGAATAAATAAGATCTTGGTATAAAAGATTGTGCACTTTTTAAGATTTTTTTTCTTTTTTTGAAAATGATGTTTTATAAAAAAATAAGATTTTGTTGTGTTTAGGTTCAGGGTACCTAATTAACTCTATTGCTTAATGTTCCTGATAACATTATAGAACTTTTCTTCTTTCATATTATTTATTATACATTATTAAATAATTTAAAATATTTATCTACATACATTTGTATTATTTACATTACATTTTTTTATATTAAAATTTTGTCTCTCCTTCAATATTTGTGTCTTGTACCGTTTTCAAT
This sequence comes from Synanthedon tipuliformis, assembly GCA_947623395.1. NCBI lineage: Eukaryota > Metazoa > Arthropoda > Insecta > Lepidoptera > Sesiidae > Synanthedon > Synanthedon tipuliformis. Next base: position 1,515,408 of record OX392432.1, on the reverse strand, counting down.
TTTGACTAGGTAGGTAATTTTCGTAGGTATTTTAATCACTTTAAGAAAACTTATAAAACACAGTTCTAAGTAAAAATAGTAACAATTTGACGTTGCTTAAAAAAAAATTATACGAAATCTCAAAATAGTTTCAAGAGTTGCAAGTTATGAGTAAGATTAGTGCAAGCTATTTGCAAGATTGTTAACATCATATTACTAATTTATTTCCAATAAATGTAACGTTACAGCATAATAACAAAACTAAAGGTTTAGTCACACGAACGGATAAATTATTAACCCTCCACTGTCCACAATTAGCATAGATAAGAACGACCCTTAGATTAGGGACATTTGGACCAAGGCGTCTTATCTGAAACTATTCCTTCTGATTTATTGTTTAACCTGTTACCTGGTGGGGTTAAGAAAGCTATGAATACAACTCACTTCTTAATTCTTGCTAATCTGTTTTATAGGTATATCTCCATCAGTACTAATATTATAAATGCGAAAGTTTGTATGGATGTACGTATGGATGTTTGTAACCCTTTCACGCAAAAACTACTGAACCGATCACCATGAAATTTTGCATACACGTTGTCTGTTACACCAGAAAGGACATAGGGTACCTTTCATCCAGAACGCGGACGAAGTTGCGAGCACCAGCTAGTATTGTAATGAAATCGTAAACGAGCCGCCTGTACATTAAATATTTTTTCAAAAAAATCTAGCCAACTAATAAGTAGGATCTAAACAATAAGAACTCGGGTGGTAATGTTTCAACTAGAATATTCAAAACATAGTTTCTGGAAATGCCTAAATTTAGAAATTAAGTATATATTTATATACGATTTTGTTAATTATTGTATGTGTCTACATTAAATATTTTTTCAAAAAAATATAGCCAACTAATAAGTATCTAAATAATAAGAACTCCACCCGAGTAATGTTTCAACTAGAATATTTAAAACATAGTTTCTGGAAATGCCTAAATTTAGAAATTAAGTATATATTTATATACGATTTTGTTAATTATTGTATGTGTCTACATTAAATATTTTTTCAAAAAAATATAGCCAACTAATAAGTATCTAAATAATAAGAACTCCACCCGAGTAATGTTTCAACTAGAATATTCAAAACATAGTTTCTGGAAGTGCCTAAATTTAGAAATTAAGTATATATTTATATACGATTTTGTTAATTATTGTATGTGTCTACATTAAATATTTTTTCAAAAAACAATTTGTACACTTATAGTTTTAAAAAATCATTGCACTTATACTATAGATAATATATCATAGAAGATATAAGTACTCGTAGATACAAAGTAGCGGTCATTTGCGCTTTGTTATCAGTGAAGAATTATTATATTGGCTTGTTTAGAATACATTGTACTAATATGTATTTTGGTGCACGTTAAGGGTCCCAAATGAGGGCCCTTGAGTGATGACTGGCGGTTTCTCTGCTATTGCCACTTAAAATGCGGTCTGCTCTTGCTAGTTTTCGGCTAAAATTATTAATTGTTTTGCGTTGAGGTGGGGTCCGATGGCGGTATGGGGCGCATTGATTATTTTGCCCTAATTTACATTATTTTACTTACATATTATCCAAAGTATTAAAAATGCAAACGGCGTGAATAGAAAAAAAAAACTATTAGAGAATGTTAGAAATTTATTTTTTAAAACTTTATAGAAACCAAATGGTACTTAACCGCGATCATAAATATTAACAAAATACAAATCTTCTTCAATATGTCGAAATATAAAGATCTCTGACTGGTTCCTTTAGGAACAATAGGGCCAAGTCTATGTTCAGCAGGTGGACGTCAGCAGAGGCTATGAAAATAAATACAAGCATCTCATAGCCACAACCAGTGCTGCCATAAATGGATATATAGAGGCCTATGAAAAAGTACTACGAAATAAGGTACACGAGGTTGAAGCACCATTGTTGTGAATCAAATAGACAAAACAGAAAACAAAGGTTATGTAATGCGTTCATTATGTAATAAAATGCGTAAGAATGATATGGATGCGTCTTCACCTGTCCAAGGCGGTTGGCTAATTTTTACTTGGCATTGAGTCGCGCCAAGGTCGTGCTAAATACGCGCCGGTGACGTCATTGTATGCGCGCTAGTGTTTCTGTTGCCTAGTCAGACTATGCGGCAGTGGGTGTGACAGCACGCGGTTTTTTTCAGGAGACATTGTTTTGTTTTTTTTTTTAGCCGTAACGTGCTTTTTGACTGACGGATTCAAGCGAGTAGCGACTGCGATCTGCGACGCGCGACCAGTGAGCGTGGCAATAGCGTCGTTTGGCGACCGCCACTCGGTCGCACCGAATGCAGTGCGGTCGTGGTTCGCATCCAAAAAGCATACCAAAATAGCCATGTTTTCTTTTCATAAGCACGATTAGCATTTGTAAGAATTAGTTGATAACGGATAATTCTTCTCTTCTCCTCGCAATGTGAGAATTGAGTCAATCTTTATCCTTTCTTCTGGAGGCAATAATTGCCGCATAACTCTTTTTCTACTCTTAGTTAAAAGGTCCGATATAATACTTGAAAGAACTGTTTACAACAGAAACTGCAAGAACATTGAGCAGTTTAGGTTCTGCATTTGAATCGGCAGGCGACTGTGGTCGTCTAGTAACAAAGTCCCAGTCGCGTTTGCTAAGATGTGAAGTGCATTATAAGGGTAATATTTTCATTCATGTCACTAAAATGAAACTTTAAATAGACGAAAAAAAAGAATAATTGACTAGTTCAACCCCAAAAACTATTTAAATGCGAGTTTGACTACCAATCGTGACAGTGTCGATGCCGGATATACGTATAAAACTATAAATGCATTCTGTATAAAAGCATTTTTGCTTTTTAAACTCAATAGTTTTAGAGACTTATAAAGAAAAACGGTAGTTAATAATTTATTTAAGACCAAAATCTTATCCTCGTCATTCTCACGTCAGTGAACTTATTTGACGGGTGTCAGTTAAAAAAGTTGTCTGTACAGGTACAGTGTATTCAATCCGTGGCGATTTGATTTAATGTTTGCAGTGGACATAAATATACTCTATTCTGTAAAGTTTTAAGGTTCTTTTTGAAAAATACAATATATAATTTAAAGTAGTTTTCGTAAGTTGTAATCCCAATTAGCGCTGAGACGGGAGGATAAAATTTAATGCTTAAAATAGATTTAATTTTTTTTTAATGCAGAATTTGAAGATCACAAAACTGTCCAGCCTTTATCGAGTCATAAATGCTGTAACTAATACTAATTTCTTTTATATATAGATTATTATATTGTATCTTATAAAATATATTACTTTAAAATATGAACTATTTCATATCGTGATGAGAGAGTAAAGCATGTCGGAAATAAATAAAAAAAATACAATAAAATATACTTAAATTGTGGTTAAATCTTTCATCATCATATATTTTGAATATATAGTCCAGAATTAATTCTTCATTTGATTTAATACCACAAACAGCACCTCTATTTCCCATTTAATAATTTCATTTATTTTCGTACCTTTATTCGAATACTAAGAACTCTAAAATCACTGGTAAACATACACAAAGAATGCTGTTCATAGCCTCTGGCACCCGTCAAATTATATCATATAGAGATAGCCGAATCGCGTGACGATGCCGCGATTAGAGTAATTTTGTTAAGGAACCAACAGACAGACATGTTATTTTCTATTTATTATTAATATATATGTGTAACACTCAAATTGTTGTTGCCTCTTGGAAAATCGTTTTGGTTTTCAGAGAAAACATGGCTATAACAAGCTAAGTAGGTATACTTAATTAAAAATTATAGACTAACATCCGAATAATTGGAAAAAAAAATCAGGATGGACATAGGCTAAATATTCTAATTTGCTTTACACGTGTTGTCAGGCGTTTATTTTTCGACCCGAACGAAGTCGCCGGCACAAGCTAGTAATTAAATATTTATTTATTAGCAGCTATACCTAAAAAATTCTTCGAAACTGAAGAATACACTAAGGTCACACCATCACTAATAGTAGCACCGGTAGCTAAAATACTGTTGAACTTCAGAAAAATTAACACAACCCTATTCATTAAGATTTAAGGTTTAATTTCGAATGCAATCCTTTTCATGTAAATTTGTACTGATCGAAGTAAGCACATGTAGTTACATGATGACGCAATCCCTAACTCATTCGTAATGGTTGGTGTCAATCAAAATTACATACTGACAAAATAACACCTGTCTTGTAAAAATAATCGGGTGTGGTAATACCGCCTTTATTGCAAGAGAAATAGAGACGAAACAGTAAGAGCTGTGGCTGATTGAAGCAGTAAATGTTTTCGGACGTTCGTGTTCTGAGAATCATCGTGGATCAAGACGTGAGGAGTTGTCTAAAAGAATTATTATTTCGTTGGCTAAATTACTGTGAACATAATCCTAAAATTTTATCTTTTTATTTTTAAATTATTTTATATTTTTATAAATTAAGGTTGGCAGACAGGCTGACGGTCCAGCTGTTGATCGCCTATGATACAAACAACGCTTTGCGGCACGCGACTTCCTCCGCAGCAGCTTTAAAAAATAGCCTATGTTACTAGCTGATAGTGCAGTTTTCTATAGGTGAAAGAATTTTTTAAATCGGTTTAGTATTTTTGAGTATTCATTACAAACAAAAATACAATATAAATTTGTCTTTATATTTATAGTATAGATATTTGACTTAAGTCACTATTTAACTTAAATCCTTAAGTAATAATAAGTAAGTAATATAAATTACTCAAATACCTACTTCCCAATTTCTTCTCATAACTTACATTATAAATAAAAATGTATTAATTACCTACGCTAATTACCATGTTGTTTGTTTCAATAGCACATTTTATCTTACCTTATCTTTTGACGTAGGTACGCAAAAATGATATAAGATCAACTGCGATTAACAGCGTCAAAAAAAATGACAGCTGTCAGCTTTGACATTATTTTTGCTGTCATTGAACTGTAGAAAAAAAAACTGCTTAATAGACTAATTGTAGGCGAAGTAATTAAACAACACGTGTCTCTGTATAACACCCTGGATATTGACATTGACCGCTGGTGTCCGGTCACAATAAATATAATAACCAGAATAACTTGAACCGTAACTCGGAACTATCTTTACCAATACACAGCTCCATCGTTTTCGGATACTTTCAAGTTTATCCAACATGCAAAGGCCTCTCTCTTCACATCGACACTATGAATCTGAGAGACCAATTTATAATAGACATTTTCACTATGTGTGTCTGTTATTATGAAATGTAATTTTTGTTTTATGTATGGATATTGCTTTAACCTACCTACGATACAGATGATTTAATAGCTTTGTGCTTTTTTTAAAAATCAACACCTGACAAGACGAGCAATCAAAGACTGAAAATAAACAAATAAGAAAAAGATTGCGGACAATGTCGCGGACAAAAGTTAGTAAGTAAACAAATAAAGCATTGATCTAAACTATAGATGCGGCGTAGCAAGCAAAAAGCCCCGAAATCTGTTGTATTATTAAAATCATACTTACGAACTTACTGAGAGATTGACACGCAATTCCAAATGAATATTGCTTTTGTAAAAAGAAACTAGTTAAAAGTCTTCTGTACTAACGCATCAATGTATACTGCACAACGATATTGACTAGCTTACGATTAGTGAGCGACTATGTGCGAATTCGTCCACTTCGGCTCGAGTGGACGAATTTTACTACTACCATTTTTTGTGGGCTACGCCGTGTCTATACTCCCAATTATACTTATATAGTCTTTGAAATAAAGGCGCCAATAGACATAACTGCTATAAATAAATAACATATGTGTTAGCAACGCAACGTTAGACGTCGCTCCAAAACTAGTTTTACGCAAACGAGTTCTTATTTTCACTTAAAAACGTCATAAATTCGCCGGCCAAAGAAAACACATCGGTCTGCCAGTCAGCGCGACATTGACAATGGTTTGAAATTGGAATGTGGCCTTGAATCAAATTCGGTTTCTCGACGAACGCGAGCGGACAATTTGCGCGGGAACCACGACGAGTTTTTATTGTTACTACTATCCTAATACACGCTCAATACACGCTTCATGCATCAGCGGCAGTAGCATGGTATTGCTAAATAGGACTTATTCTTAAATCCCCGACGCAAAAACGGAGTGTTATAAGTTATAAGTGTGTGTCTGTGGAATCGTAACTCCCAAACAGATGGACCGATTTCGATCTGGTTTTATTTGCATAAAAGCTGACGTGAATGGGATTTTTCTTAGCTATCATAATATAATATAAGACATAATTATGAAGGTTTGCTTAACCGAATTAAGCATTTTTAGGAAATGCCTGTAATGTTAAGTTGGAACATAATTTTTTTTATCAATAGTTATTAAAAACTTAATTAAAGAATGAATAAAAGTAAAAATAAGATCCTTTTTAATAACACAACAATCGGCTCTAATGAAGCAACAAATATCACTTAAATATATAGGTTATGGACAAGATTGAGTAAATTTATATAAAATATTGTGGATTATTGTGCAAAACAGAAGTATTATGGTAATTCAATTAGAATGTTAAGTCTAAAAAGATTATAATAAATAACATCAACAAAGTACCTATGCATGTAGAAAACATAAGACAGAAGGTAATAAGTATAGTTGTGTTTATGTAGGACCCTTTGGACCCACAAGTTTCGACCCTACTACGAACAAGTAGCACTCATAGTCACAGAACGCGGAAATATCGTTGTAACCATAGTGGATACAAGTGAATTCAAATAAATACGACCCAAACATTAATATTAAACGTATAGTCATATGAAATTCAAGGATTTCAGAATCATTGAATCCACAAATTGTTTTGGTAACACGTGACACATTTATTTCTCGATACTCTTATCTTTGATGAGGAATTTAAATCGGTCTTAAGTGTACTTATTTAATTAGAGCATTAATATTCTAAAATTAATTAGTAATGTAATAATAGATACAGAAGGCGGTACTTCTTGACACGGCACGAATTGTCAGGAGGTTCCTCACTCTGCAGCCCTAACCACCGGTAGCTTGGGCCTTGCCCCGCTGCCTGCGGACTACTTAGTTTTAAGTTTTTTTATAATATTTATTGTTTTTTATATAATACTAGCTGGAGCTCGCGACTTCGTCCGCGTGGAATAGTTATTTTGGGAATCATTTGGGTATCTCGAACGGTTTTCGCAGCGCACGCAGCGGAAACCCTCAAAGATGAATAATTTTCCTCGTTTTTTCCACATTTTCGACTGTTTCTTCGCTCCTATTAGTCGCAACGTGATGTTATATAGCCTAAAGCCTTCCTCGATAAATGATCTATCCAACACAAAAAGAATTTTTCAATTTGATACAGTAGTTCCTCGAGATTAGCGCGTTCAAACAAACAAACAAACAAACAAACTCTTCAGCTTTATAATATTAGTATAGATTCGAAATACCATATATATATATATATATATATATATATATATACCAAAAACATTAATTTTGGATGCAGATAATAGGTATCTACAGCATCAAACTGTATCCCCTCGATTTTGTAATCATCAGTTTTCCCTCTCACTATGGGAGCAAATTTTAAGACGTCAAAATAAATGGCATACTTACTAATACTTATATTCTTTTTAATTTGTAATTTTTTTTTCAAAAATTTTATAAACAATTTATTTTACTTATTCGACACATAAAATACAGTTTTTCAAGACAAAAATCTGGTGCTTCTGTGATTGCGAACTGAATATCTCAAGGTAACGATATGGTAAGCTATGTCAACATTAAATCAGTCGTATGTCTTAAAAGACGTAGTAAATCGTTTAGTTTTACAAAAATTTGTCCTTGGATATCTATGCTTTTAAATGTGACCTAATAAATATTGACGAGTTACTTCAGGAACGAATTTGTGTTGAGTGAAATTTGAAATACGCTATAGTAACTTATGTACTTAAATTTCATTCCTAAGAATAGTAACAGTTGAAATACCGGCCCTAAGTCACCGATGCCAGCTAGTGGGTAGGTACTCCATAAAATTTCAAATGAAACTAGTGTCATAGCATACTTATTTCTTACAGTAAGCCGACGCCTTTGATGTAGGTATTTAAAAATTACGGAAGGGTTGACACAAATTAAGTAATATAAAATGTGCTTAAGTATACCTTTCTTCATCGTGCAGAAATTGATGAAAGCTTAGTTCTTTATTTATGCGAGATAAAGATTTGCACGCACTTACAGCACATGCCGTGTGCCGTATATAATAAATTAAAATCTGAAAGACGCGATAGCCCTGGAATATATATCCCAAGCTACTAAGAACGACGAAGTATGCAGCTTGGGCACGTCCCACTCGCGCCTCACCCCTCACGCCCCGCACGATTGCCCTGTCTAGACGTCTCCGTCGGCCTACTGTATGAAATAAGTATGCTGTGTTAGTGTAATATACATATATTGTGAACTACATACGCCTTATCAATGTCAAGTTGATCAAATTCAAGTGAGGGGTGTTATCAATGGCCTTGTGGACTGGAAATTCTACGGGGTCATAGATTATCTTATCGTCATATTTTAATGTAAATTGCCAATTCTTACGTTACGGTTTCAATCAATTCATGCTTAGCTTCAACCATTTACAATGTTTGGACAAATTAATTAGGTAGTTCTGTTGATAACTGTTATATTACTGCTAAGTTAGAGTTAAGTTATCAAACTAGCTTAAGCCGACCACATTTCGCTGTGGCTCGAACGGAGGCGGCTTGCGCGCTTACTGCTTATACATATATAGTATTTTTTTATTTTCTACAATAAAACAGCTAGTCTTAAAACATCAGCTACCTGCCAGTAAATCCGTCAAATTTGGCACAGCCGTTCCGTAGATTAGCCTGAACAAACACAGATAGACAATTTTTAAAAATTGTGTTTTTTTTTTGTTATAAGTACTGTATATGCTTTGATTTAATTTTAGTGAAAAATCATTTTTTTTTTTAAATTACAAAAGGAGACTTAAATTTTTATTTTATATGTTACCACATAGCAACCGAATGGGAATGAACGAAGTTCGTTTCCTTAGTTTATTTTGTCCAGAAATATACTTCTAGGGTTAGCTGGTGTCCGCGTCTTCGGCCCCGTTGAAAAATTAAATGAGAAAATATTGTATCTGAAATCTTTTACGCTGTGGTGACGGTGGCGCCCCATTTTTTATATATTTAGACGATCCATCGGGAACCTAACATTTTTTGCAGATTTTAATCCAAGTAACAAACTATCTGTTTGTCAAATTTCATCAAAATCTGCACAGTATTATTTACGTGAAAGAGTCCTCACTTCCTCACAAACTTTTGCATTTATAATTATAGGTACCTACTTGTACTATAATTAATTGTGGTATTCCGTGATATTAAGTATGATGCAAGCGATGATTTCATTAAAAGAGCTTGTATTGTGTTAATGGTTGTATTACATTAAATAAACTATACTTAAATAAGAGTACTAGTTAAAAATAACTTCGTTTCAAATAATACGACCAAAATTCGTGGAACAAAATAAATTGAATCAAAGATCTGTATCGTTGCGGAAAACATCTAAACGGCAAACAAAATTCATTAACACACGTTATCTATGTAATTGCATATAAAAAGAGCGAGCAGACAATGGGCACAGTCCTATACAACCTCTAAGCGACCCGGGTACGCTTGACCTTGGCTCACGTTCAAGGCGCATCCGGACTCATCACAGCTAATGACTGCCGACTTTGAGGCTTTCGTGGCAATTGCCGAATAAAATGGTCCGTACTTAATTTCGGATGCTGTGCTGATGATGGATTATTCAATTATTTTGAAAAAGTTGTGGGGTTATTTAAAAAAAAAAACCAATGTCCCATGTCCCAAATGGGACTTTCTTGTGGGACTTTTTAGGAATAGACCATTAAAATGTAACGCTATAGTTAGTAAAGTAAGGGCTTAAATTAAATTGAAAGTTGAAAAACCTTTTGTTTTTCAATCCGGACGAAGTCTCGGAAACCAGCTAGTGCACAATTATTAATAAATCACATTAGTGACTATGTACAAAAGTACCTAGGTAGATTATAAATAAGCTTATTATACTCAATGCAAGTTTACTTCTGCACGCGACGAAATATGGAGTTATTCGTCATCTCGCACGAAGAAGACTCGCACGATCGTGCGACTTGGTGTTTTTTTTACGACTTGACTATTTTAAAGTTCTGTTAAAATGATTTTTGAATACACATACATGAATAGATTGATAGTCATAATCAACTAAAATAAATTGTCATAATTTAAATATTTATATTTTTTGAAGAGATCAAAAAGTAGTATAGATAGTCTCTTCATATATAGTTAGTCCAAGAAACAAACCATTTTTATATTATAAAATTCGTTACAAGTTCTCTATCGCAATCATGGTATTCCAATTGATAATATCCATGAACTATACAAACATCAAACAACACTTACAAGAGATAAATATCCAATTGGAAATAATTTTCGTCTAACAACAGGAAGTATAATTTAGTATTATACGTGAATCCGCTTCTTATAAGAATTACAAGCCTATAGACAATTTCAAAATGTTCTATTGGAAACCACAAGGAAGGTAATAAGTGTTTACAATAGTTATGGCAAATAATGATATCTAGTGCATTGGTGTTTTCTACGGCTTTGTCCAAGGTGGACAAACACCTCTTGCAAGCTCTCTACCTACTTTTATAGGATAAAGGATAGAAATAGGATAGGATAAAGAATAATGAATAGGAAAGGATGAGGGAATAAGTTTTGTGTACTTGGGTACTTTGACTTTGGCATCGGGTACACAGTAGAACTAGCAACCTATCTAGTGCTGACTTTAAATAAGCTTAATTTAAGACTATAATGTAGGCTTTAGTTTACTTAGTGATCACCAATCTAAAGAGGTTTTGGTGATACATTTTATTTTAGTGATATCATTATTAGGAAAATTAATACTGGCCACAAAAAGCGGTTCTTATATCAACAAATAGACTACTATACAGTCTGCTTTGTTTATGTACAGGCGTTAGACCGTAACGTAATTATTTTTATTTGTCATTATTTAAATTTAATTGGTGGCAAAATATTTGAATGTTGTTACCGGGAGCCCATACTTATAGCACAGCATACTTATTTCGTACAGTAGGCCGACGGAGACGTCTAGACAGGGCAATCGTGCGGGGCGTGAGGGGTGAGGCGCGAGTGGGACGTGCCCAAGCTGCATACTTCGTCGTTCTTAGTAGCTTGGGATAAATATTCTAGGGCTATGGCGTCTTTCAGATTTTAATTTATTATATAAATCAAAATGGTGCATACGGCATGTGCTGTAAGTGCGTGCAAATCTTTATCTCGCATACATAAAGAACTAAGCTTTCATCAATTTCCGCACGATGAAGAAAGGTACTTAAGCACATTTTATATTACTTAATTTGTGTCAATCCTTCCGTAATTTTTAAATACCTACACAGGCGGCGGTATCGCCCAACATCAAAGGCGTAGGCCTACTGTAGGAAATAAGTATGCTGCGCTTATAGGTTTAAATGAATTCTTTAACAGGGAAGATATCTAATGTAAATAATATTTTAATAGTTAACATACTTGAAAATTCACGTTTGACATTAGACGTAAGTACACTTGAACTTGAAGTGGAATATTCAAAATGAATTATTTAACATGTAATAGCAAATAAGCAAGCAGAGTAATGTAAAGAATAATCATTTTGACTTGTATATAGGTCTTGTATGTCATTGTGGTTTCTCCAACTTACAGTTTGGATTTTTTTTTAAATAATATTTTTTAATTAAATATATAATATAGGTACATACTAAATTATTATTGTATGTGTATTATACTAATTTTTAGTCAAAAATACTAATTTCCCTCTGCTAATAATTATTTTAATTAATAATTTTTTTTAGAGTATTTTTATTTTATTTTCTATTAGCTGTTGCATGCGACTTCGTCTGCGTAACTTTAAAAAATATAGCCCATGTTACTCGACGTTGGTAACGTAGCTTTCTATGGATTTTTATCTGTCTGTCCAGTAGTTTTTCAGTTCATTCATTACTAACATACAAATCTTCTCTCTTTATAAAATTAGTATAGACTACGATAGTAACTATTATTTAATCTGTGGTATAGACATCAAATATTACATTTATGGAACAGATTAGTCAAAGTTTCCTTATCACTGTTTGCAATAAGTATTGTATAGGTATGTTGTTTACAGCTTACTTTAATAATTTTCTAAACAAAGATATTTGTCCTTTATCCTTTTTCCTACCCTTTCAGTGTCAAATGTGCATATCCTTATCCTTACTAATATTATAAATGTGAATGTGAGTTGGTATGTTTGTTACGCTTTCACGCAAAAACTACTGAACCGATCACCATGAAATTTTGCATACACGATGTCTGGGACACCAGAAAAAACATAGGGTACCATTCATCCAGAACGCGGACGAAGTCGCGGGCACCAGCTAATAGTATTAAATGAAATGAAAAGATTAATGGATAACACGGAACAAAATGTTTGCTTCGTGATTCTAATAATGAATCTCTTGCGCAGCACAATGAGCTAAACCGCCGAATATTGCCAGCAATAATGACGTCAATCGTTACTCGTGAAACTTCCGATATGTTCAAGGATAAAGCATTATTATTATTAATTATTTTTATTGTGTGAATAAGATGAAATATAATTGTTAGGTACATTATTTTCAAGACATTCCTTAAGGCTATGTACTGAACGAATGTTATTTATGTATTGAATTATGTATAATATTAAATGTGTGTTATATATATTTTTTTCAAAAATAATATTAGATAATATTATTTTTGGAAAATTTACCTCTTACATTGTGTGTAATAAATTAACTCTATAATACAATCTAAAAATAAGCTTATTTACAATAAAATCTAATTCTAAATTATGTATATATATTTACACATTATATATTATAAAGTATCGGTCCCTTTGGCAGGGTCCCAAGCATGCTGGCTGCATTACCTCGTTGTATAGCAATACTTATCTGTTGACCGAGGTAATAGCCAGATTTAGAATCGCCGGTTATGTCGACCAAACGTTTCGATAAGGTGTTAAAAAATTTAAGCGCGTTGGGACCCCACGGACCCAGAGATTCGACACCGAAGGGAATGAATATGTAGCCGGTGCCGATATCTCTGTATTTGTTAATTTTCCGATTTTCGGCCGTCTCCGCAGCAGCACCAGCTGTGGCCAGAGTTCCATGACGGTGGGACGGTGCCAAAGTGTCGACACAGGTGGCATCCCACACTAGTGGACGACCCATCCTCCATGGAACTAAGGACATCCCATCAGGCCTCTTGCCATCATCACGTACGATACCATTTGGTTCAAGAATAGAGGGTACATTAATGGTGGCAAGAGACCGATGTATGATGTCATTTATGCTGGCGTGCCTTGAAATACGGCCGGCGCTATTAACACAGGAAAGTCCGTGATGTCCCAATTGGTCGACATCCCTACCACAGGGACAAGTGTGGGGGATACATACCTCTGTACCTAGTCGGAGCCCGATTGCGAGACGGAGAGTGTTATTATCTAGAAAAGTGCCTAAATTAGGTGAAGGCACGGCGTGAAGCCAGAACCCCGATTCTCGGGTTTTTAGCGCCCTCAATCTAGCAAGATCGGGACCCGAAAAGCTCTCCAGTAAACTATCATAAATAGTTTGACATTGTATGTCATCCCAGCTCCTCTGTCTTTCCGGATTTTTTGGGAAATTTTGACTCGGAAAAGCCATATTCCAAGCGATCCGACTCTCTTCTTGATATGCAACCTCATTGTTTAAAAGGACAGGCCCCAATATTTTTCCAATGAGGTTACATGTGGCATGCACAGAAGAGAGGAAGGCTGGTAAGGCAACACTAGAAATTTTTCGTATCCCTAGCCCGCCGAAACGAACCGGTAGGGATGCTTGAGTCCAGGATTGCTCCTTTAAATTTATATTTAATATTATTTCTAAATTCATTTTCACTAAATCATCTATTTTATTGAGTAAATTTTGATATTTCCAAATAGGAGATGATCGGAGCAGAAAAGTAAATTTAGGTACAAAAAGGCAAAATTTAAGAATAAAAATAGCCGAATGAGAGTTAATACAGACTAATCTGTTGGAATAAGTTTTGAATTTAGTAATTTTCTCTTCGAGTATAGGTATCATGGCTTCTTCAAGAATTGGAGATCCAAGGAGAGTAAGCGAATCTTTGCATATAACTTTTATATCTTTTGCCAAAACTTTAAATTTCTCTATAATTTTTATTTTAGTATTGTTTGTAACTTTTTCAGGTACAAAAAGTTCACATTTATCTAAATTTAATTCTAAACCGATAGTTGGAAATGCTGATAGTAATTTGGAAAAATCTGACAAAACAGATTCAACTTTTGGAATATAATAAATATCCTTTATTATATTTTTTTTTTGAAATATAAGAAATAGTACGAAATAGAGGCGAATTTCGTAGAATTTCTTAACAGAAATTTTCGTCACTTAATTTGACTTAGATAAAAATACAGTGCATGACAAAAAAGTTTGAATAGGGCATTTATAAAAAAAAAAATTCTGAGAAAAATAAAATAGTAAATCACTGTTCAAAAAAAAACCTTGTCGAAGTAATGAAAATTTTCAGCGACAACTAAATTTGTTTTTAAGCTTATTAATTAACTTATGTTCTGTACGTAAGTTTTACACAATATTTAAGAAAAATATTCCAATACGAAAATTTTATTATTTTCCTATTATTAAGTTATTAAGTTTCACTCATTTTGGTAAAAAAAATGTTAGGTCTTATTTTAGTAATGTCTCAAATAAATAATAATAAATAAATAAGTATGGTTACATTAAAAATATATTGAATACATAAGATTTTTTTAAATATTTATTTTATAAATTTTTGTTTAGATTTCAAAAAAAAAATTAAAAAAAAATCTGACCTTTTCCTCGTGAACACTTTGGCCTCCATTTTCTGATAAAGGAGTTGACGGAGCGCTGTATCCCTTATGCTCATCTTGCGGAGTTAACTGTCTCTGAACATCGTTCTCTTGGTCATTGTGAACATTAACTTCATGGAGCCCACTTTTGAACTCAGATAGTCTAAGTACGGACGGCTTTATTTCTGGAATATCATCTGGATTCTCATATCTTCTTAGATCTGTTAAGTTTGCTTGTAGATGTCTGTGCGGGTCTAGGTGAGGCGGTACCCCTATGGACCGTAAGTGCTCTATACTCCTGTGTATATGAGAATAGTTGTCTACGGGTATTTCAGCCATTAAGGGCGAATTGTGATAGTCGAGACCACCACCGTCAGGCCTATAGTCGATTGTTCTACCTTGCATCATCTTGTTATAGTATTTTTGTTTATGCTATACTAAAAAATATGTATATATTTTGTTACTATTTATTTGGCACTGTCTTGTAAAAATATATCGAAATGTCTTGCTCGTTTGGTTACTTCTTTACGTCATGGAATAAATCGAGATCCTCTGTTTGAAGTTTGGCTGCAAAAATAGAAATGTTACAATTAGATTATTCCCTTAGAAGTTTTGGATAACTCAAAATGTTGTCAGTAAAAAAATTTGAAATAAAAACTAAGTATAAATAGAAATAGTCAGGTATTTTCAAGCAGTTATTATTTGTATCATTTTTTCTTAATTTCATTATGACACGGCTTACACTTAAGGACAATTGAAATGCCAGTCAAATTATTTATTTATTTACCAAAACCTACATATTTCGCTCACTGTACAAATATAGTATTTATACTACTATATAAATTCAGTATACTACTATATAAGTGAGTATAGAATGTAAAAAGGAAATAGAATATTTGACAGATTTTAGGAAAATATATTTAATATTACATATTTAACTACTATTTTAACCCCCCACGACCGATGCAAAAGAAGGTGTCTGTCTGTCTGTCTGTGAGATCGGAGCTTCTAAGCGGATGGATCGATTTTTTGTTTGAAAGCTGAAGTGATCGAGATAGTTCTAAGCTAAGCTATATAATTATATTTATAGTGTATTAATATATAATTTATGAAAATGTAGTTTGAAGATCATCAGCCCATTTTTAGTTGACTTTGACAGGTTCGATTTCTTTGAAATTTGGTATACTGTTACTTCGGACATGGTAACTTAGACCTGATGCTGCGGCATCAAGTAGTCTGCAGGATACCTAACTCCTTAGCAACTTAGAGCAGATATAGCGTGTTTGGGCTCAAAAATAAAGTCTTTTTTATAATATTTAATCATAGCTTGTTTTTTTATAATTATATCTATTAATTAATAATTAATTATCCCATTATTAATTATTTTTATAATTAAAAAATGCCGTTTTGAAGCGTGTTTCTTTTTCAATTTTGAAACATACTAAAGAGAGACAGCCGTGTGTCTATAAAACCAGAATAGACAAGTTGAAAATGTTGCCTTTTTTTTAGAGCCAAGCAGGTGACGAGTGAGTAGCCGCGTAGGTTGTGTGTGTCAATGATCTATTCCCTAGCCCACATGCCGCATCGAATAAGGCTTCAATAATCACGATGTATGTATGTAGGTATGTACAGACGTCGTTAAATTTTACCTTACATTACATATAATTTTTATTAAGTAAACATAAATAATAATAATCATCATAATGTCAGCTGTAGGATGTCCACTGCTGAACATAGGCCTCCCCATAATTTTTCAATATTAATAGTAATAGTAGAATAATATTATGTACATATAATAAATATAGTAAAAATTTATTATAGTGAAAGAAAGAAATTTGTTTACGGAATATCAATACTAATAATAAATCTGTAAGTGTAGGTATTGTTTGTATGTACGTGTGTATGTATGTATGTTCCTCCATAATTCTTAAACGAATTAACTGATTTTCATAAAACTTGGTAACATTTAGACGTACGTTACACAGGATAGGCTACTTTTTTCACGCGGACTAAGTCGCAGGTGCCAGCAAGTTGTACTTAAAATTAATTTAATTTAATTATCTCAGTATTTCATTTATCTACGTGTTTTAAATAGATTTCATAAAATTCTAAGATGTTTTAATTTTACGTGTAAAAATTATCTTTAATCAAAAATTTAGCTTCCGTAAGTTCATGTCCACAAAACTCGAAAAATAGCCTACTTGAAATTCTTACAAAAAATTCCATTTTAACAGTGTTCGCGACCGTTTGGTTAACAGCTAGTGTTACTTTAGTCACTAGACCAAACGTGTCGTCTTTGGCATAATATATATAGTTTATTTTTTTTAATATGTCGCAAAGTGTTTCATTATAAAATTATTCTAATCTCACTTTAGACGCCGATTGTACTTGTACAGTCCAGCATACACGGCTGTCAAAGATATAATTGCGCGTCCATAGAGCCAAATAAGTTTACGTTCGCGTGCACACAACGATCTAAAATTGTCGACCTTATTTCCTGGTTAATAGGGGCTATTACACGAAGGCTGAGAGTTGACGAACAATTTGGCCAAATAACAGAGGGCCCCACGGTTGATCGACTTTGAGATTCGTAATCACAATACCCGTTTGCTCCAAGGAAGTGGCTCAAAGCAACTAATTATCTTTTTCAAGTGATGTAGTATTACTTATTATTATTATATTGAGTACATATACTCGATATTGAGTACCTATATATAATAATAGTTTATGTACCTACAACTACATAAATATCAATAATCTGATTACATAATATAACTTTTTCTTTGTATAATTTAGTATATTTTTAAAAGAAAATTTTGAAAGTTTTGAAGCTTAAATTTAAGCAGATTTACTTATTGATAAAAAAAAAACACATTTTATTTTGACAAAAATAATAATATAAACTAGTAAGTAGAAAAGTTTTATTATTATTTTTTTTATGTATTCATATTATGTGTATGATTATATATTTACTGATTACATATATAGGTATTGTATGTAACTTATTATGCATAAAATTTAATATATAATTGTATAGGTTCAATATAAAATAGTAAAGTGTAACATTATTTACATATAAATATGTATTTTAATATGATTTTATTTGCATAGTATATACAATTTGTATATATGTTACTAAACGGATATAAATATGTAAATAGATCATCTTTATAAATCAAATATAAATTATTTACAAAAAAAAATTAAAATGAAATTTTCAACTTCAACTTAATATGAACTTGAAAAATTAAGTTACTATTGTATTTTTGAATAAAATATTTAATTAAAATTCAATTTAATATAAAAAAAATATTTAAACAGTGTAGTACCTACCTACTCTCATATTTTTAATAATGAAATTCTAAACAGATTCTATTATTAAATACCAATACATTTTACATATTTTATTTAACATATAAATACCAATTCTAATAAGACATCATATATACCTATATAATTAACATATTATTATATATATAGGTAATTGACAGTAGGTATAACTATTTTGGTTAACAAGTTTAGTGTTACTCGGTTGTCATGACAACCGCTTTTTTTGCTAACAAAAAATGTATTGATTTTTTTGCTTGAAATTTAACAGGCGTTTATACGTGCGTTTACTAATTATTTGGAGATTTCGGAGTTATTGAAGCGTGAGATACAAGGTTGGGGGACAAAAAAAATTATAAAGACAGTTTAAACTTGTGAGACATTATATATACCTAAGTACCTAATCAAAGTAAATGAGTAGCTAAGTATAGGACCTATACTATAGGTACCTACTTGATGAATTTAAATTTTAGCTTTACAAGAATTTATTAAAAAATGTAATTTTACTTATTAATTAGTTTTATTTATTTATTTATTTATTTATTTGCTTTTCCGAAATTGGCCACAATGGGACATTTTTCATCAGGCTTATTTATTTTTATTTATTTATTAATATAGTAAAACTTACTTAGTTACTTAGTTTACTTGAACAAACTTTTTTGGAATAGGTACTTATGGGGATATAAATTAATTATCACTTAGGTAGGGTTTTATTCTGAATTTATTTACTAAAATCTCTATTTGAATTAACTATTTATTTTCGATAAAATTATTTGGTACTACTAGATCTGAATATTCTTTGACGATATTCATTACTAGGTTAAGTTAAATACCTATTGCCTAAAAACTTAATAAGAAATCAGAACTTTTTTGAAATTCGAATTCTAAAACATCAGCTCGCTTCGCTCTGCGGTGGTCACGAACAGCCAGCCAATTCATAGCTTTACTTAAACTTTAGACGATGCTTAGATGATGCTTAGATGATGACCTTTTTTCTGACACGAGGCCATAGATGGCGTTTTACAAGCTGTAACTTTTTATAATTTAAACAAAATTCATGATCTAATGAGTTCTGCTTTAAAGCTTTAAGCTTTGCCCTTAAAGCTAATAGTATTTAGGTAAGTTAGGGATTACAGAGCCTCCAGCCTCCTAATAATTTAATCATTAATCCTACTAAGATAGGCAGTGTTCTAGACACCTGTTGTAATGCTTGTATTATTGGTGATGGCAAATGGCAAACACCTAGCATCAAGTAAAACGCCAGCCTGTCTGCTAACCTTTAAAAAAATAGGTAGCATTTATATGATAAATGAAAGTTCCAAAATAATGGGTACCGTTAGATTAGTTTTACCAAAATTTTTTTCATGAAATTTGGGGACAGTAATAAAGTGTTTGATAAAAAATCAATAAAGCCTGTACTTAAACTTAGAAAAAAAAGACCATGACTGAGAAATTTAAGACAACATTTCGAGTCATCGATTACTTAAACAAAACTCATTATTTTATTAATTATTTGTATGAAAAAAAAAAAAAAAAGACAAGCCGCTCGTTCAACGTATATAAGTACTTAAGTATACCGAAATTCTAATGCACCGTTGATAAAATTAGATACAAAAAACAACGAGATAAAACAACATATTGCAAATCAAATTACTGAAAATAACATGACGGCACACTGGCCGAAAATATTTCCGTATTTATAGTGCGCTCATGATTCAAGGTCGAGTTTGACAGACGGTTGCGGGGCGGTGCGGCGCGGGCCGACAATCACACCATCTACCTTACACGGAGGGATCTTACGTAAAAATTTCCTCTTCACCCTAACAGGGAGGCGTCCCACCCTCTGTGTAAGGGAGGGCAGCGAACGAGCGACTTGTCTATAAATTAAAATTAAAAAATATAGGTATAATTAAAATTAACATACCTGTCGCTATCCAAAAAAATCTTCACCGCTTCATCAACTATATCACCATTTTAAATCACAGTTTGTTCCTATCTAAAAATGTCACTAAGAATATATATCACATAATAAACGGTAACACCAATGTCACAACACGTCCGAAAGGCAACAGTCAAAGGCTTTGTAGCCAAAATTCATCAAAAAATCCACAACACTATCACGCGGAATAAACATTTAAAAAAAAAGTTAAATGTTTAATTTGAGAAAAAAAATTGCCGGCTTAGAAAAAAAAAGCGAGGAGCCGTGCTCTTGACCCTGCGGTAAAATTATGAATGCCGCGCGACGTTACTAGCTAGGATCAAAAATTACAAGATTTTTTTTGTGTGCTCAATATTATTATACAAAGTTGTGGGGTAAGTCCACACGTGATTTTAAGCGCGGCCGTCTCTTTCCCACTCGGCGTTTTGCGCATGCAACTTAGGATGCAGGCTACCGACGTCTTAAGTTAAGGCGACATGTGCTCTCGTAAAGCCGGACTTAAGGCGCGCAGCGTCTTTCTAATTATGTCTCCGTACGCTCAAGATTGTCGAGCACTCGCGTCAACAGAGAATTAGTGGAAGCTGCGCTCGTCCGCCTTTAGACCGGCGCGGCAAAAACCAGACTGAAATTCAGATCTATAGTAGAAAAAGTGAACAACACCGCGCGAGGGTTACACTAACACATAAAATGAAAAAAATCACACGAACGCCAACAAAGACAGCGGAGCTTAAAAAATCGGAGTGGGGAATCTTCTGTTTCGTTCGTAGCGATAGTCGCGTCTTGCTCTAGTGGCGTGAGGCCGCACGCACACAGACGAGCGGCGGTTAAGCGAAAAAAATGCGTACACATTTTTTATTATTCACGATTTTTATGTGTGTAAGTGGGCTCGGTGCGAGCGAGATAGAGCTATTTGAAGGCGGCGCAGCCTTCGAGGGTGAGCGGGAAGGGGCGAGTCGCCACGTGCTTGTCCCCCGGTATTAAATAATAATTAAAAGACTACAAGACTGGCGATACGAGATACGTACAGTAGACAATTTTTTGGTCGAGCTTTTGCCTTTTTTGCTGAGCTTTTTGCTGAATCTATGGAAAAGTGTAGAGGCGATGTAGGTGCGTGGTTCGCGTTAGAAAAAATTGAAGACCGAATGACATATTAAACTGAATTCGCGCAGAAAAAGTCGCGCCGGGAAAAAAGCCAAGGACGCCGCGCGAAAAAGAACTTATTGATTAAAACAGGGCTGTCATTGACCAGGCGTAAATGAGGGTGCTTAATTGTATGCAGTACCGGATCTGACAGGATCGATTGCTGCTTGCCTCGAAAGAAATTCAAAACTGTAACGGTTCTAAACGAAAACGCAAAGTCTTGTGTTTTCGATGATTAGAAAAATAATTACCATTAGAGTTATTTAACTTTATTAGATTGTAAATTACTATAATAATTAATTATTTACAAACAAAATATCCATTAAAAGATAACACATTTTTCTATATAATATATAGAATTCTCAAAATCATACAAAATTATTCAGAATTAGGAAGATTTGGAGAAAGGAAGCTTTGAAAGACATTTGGGTAGGCATACCCCAGCTGCATTTACCTACTAATAAACGACCTATACTTACTAAACTAGATACACTCTTAATATAAATTAATTTAGCATTTACACTTAGGTAGGTGCATAATGTAGCAGATGTTTCATTATCATGATGGTATCATCGTATCACAATATTTGTAAGAGAAAACACAAAACGATATTCGTGTTTATATACATAAATAATCCATATTTACTATATTTTTTTTTTTTATAAGTCAAGGCAGCGCTTGGCCTCGATCTCATTTGATGTTAGGTGCAGATGCGGCCGAAGGTGGACCACGCTTACCTAGTAGATGCCCATTTACCCTACGTTTGAAGACCCCGAGGTTGTAATTTTGGGGAAACACAGACGCAGGCAGTGAGTTCCACTCCTTAGCAGTTCGGACAAGGAAGGAACTGTAAGTCTATTATAAATTTAATTTATTATTATTATAATATTATAAATTTGAAAGTAACTCTGTCTGTTACCTTATCATCAATCCTCTATTTAGGTGTTGTCTAAAATTATAAATAATTGAGCACCATTTTATATATTTTTAGATGATTTTTAGGATCCATCGGGAGCTTAATTTTTTTTTAGGAAAGGAAAGTCCTGATGTCCGTAATTCCGTACTAGTCCATCCATACTCCATACTAATAATATTATAAATGCGAAAGTAACACTGTTTGTCTGTCTGTCTGTCTGTCTGTCTGTTACTTTTTCACGCCTTAACTAGGTACTCAACCGATCATCATGCAATTTTGCATTCACACCTTGTCAGGGTTATAAGACTATATAGGTAAGTATAATTGGGACATAGGGTAACTTTCATCCAGTATAGCAATAAGAGGTCAAGCGTTGGGTAGGTAGGTAGGTTTTTTATCTAGACATTTCTATCGTCGATCGTATAAAAAATGACCTGTATACAAATCTAATATTATTTTATTAGCTACTATACATCATATTAAAAAAAAATTTAGCTGATCTTTTGTTGAAGATGACAATAGTCAAATTATATGAGCGGCTGTAAATACCTTTATAATTATTATTTTGTGTTTATGGTGACTATTAAGATTGAAAAGAATAGTTACATATTTCTATAAATATAAACAAAATTCACCATGAACTTATTGAAAGAAAAGGAAACGCTAAAATGGCCTTTTGGTTTAGCCGCCTGAAAAAAAAAATGTAAAAAAAATCCTTTTTTTTACTCCTACATATTTATTATAGTGTCATAAAGTCGAAAATGTTGGTTCGTTAAACTGGTCACTTTCGACTTTAAAAAGTGAAGGCCGCAAAAAAGAATGTCTTAAAAAATTAGAGTAAGTCGGCTGCATAGAACCTTTTGTTTTTGAAATAAAAAAACAAAAAAAAAACAAAAAACAAAAAAACTGAAGGACAACACCTACTTTATTATGAAGTTAACACTGATTTTTGATGTCACGTAGGTATCTTTTTTTACTGAACAGCTGATACAATTGTATTCCTTTCAAATACTTTTAAGTAAAAAACAAATAATTCCTTACATAAAAAAAACCTTTTGAAATGTTCTTTTTAATGTTCCGCAGACAGAATACGGTCGCCCTTTCTGGAAGTCTGATATTTTTTGATTTTGAGTAAACATCTTTGCAGTAGTAGGTACCTACAATTTACATAACTCAATAATATTTTATACCTTTGATTATACTCATCTAGCGACCAACCTTCATGGTTTATCCTACTTCCACAGGTGAAACCCGCGGATACGTCAGGTGTTTAGATTAGAAGCAGCGACGGCCCTAGTCCTCGATTAGGGTACTCGCCTGATCAAGGGCAAGGGGAGATAAATTAGGGCGAGTAGTCCAGTAAATCGAGCGAGATTGTCTTTCGTTGCCCTTTGGTCGAAGTTTTTAACTAAATTTAAGGCTAGCCGCTTGAAACATTCAGATTTAAAAAAGTCTAGATTTACGGATTTATCTAGCTAGAGGCACAAGGCGCCATTTTGGCTTTTTGGCGCCCTTTGCCGTCTGTCATCTAGAGCGACCGCTCCTCTTTTTCTACCCCAGGGAGCGTGGTTTGTCGGTTAGGAATAGACGAGGCTAGCGCTGTTTAGAAGAAGTAAGCAGAACATTTTTAAAATGATATATTTTGAAGAATAATATTTATAGTTTTTTTTAAGATTTAAGTATAACAACTTGCATAATAACATATTCCTTCAAATAAATTAAATATATTTCAATATATTCAAATAAATTTTGAATTAGTTTTAAAATTTCTCGCGGGCGAAACTCAACACCCACCTGTATGTTTCAATATATTTTATTTTAACTATTAACATATTATGTACGTATGTTTTATCAGTTGAAACCACCTGTGCGATTTGTGTTTGAATCTTTTTAATATTCAAATGGAAGCAATAAAAAAAAAATCAACCCTCATAGGTACTACTTCCGCACCCTTACAGGTGAATTCTGTTGAATCGGACTCATTCACAATTGTCAAACCCTTTACTTGATGCGAATCAAAAAAAATTTATAGAATGAAGATTCAAGATTAAAAATGATTGTGCAAGGGGTTTGATAAAATAAATAAATCGGAAGTCATTCTAGAGATAAATTTAGAATATTGCGTTTGTATGAAAAATAATTTTTATTTGTAAATGACATCGGACAGGGTGACGGTAACTTGATGGTAGCTGGTTGCCGTCGATAATAAGTACAAGCAATAAGGAACCAGGGACCCCTGAGAGCGCTAAGGGTAAATTTGAGATAATATCAACACTCAATTAATTAAAAAATTAAAGAAATCTAATCTTTTTAAAAAGTTAGTTTTTCAAAATCAAATATGACTATGACGAAAACAAAAACCCCCTAAAAATAGTGGTAAGGCCATAATTGTAAGGAGCAGAAGTGCTTAGCAAAAAAAATGTCGGAACTTTCTTCTCCTTCTTCTCATTTAATGTCTTGACTTCGTCATAAATCTTCTCCAATGATTTTGCCAGTGTCATTAATTTTGTAAGAATAGCAACTTAAAATAGCCAAAAATAGCCTTTTTTAAAATAAAAAAGGCAATATTCAATTTTAAATCAAAAGTACCTGATTCGGAAACTAGTCAGTCAAATTAAGTCCACAATTTTTCTTTCGAGCAGTCTGAGCAGTCAGGTTAAGTTCCGTTGGAACTTTATGTGCACGCAGTGGTATAATAATGTCACGTGTTCCACAGAAGCTTATTGAAAAAAATATTCTTCTTTCTACGCAACTGGTTTCGTTCGTAGAAAGAAAAACAATTCTTGTCACGTAACTGGTTACGTAGCGTTGGTTTCGTAGGCAGCCAAAGCGATTTGATTAACATTGTGCCACTGTCGGTTGACAGTGCTGAAGAGTCGTATCCCAGCTGGCCCAGTTTTATTTCAAGTGTGGATTAGGACTAATTCTAACACGCTCTGAGCTTGCGTTTGTACCTGCGTAAGCTGCGCTTGTAAAAAGGCTAAGTACCTCCTAAAATGGATTTTTTTTTTATGAGAATGAGTGTTGGACAGTCAAAATATGTTGCATCGCATGTAGGCCTGTGTATAAGAGACATAGGCTTGGCTCAGGTCAGGGGGTGGTATTCTGTAATGGGGTGGTTACTGCCGCCAGACGGGCTGCTCGAATGATTGGGAAAAATACAGTGTGCCCTGCCACTACTTTTCAAATCCAGACCAGAGCCAGCTTTGAAAACTTCATTTCTTTCATTTCTTCGCAACGGAGAATCCATTGCTCTATCCATAACATGATGAGCATCCTTGAATATAAATCATAACCGGTAACTGATCTTTAGAACTTAAATTAAACACTGATATATTTCAAACAGATATGTTTGTGTATTTAAAGAATATGTTTTCTCTAATACATATTAACAAAAACCTAATTATATCCAAGTAAATACGTAGATGTGAAGTCGTGATTATCTGACATAATAATTATACTTCTTATGCAATTTGGGAAACCGGATAATTGTATAATTGTTAAAAATAATACACGTGTAGGAAAAATCCAAGCTTCCTACTTACTCAACCGTCGAAACATCGGATAGCAACGCATGCAGCTAATTTCCTACATATTCCATCATCACAGAACCTGTATTTTGGGGATCCGCCATTTTGATCTACACGATCTATAACTCGTCACTATTAGACGTCAGACGCATTAAAGCTGGCGTGACTAATGGACCTACAGCATCCAATACCGCTGTATCAACGGAAAAACTAAAGTTGGATAATGTTGAAACAGCATTGTATGTTGAAGAAGTTATAAGTATAGCTGATGCTAACGTTGAACGCGGTTCAGTTGTAAGTAGTAGCGGGCGTGCAACTGCTCGGTCATCCATCACGCAAATGTTTGAAACCGGATTTTGAATTACAGACGGGTTTGAAGATGAAGACCAAAGCATATATTTTTTTTAATTTATCATCCTCACTACAGCTGATAAGAAAATGAAGTCAGGACTATTTATAATAATATATATAAATGATGATAATAGACAATATAGGTGCAGAATTATGTTTTAGATCTTTGTAAAGCAACCTTAATGTATAAGAAGCTCAATGCTTCCTGTATTGTTATAACTTCTAAATGGACACTTTCTCTTAAAAAAAATACTCTCCCTTTCGTAAGAAACATTATTCAGAGATATAAAAAGGCTGTTTAGCTACTAACTATAAAAAAGTTTGGGTGGTCATTTTTTGCGGTTATAAACACAGAATTGAAGGGGTTGTGCTTTTTTAAACTAACTCAAACAAAAGAAACGCTTGGTGTTGCCCTGGAAAAAAGATATGATTCCCCGATACGCACCTGGTTCGATATTTTTTATATGTTTATATTATAATCAAATAAGTTCCGTCTTCCTGCGGAAGATGTGGGCGCCAGACTTTTTACTTAATTTCATTTAAAAAAATGTACACCGAGGTCATCTATGATATTCAAAATTATACTTTAAAGCGTTGTAATAAAATTGATAAATGGTGTTGTGTGTAAATCAACTTTTTTCCCATGATTGAGCCTTTATTGTGGCAATGTGTTCAAAGGGAAACTTTTGAAGCAGTGCTTATTGAAATAAATTGTTTTATGCAGATGTTTTCATAATATTTAATGCTCTCTCTTTTATTGTAGATTTTTATTCAAAAATCGAATTTTTTTGGTCACTTTTTTAGTTTAGGTATATAAAAAAATTACCTGCCAAAAAATCATTGCCTGCCATTGCTACTGCGACACTACTATATAATTGTCAAAGATACGAGAGACAAGGTTGTAAGTTCTAACGATACTGAAGGCGGTAAACATGAAAGGGATGATGAAATATTTGAACGATGACAATGCTGGACAAATCTTAAGGAATATGCCTAAAACCGTAAAAGAGTACGTAGAAGAATTTTGAAGGGCATCGTCTGTTTCACTAATCTGAGGGCATCATCATAGGTACTGGTTTATAGAGAGAGGGAACAGATATTTTAATATTAATATTAAAAACACCTGTGTACCTAGGTCTTTAGTTTTTAAAAATGTTTGTTAAAAGTAAAGTAGTCTGATTTATTCGAGTCTCTTTTGAAATATTATAATTATGCGTTTTTAAGTCATAATTATAGAGAAGATATCAAGATAGCCATGAAATTAAGAGCACATGCGTTTTGTTTCAGGCGTTTGGTCTGGTCAAAGCCTAACATATTTTGACCCTTGCATTTTCTGATATCTGATATGATATAGGACGAATATTGTAGATTATCCTTTGTAATTTTCTAATATTCTATACATGTTATAAAATAAAGTCACTTTCAGCTTCTTAAAAAAAAAAAAAGAAAAAAAAAAAGGAAGGCTTAAAAGGAGCCTTCAATCATAGTTATTGTAAATAAGATTTTTTAACTGTTAATAAACATTTTTTTTTCTAACTTCTACTACAGTTGATTTTGAAACGGTTTTCACTGGTGGAAAGAACGATAAACTAGGAAAGTGTGTTAATAATAATTTGCAGATTTTTTTATATATTGTTCATTTAATGTTTCAGTAATAAAAACTCTCTGGAAAACGTTTAACAATTGAAGGTACTACTGGACTTTAGAGACTAAAAAAATTGATTTTAAATGAATTCTAAAATTCTTTTAGATACCTATCCGCCAGTTCATATATATCTATCATTTTATTAACTATCTTTGTCGTTACGTTATCTCTGACAATCTGTGCAAGTGCTCACATTCAATTAACAGGCTTGAAATAATTTTGGAAATCTACAGAAACATCTAAAACTGCATCCGCCGTCCATCCATCGCACAGCGTGACGCCAACGCCGTCTTTTGTATCTTAAAACCGACCCTTATTTTTTTCTTTCATCCCTCAACATGTTCAAATTTCTCTACCTGCCAGTAAACATAATTCAGGAATGTCCCAACTTGTCATTTTTCATTATTCGAATTTCAGCTTTAACATCAACTTATTAAAGTTTAATTTGCAACGTTCTCATTATCGGATGTTTCGTTTAAATTTTGTGCGTCATCTGCAACATCTTGGAAAGCATCCCTTAAGTTTTAATAGCCGTCTGATTTGTAATTAAGCAGTGATTTTTTATTTAAGGCGTTTACGTTTAGAGTTGAAATTCGATTGAATTTTTGGGTGCTTGAGTCTTTTTTGTGACAGTAAATAATGGAGCAGTTTAAATAGAATTTGCTATGCAGCATATGAAAATGTGCGTTTCGGAATTTATTAGAATTAGTGACTGTGCATCCTACGGCGCCGCAGTCTTTAGTTTTAGAGATTTCACAGTAAGGAACCACTATTTCTAACATAATTTACAGATGTCTCGTCGTTGTAAATGAAACATGAAAATGTTAAAATTAAGTGGACAGGAGGAAACGATTCTCTATTTTTTTTCGATTCAAAATATTATCAACCTTTGGTAATATTAGCCCCCAGTGCGACCCCAGTGGCTATTTTATTTTAAAAGCTGAAGTCTGACTAAAGAATTTTTATTGGTGAAGTGGCCGCTGCAGTTTTTGCTCATTTTGAGAGCTAATTTATAAAGGGATAGAAATGTTAATTAGACGATCCGTAACGTATATAGATGCCGACGAAGACTGTATTGAAAAATAAATACTTAATTTAAGTGTATTTTCTCTGCCGGGCTTCGACTTTTGGACCCTCCCATGTAACATGTCGGTATATACCAAAGACTATATTGATACTAGCTGGTGCTCGCGACTTCGTCCGCGTGAAATAGTTATTTTGGGAATCATTTGGGTGTCTCGAACGGTTTTCGCAGCGCACGCATCGGAAGCCCTCAAAGATGAATAATTTTCCCCGTTTTTTTCCACATTTTCGACTGTTTCTTCGCTCCTATTAGTCGCAACGTGATGTTATATAACCTAAAGCCTTCCTCGATAAATGATCTATCCAATACAAAAAGAATTTTTAAATTCGAACCAGTAGTTCCTGAGACTAGCGCGTTAAAACAAACAGTCAAACTTCAGCTTTATAATATTATAGGTAGTATAGATACCCTAGAATGGGATGACTGATCAATTTCAGAATTAAAACGAATTTTTTCTCAAAATATGCGAGCGAAAAAATTATTAAAAAATTTGAATATCGGTTTTGTCTATACTTGAATTTCTTGAATAAAATATTATTTTTCTCATTATTTTTCGAGTAAAAAAATTACATGACGCTGATCAATGTTAAACTATGATCTTTGATACTTTGAAAGCCCTATTTTTTTTTAACGAAAATCTATAGTAATTCCCATTATGTTATTATTATGGTACATTACAATGGTAAGTACAGTAAACAAAATTATTATGGTGTAGGTATACCAAAAAATACTTGACACAGTGGATTTCATCAAAATAACCAGTGTTTGCAACCACATTGAAAGTTTTTCAGGCTACAAAATCATGTGAAAATAATACTTACATATTTGTCGATTTTTTCATCACACTGACACATTCTTATTCGCTGCGTTCGAGCAATGACAGAGAATGATAATCAGTGATGCCAACAGTAGTAAAAAAAACTTGGCACTGCATTCAGATACCGAAAAAATTTCATTTAAAAACAAAATTAAGTTTTTATCAAAATCACCCCGGGATTCAAAGTAAACCCCATTCTACGGTAAGTTTAATGTATATACAATATATCTTTGTCCGTGGGGTCCTAGAGCTATAAGGCTTTTTAAGGATATGGCAAAAAGGTTGGTCGACATCACGGGAGACCGAAGAGCTGGCAGCTACCTCGGACAAAGAATTAGTCTAGCAATTCAAAGGGGGAATGCTGCCAGTATCTTCGGAACCTTGCCTAAGGGGACTACTTTTGGTAATATATTTTAGTTATTATATTATATTTTTAAGGTTTTTAGTTTTAGGTATATATCTTATAATATACAGAGTATATTATAGACAAATCGACTGAATTAGCATTATTTATAGGCACACACAACATCGAGTAAGTAGATACTTATAGCAAAATATATTTTTGTACTTTACTATAAAAGTGGCCCACCTGAGCTATTATAAAGAAAAAAAAACCCTCCCGTTTTGAGTAATAAAGAGAATTTTCTATGATAAAAAACTCCCACGGTGTTGTAATGCAGTTTTTTTTTATCTTTTGTACGCATGTCTTCGGGGTTTTTAACACACCATTGATTAAAGAATATTGTCGAAAAATCAGAGGCATTGTGCGCGCGAGCAGATAAAGATTTTTTTGAAATTCGCTTTTTGTTAAATTGTATATTTTTTATACTTTTATTGGGTCACTGTATTGAAGTGTGTCAATAAAATAGAAAAATATTATCGGGATTTCTAAAAAATTGTTTCCTACGTATGCAGTCCGGTCCGCTTCGCTGTTGATGCTATCTATGCTATTTGACTAGTCGAGCCATTGGTCGAGTGCTAACTCAAGGTTCCCGGGTTCGAGTCTCGGCAGGACCAATTTTGGAAATATTAAGTTCTTGTGTTGTAGGGCACATAAATTGGGCATCCGGCGGCAGTGACCATCCCTTACATAAAATTACCATGCTATAATAGCACATCTGCTATTATGTTTTGGTAAGTGAGTAAGGGATGCCAGAGCTCATTTCCCCATTATCTACCTTAATCAAAATGCATCAAAGTGTATGCAAAATTTCATGGTGATGGGTTCAGTAGTTTTTGCGTGAAAGAGTTACAAATATCCATACATACATCCATAAATCCATACAAACTTTCGCATATTAGTAAGATAGGAAGTAGGATAGCGACAGAACTTGTCATTTTCTTGATAGAAAATGTAAATTAATGCACGAAAAAGCAACGAAAAAGCATCAAACGCTTTCCTACTGTTTCATATATACAAATAATATTATATTAAATAAAAGGACATAGGTATTTACGGACTATAGCATACGACTATTAGCATATTGTATCTTGGCGACCTTCAGAATGATTTGTACGTTGATCCACTGTTCGTAGGATGTCTTTTTTTGCCTCCATCTAATTACAAACTACATAGGTACCTCTCCATGTTAAAGTCAACACGTTTAAAAGTATCTTTACACTGGCCAAGTACCCTAAACATTAACGAAATTAAATGTATAGATTTTTTCTTATCGCCCTCTTACTAAGAAGACACCGTGTAGGTAATACAGCATTATGTGCTATCGTATTTCATTGAGTGAGTAAGGGATGCCAGAGCCCATTTACCCATCCCTTCTCTTACAGAATACAGCATTATGTGCTATTGTGCTATTGCTCACTCAGAGTAAGGGATGCCAGAGCCCATTAACCTTATATACCTTAGGTATATATCCCTTATCCTCACTCCTTACATTCTTTGGTAGACAGCGCCATCGGATTATTCCACTTGGTCCCCGAGGCTACCATCAAGTATCAGCTACCGTCAGCCACTTGATCAGCCATTAAATTTTTTTTTAGTTTAAGCACTAAGAATTATAACTTGTTAAAAATATAAAATAGTCATACAATTGCCAAAATCTGTGTTTCCTTTATATTTTTAATTTCAAAGCACAGTCAAAATGTATGAAAAACTAATAACTTTAGAACCGCAAACGCTAATTATAGAATCAAAGGCAACGCCACGTATAAATCAAAAACATTAGCAACAACAAATCGTACATAGTTGCTATTAGGCAATGACCATGACTTTCATGCGGGCGGGACGACAAAACTCGTTATAACATAACTCGGATGAAAAATTTCATACTAATTTCATTTTTTTTTAAATTTTTTTTATATTTGAGAAACAAACAATATCTTGACACACATTACACATACATATAAGAAAAACATAAATCAGCTAATATCACTAATATTATTGGATGCAAAAGTTTGCGAGGATGAAAGGTTGTATTGCATGTTTGTTACTCTTTCACGTAGAAACTACTGGACGGATTTAGATGAAATTTGGCACACACATAGTTTATTATCTGGATTAACATATAGGATACTTTTTATCCTGAAAAAGTGTTAGATTCTCGAGGAATCGTCTAAAAATATTAAAAAAATGGGCGTTCTATCCATTACATAAAATAAAACCGTAAACGAGCCATGTCTGGTATATAAAATATTTTTTCAAAAAAACAATTTGCACTGTTTTCGAGATCAAAAAATAGTTTTTAGAATTTTATTGCCTGTTTTTCTGTTTGTCTGCGCGTTTTTGTATACTAATATTGGCTTAACAGATTTGGATGAAATTTGGCACACATATCAAAGACTATATAAGTATATTTGGGAGTAAATATACTTATATACTGGAAAAATGCTAGGTTCCTATGGCATTTTCAAAAAATAACTAACCATACAGCGCGTACGAAATTGCGGGCACAACTTCTTACTCATATAGGTATATATTTTAGTATTTAAATTATATTAGCCCAATTAAAATTCTACAATTCGTGTGCCTCTTTATTCTATAACAATTTAACACCGCCTTTGTATGAGGTAAAGTACCTATTATACAATCTTTGTTCGACTAGTGTTTTAGATTTGTACGTGTCTGTGATCGAATACGATACATACTTAAACAAGAAATTGCGTGTATTTAAGGGTGTGAGAAATTATTTTGGGAGTTGATAACGTCCCTTGAAGTCGCTCATATAAAATCTCGGGCCAAGTACCTCTATGTGCTTTGTTTTTATAACACAACCAGCATATGCAATTATTTTCGAAAAGCGAAAACCGTACCACAGACCGTACTTAACAAATTCGTTGGGTGGTTTTGAAGAATTCAATGGAGAAAGAGACTGAGGCACAGACAGCGACATTATAATATATCTATACTAAGGTTTGGTTGCACCATCTACAAACGTCGCAACTTCAGTTAATTCGCACTCATTTTCGGCCGAAAATGAGTTTTAGGCCGAAAATGAGTTGCACCAGTTAACCAGTTATGATTATTTGTTAACTGATGCAACTCATTTTCGGCCTAACCGTTATTTTAACTGAAGTTGCGGCGTTTGTTATGGTTAAATTAAGATGGTGCAACCCAGCCTAAGTAATATCATAAAAAGAAAAGATTTGTATGTTTGTAATGAATAAACTCAAAAACTACTGGATCGATTTTAAAAATTCTTTCATATGAAAAAACTACATTATCAGCGAGTAACATAGGCTAGGTATACCTAGCGGGCGAAACATTAAGTTCTTAGTTCGTGGATTGTGCAAATATCTATTGAATACTTACATAAGTTTATTTAAACATACCTTATACATATACATGTAGGTACTTATGGAAAACTTATTTAGTTTTACAATTTTGAAAGATACCTTTCAATAATGATAATATTTTTTTCAAATA
The DNA here is from genome assembly GCA_947623395.1 of Synanthedon tipuliformis. NCBI lineage: Eukaryota > Metazoa > Arthropoda > Insecta > Lepidoptera > Sesiidae > Synanthedon > Synanthedon tipuliformis. The sequence continues at coordinate 1,481,775 of OX392432.1, read as the reverse complement.
TAATTATATAAGTATAATACAGTCAAATTAGGCCGAATATCGGCAATCAGGGGAAATAATTCAGGTAGTTTTAAAAATTGGTAGAATTAGACCTACCTTACGGTATCCAGATGAACATACAAAAAGGGATTGTATCAAATCCTTATCAAATCCAAGAAAGGGCGACAACTTATTTGTATATGTTTGTCTTTTATGATGTGTTGACCATGGAGGTGGCATTATATAAAATTCAAAATTTGCTAGCCTCAAACCAAACTATATATCCCAGCGATATATCCACTTTCAAGAAATGTAGCTAAAACGTTAAAAGTTTACACATTGTGTTGAATTAACGTCAATGTGTGCGTGCGCCAGCTAATATGCGCATACGCATGGCAACAGAGTAGGTACTTACATACCTTCCCAACCCCTGCTAGAAAACGGACGGATAAATTTTGATACTTTGATTAATATTTCAATAAATTTTATTAAAGTGACTTACCTAATATGTTAAAATTTAGGAAGGTATTGGTTCTCGACCGGTTTCAAGCGGTTGAAGTAAATATAAATGAAGATTGATTGTCTAAAATAACTTTTATATTTAGATATTAGATAGAAACCCTCATGTGAGAGAACCAAGGAAAACTATTTCATTTCATTTTTTTAGATTATTTTTCGTAAATTATCTAAATTTCACTGAGAAATACAGAACTTAGGTTATAATTATAGGTTATTAATGCGAAAGTGAGTTTGTTTGTTTCTGACTAGCTGTTGCACGCGACTTTGCCAGCGTAAGTTTATAAAATATAGCTTATGTTACTTGCTGATAACGTAGCTTTCTACAGATAGATGAAAGAATTTTTTAAATCGGTCCAGTAGTTTTTGAATTTATTCATTACAAATATACAAATCTTCTCTCTTTATAATATTAGTATAGATATAGATTAGAGCATAGATTGATGATTAGACAGAATTCTATTTAAGGGTTTCACATAGGCCATTGACATTGACGATTTGACCTTCACCGATATAACCTTCAGAATGTTTATATATATCAAACTAATTCCGCACAAAAAACACAAATGTAGTCCACACCTCAACGCAGTCACTGAGACACTGTAGCTGCATATATTTAGAGTTCCGAGACTTCCGAGGCGGCGGAAACAACTCAATAGGCCTGACAATTGTGCTTTTTTGTACTTACCATTAAAACTACAATTTAAAAAAATTTAAAAAAAACAATACATTTTTTTAGAATGACATTGACTTATTATTCGGTGCAGGAATCATTTGCGCGCAATAAACCGTTTTCGAAACAATTTTCAATATAAGTCAAATTCTTCTTATGTTCTAACTTTTATAGTGGGGTTTCTATTACATCGATGGAAATTCTAAACAATACAATTTGTTCTTCACATGTTTAAGAATAACATATATCTTTTTCAAACCAATTGCGTTGACAGTTTCTTGTAACATATTTTTTTTAAAAATGCATATTTTTAGGATTGGCGTGTTTACACCTTAAGATAATGATATTTCTTGAAAGTATCAAGAATGCTTGTGAATCACAGGGGTAGGAGTCGTAGGCGTTTATGGCGAGGGTGGCTCGCATAAAGGCAACCATTATTTTTTCTACACATCCACCACAAAGATTTTTTCTACCTGCGAACCCAAAATCTTTACCTGCTAAGACGCGCAAACGCAGATTCCCCAACCATTTTAGAATCAGGAAAAAATTTTCGTATTTGCTATGAATGTCGATTTGTATGGGGGGTTTTTGCTAGATTTTTTTTTATTTAAACACTTGCTACAGATTCAAGGTGTTTTTATACATGTTTTTATAGTGTTTATTTATATTTTTTTTCATCATAATTTCGTTAAAGGGTGCCAGATTTAAATGATGTTTTTGTGTGAATTTTATAAACGTGGCACGAGTCTATAAAGAAAAAGAATGTACTATAACAGATATTTATTGATAATTTATATGACTGTAAATGTAAATCAAAAATTGAAATGCAGCAGGTTCGTAGTGCTGCAGGTTTTAATTAGATAAGAGATAAGGTATAGGTATATTTATATCCCAAAAACCTTTATTAAAACTGAATCTGAGCTTATATAATATAAAAAAATAGTCTAGTAAAATTCTTGCGGATATCGATATTTTTGCTGATTTAGATTTTTTTTTTGAAAAATTGAATCCACAGAAGAAGGAGTACTTACTGAAGGAATGGAAGGAATACAGACCTACTTCCAAATTGTTTTCTGTTAAATTTTTTTAATTCATTTTTTAAAGACTCATGAATTTCTCAAAATTCAAGAAAAATGCTTGAGCATTTTTAGATAAAAATAGAGGCTCATAGTTTTTTTTTTTCAGACTGAACTTATATTACTAACTTACGTAAATAAAGCCCAAAGTGGCCTAAATATAAAATCATAAAATCTTTAATCTTATCCTATTTAATATAGAATTCAAAAGGTGTACACACTTCAAAATCTTTAGAAAACAAAATAATTATACATTAACTTAGAAAATGTTATTTATATATTTTTAAGATCTTATCAATAATGTGGCTCTTTATAATAATAGATAATATATTTTTATTTTAAAGATAACAAAAAGAATTTTACAGTATTTACAAACTAATATCTAGAGTGTATAATAATATGTCCTACTTTTAATTAAAACTAACAAAAAATATTCAATTTAGTACCTATCTTAGATAGGGAAAATTCAATCCAAACATAATACTTTCATTTATGCAAAAACGTGTAGAAGGAATATTATGAGGATAAAGGAATGAGCTTTGGCATCTTTACATACTCACTGAAACTTGGTATTTCGCACATTTCGTACGAAATAAAATCGTGCGAGATGACCAAATTGCCAGCTAACGCAGAATGCTAACCACTATTGTATTATTCCTTTTAGCTTTAAAGATCCTAGGACCAAAAGCATTATAAAATTAAAAAAAAAAAATAACAGTGATTTTTTGCAAGTTTTCAACCTATCTCAGCAAGGGTCAAAACTTGTGGCTCCAAAGGGTCCGAAGCCACAAAATCTTGTCAAAATCGGTTCAACTTGAAAGTAGTAGGGCCAAAACTTGTGGGTCCAAAGGGTCCGAGAAGCCAAGCCTACTTAACATACGAGTATTTTGAGCATTATCATCATTATTATGGACGAAGACGACACCTAATTACTATGCAAAGCACCGTCCGCGACCTACGGCAACAGTAAAAATGACAAAAACCAAACAAGACACACGCAAAAACGCGGTTTAAAATTCAGACGCGTGCCGAGAAAAAGTTACTTCTCGCGTTTGCAAAAACAAAATCATTGTACGACCTTTTTTGTTCGTTCTTTTTGCTCCTGTTCTTGATGTGAGGAAAAAAGATAAAAATTTTTTGGATGAGTCCACCGCGTACTAAAGAAACCGTTAGACTTTTTGCCCTTCACCGGGACTGTTAAGTCATTGTGGGTTTTTATTTGCGTTTTTGTTTACTTTCGATTGCATAAGGGGTCAGTGCGTCAATAATTCAACTCTCAACGGTATGATAGCGTATAACAAAATGGACCAGAGACCTGGTGGCAAGTCTACGACCAGCAACAAACTGCTGATTCTTATTTTAAAATTGCTGCTCTTAACAATATCAAAGAGAAAAGTTGAACATATATTTCATATAAATTGGTGCCATTGAAGAATATGAAGAATTCGGCTTGTTACGAAGAAATCGTAAATTGAAATAAATTAGACAATCTTTCCACATAATTTTTATTTTCTAGAATCAATGAAAAATATTTGACTTCCTTTAGAAAACTCAATTAAGTAGGCAGGTACTTAATTAAAGTTTATTCAAACATAATAGTTAAAGTTAAAAATTTTGTTATGATATTACATATAAAATCTACATAAATATCCAAACGCATTGGAAGTCTAAGTGGAACCTTGGAAAAGAACACATCTATATCATTTTTATTTTTTTTATTTTTTTCATTTGTCATTTTTTAAAATTTTCCTGCTAAGTAGCTAAGATCGCTATATATTATGCTGTTACTAGCACTAATAGGTTTATATGTATTAATAGTCCAAGTTATAATATAAATAATTTCTTTTTATTTGAAATTGAAATAATTATAAAATGTAATTTTTGTAGAATCAAATTTCAGCTACATCATTTTGCAAGGAATAAAATTATCTTTCAATCTTGCACGGTTTATGGACTCCAGGTTACCCAGGACTAAGGTTGTTTAAATGATCTTCGAAATTCGCTGGAGTAATTTAATTACGAAACACTATACAAGAAAACAAAATTCGTATGAAAATTAAAACTAAAAGATGAATCAGACTTCCTACTTACCATAAATTATCTAGAGCTTTTAATTAATACCAGTCATAATTACTGTTTTTTATTCAACTTCTAGAGCATTGTGTTTTTTTTTTGTACTCATAATAATTAAATTCCAAATGTAAATTTTGACAGATGGTCCGCCATACTGCGACGAAGATGGCGCGGTCGCCTAGCAACGGATGTGTAGGCGCAACAGGTGTTTCGATCGGATTTTTGAACCATTTTTTTTGAGATTTCTTCTAAAAGGGACGTTGAAACGGCGATACGCCCTTTGGGGATCGATGGGAAAGTCTTCAAAGATCACGGAGATAATATATTTTGTTTCTAGTTTCGAAAGTTGTGAGAGAATATTAATCTAATATATAAAATTCTTGTGTCGCGGTGTTTGTTGCCAAACTCCTCCGAAAGCGATTTTGATGAAATTTTGTGTGCTTATCGGGTAGGTCAGAGAATCGGCTAACATCTATTTTTTATACCCCTAAATGTCCACCCCAAAAAATTATTTTTTATTTTTTCGCAAAACAACGTTTGCCAGGACTAGCTAGTATATTATAAAATTCTTTAAACCCTTAATAGTAACACTTTAACAATTATTCTGTCAAAGTTCTTGTAAATTTAAAATCCTGAAATTCCTTTACATTATTAGCTAGTTTATTGTTTGCTTTAACAGGTATTGGACATAAAAATATTTTTTTTGAAAAATATTTTACAAAATATTTTTTAACAGTTCGTTTCCTGTAATTGATTTTTTTTGTACCCATCATCTTAAAATTGTATTATTAACAATGGAATAATATTAAGTCCATTCAGAAAATAATCTATTTTTGTCGGAACCGACCCAGCCTTCTTGGGATTATCAATTTGTGAGTTTCTAAATTGTTAAAGGCTTTTAAATAATGTCAAGAATGTTTTACTAATTATTATTAGTTCACAAAAAAAACAATAATAAAGAGAGGGCGATAGTGGTATGTATTAAAATATTAGCTGCATTTATACAATTTTTCACATAGTTCACAAATTTTTCACAAGTTCGGTAAAACGTGGGTAAAACATATACATTTGAAGTTACTTGGCACGTAGAGACATCTCTATTTGCATTTCCAATAAATAAAAAAAAAACAAAAAAAACTTCATAAAAAACTAGATGTTGACCGAGACTTCGCTCGCGTAACTTTATCAAAAATGTAGCCTATGATACTATGATGTAGCTTTCTATAGATAAAAGAATTATCAAAATCGGTCCAGTAGTTTTTGAGTTTATTCATTAGAAACATAATAAATAAATATAATAAAAGAAAATAAAAAAAATGAAATAACAAAGCCATTATTGCTGTTTTTTTAGATTCTTTTAAAATTAATTAATGCCTAAACTAAATATTTTAAAATATTTTTATTATTTAAATAACTCGACAAACTGTTGTCATTCAGCTTGTCTCTAAATTGTCACTCAAACATACAAACATTCAAATCTCTCTTTATAACGCGTGAAATGGACGAAATGAAATGTCACCGTACCAATAATATGTAGAAAAAATACTATAAAATGTTACATTTAACGAGTTCAATAAAATACTGTCCTGGTGTACGTACTGTAGAGGCTAGACCAGTTTAGATAAAACCTTTATTGCTGTGAGCACCTGCCTCGACCATCACCTGCATATTAGCTCGATTAGAAGCGGAAATAGTAGCTTCCTCATTAGTAAATGTATTACTTACTCACTGGCTTACCACCTTTAGTATGTGTACGATAAGAGTTATTTGCAGGTTCAGTTTTTAACTGGGGCTTCGAATGTGTTGAATAGTGGCCACTATAGTAGGGATAAAATCTCGCTGCAGGCGCGGCAATAAAATGTGTGAGTAGAGCGAAGAACAGGCGCGCTCCCTTACTCTTATAGGCTTTATGGGAACGTGGCATTTTTTTGCCTACTGTTGGGGACCTCGACCAATTCATCGATAACTTTTGGCTGTGCACATTAAGTACTATGCAAAAAATAAATTATGACTCGACCTGCAGCGAGATTTTGACCATACTATAGATTTGCCCGCGACTTCGTATGCGGAATAGCGCGTAACGATTGGATTTATACGGGAAGTTTGCTACAAAACACAAGTGAAAACCGCATTCAAATCGGTTAAGCCGTTTTTGAGTTTTGCGTGCACGACGCCGTGGCGGCGCCACCATAGTCGCAGATATCAGATATTTTTCTGGTGTTATTTATATTTTTCATATTTCAACATTTTAACATTTTTAATTCCAACATTTTTCAATAACTAGTTATATAATATCCTGACGTAATTAACTAACGATAACGATGCAAATATAGTTCTATACGTTATATAACTAGTAATAGACTAGAACACCGAGCACTGTTTAATAGAATAATATTTCTGCCCTCTACAAAGCTTTGTGGTAAAAATAAGCTGGCAAATAGGTAATTAAATAAAGACTTGGAATGTCATCACAATCATAGAAGATCGTGCAACACATGTCGAGCACTTGTCTAGGATTCGTCTTCAACACTACATCATTTATCGATATCGTATGAAAGATTACTGTGGATATGACTAACTTCATACGTCGTGGCAGTTAATAATAGCTTTATTTATTAACAGCAACATTAGAATATATACTTTTATCACATTAACTTTCGTATTTTATGTAACATATTATGTTTAAAATTTATTATTAATTGAACATTTACTTAAGCCACCTTAAACTTAGGTACACTAAGCTATCTAAGCTAACATGAATCCTAATTGATAATATTAAAGCGAAAGTGAGTTTTTTTGGTTTGTTACGTTTTCATGCCTTAAATACATCAACTTAAATACAATCAACATAAAAATTTGTATAGTTACACGACAGCAATATAGGAAAGGATATAGGATACCTTTCACCCAGAAAAAATAAACCTTTTCCGAAGGATAAACTAAAAAAATAAAAGTCTGACAAAAACATATGACCAATAAGATTGAATATATGTTTTAACAACTAAGAAAAAGGGGCGCGGACGAAGTCGCGGAAAAAACTAGCACTATGTATATTTAAAAGTAGAAGATAAGGTCCACCTTATTCTTTCGCATGATTTGAACGCGTCGCGGCAGTAACTCGTCACACAAAATAGATATTCCAGCATGTGGAACAAATATGAGTTCTTAACTTGAAAGTTAAATAACAAAAAGGCATTGATTAATTAGTTCATTAAGTCATTAAGTCTTTGAGTTGAGTTCAAGTTTCCCTAGTAAGTATTATAGTTATATACTTTTAATTAACAGGGAAACTTTTAAATATTTAGTTCAAGTCAGTGTTGTCGAAATTCTCTGGTGATTTTATTTTTTACAATCAATAATAATTTTGATAATATAACATCAAAAAGATGGCTGTCTGCCTAACAATCGATCGTCAAGATTGGCCGTTACAGCGAAAAAATTATGCTGAAATAAAAACTAAAAAATTCAAAGCCTAACAGAAATATATGAGCAATAATGATTGAATAATGTAGAAGTCAAATATTTTTGTCAGGCCGTGAATTACGCTTAAGAAATAAGGAAGCAGTCGAAGTCGCGGGTTAAAGCTAACTTTTATACAATAACATTGTCCTTAAAAGCTTTAGTTCTCGTACTTTTAAAAATTAATTTCTTCGGCATATTCTTCAAATAGTTTTGAAGGTCAATTTGGTTAGGGGCCAACCGGCGGTCTGAGGTTCATGGAAATAAAATCCAACTTGACTTATTATTATCCAGGTACAAAAATATATATAAAATATTACATAACATATAATTATTCGTAGTTAGATGATGTCACCCGTCGAATATTGAGTTATGACTGTTGTGATTTAAGCGTTCGGAGCTTATGGAAATGGTTAGTAGGTAGGTACCTATATTTTTAAAATATTGAACACCGTCTTTGTTCTTTGTTCTTCTAAGCTACTTAACGAATTTAAATTTGATTTAGTCAATTTCTTAAGTACGATTTTTTATCTATCTATTTTTTTGTCCGATATTTTTGTCATAGGTACGTTGATTTTTTTTATTCTTATATTACAAAATAATATGTCGCTGCTTGTGTTATAGACTTGTTATGGACCTATCATCAAGTGGACCGTCGGCCCGTCTGCGAACCTTAAGATGTAAACACACGCCAATGCTAAAAATTTGCATTTTAAAAAAAATATGTTACAAGAAACTAACAACGCAATTGGTTTGAAAAAAACATATTATATGTTATACTTAAACATGTGAAGAACAAATTATATTGTTTAGAATTTCCATCGAAGTAGTAGAAACCCCACAATAAAAGTTAGTACAAGAAGAATTTGACTTATATTGAAAATTGTTTCAAAAACGGTTTATTGCGCGCAAATGATTCCTGCGACGAATAATAAGTCAGTCATTTAAAAGAAAATGTATTGTTTTATTATTTATTTTTTAATGTTGATTTAATGAAAAGTACAAATAACCACAATTGTCAGGCCTTTTGAATTATTTCCGCCGCCTCGGAACTCTAAATATATGGAGCCTACAGTGTCTCAGTGACTGCGTTGAGGTGTGGACTAAGTTTGTGTTTTTCGTGCGGAATTAGTTTTTATATATATCAATATAAACACTCTAAAGGTAATATTGGTGAAGGTCAAATCGTCAATGTCATTGGCCTTTGTGAATCCCTTAACATAACAAAAATCCTTCCTCTCCTTTATTAGCACTTCCATTCCTCATTTCAGAGGTATTTCATAGAAATATATAAAAACCAGTAGTATCTGTTGTTGCTGCTTGCTGCTTACACCTACGGAAAGCAAGCAGCAAGTGAAAAATGTATGGCGACGGAATCTTTATGTTAAGTATTATATGAAAAATAAACTTTTCTGTACGTTCGTTTCGGTGTAATGTATGGTCACATGAAAGATTCAACACGACTTTATTATATGATGACAGACACTTCTCTGAGTTGGTAGTGTGTGTATTATTTATAATTATTTGTAAGGATCGTGGGGTCAAGTTCGAGACGTGCTTAGCCAAAAACCTGTTGATTATACCTACAGCTAACACTAACGAACTTGCAAATGTAGTTATTACAATTATATATTTTTACCTACTAACATATTACATATCGACCAATGTACTATTTAGACTATACGCATTAAAATGTGTTTCATGACATTCTTCATGTTTCATGAAATATTTATGCTTTTCATCGAATTCGGTTCAGCAATTAGGTATGTAGCAAAAAGGTAAACCATTTTTGAGAAAATTGCATTTATTAATTGATTAGTTACTTATAAACTAAACATTAGTTAAGCAAACATATTTTTTTTGTTATAATATTAGAATATTTCTTTATAGTTTTTTTTATAAAATAATTATAGTTATATAGTTACCCTATATAACCCGACAAACGTTGTTTTGCCAAAAAATAAAAAAAAAATTTGGGGTGGACCACCCTTAACATTTAGGGGTTTTGAAAAATAGATGTTGGCCGATTCTCAGACCTACCCGATTAGCACACAAAATTTCATCAAAATCGGTCCAGCCGTTTCGCAGGAGTTTGGCAACCAACACCGCGACACGAGAATTTTATATATTGGATAATAATTTTTTACTATAATACAGTATTTTTATAAGTATTATAAATTCTTGTTACTAATTATGATTAAAAATCTAGTGACAGGCTTTGCACCGGTGCATTTTTTATTACTAAAATAAAATTTTCAACTTTCTAGACTTAGTAGCTTTGCCTAGGTATGCGTTGATAGCCATCAGGGCAAACGATTTCATAAATTTTAATAAATATAGAAAATTATTTCTTTTATATTTTTTTTTATAAGGATGACACATTATATATCTACTTACAAAATAATTATACAGTATAAACAATCGTAATTATATTAAAAAAAACTAGGAAAGTATTCTTTATTTTTTAACATTCTATTTTTAATAAATATAAAAATAACTGTCAAAAATAAAACTCTAAATATAAACAAACCCTAAATTTAACTTGAAATACGTTAAACATGAATAAATTAAGAGGTCAACAAATCCGATAACATAAAACGGTTAACCATGACTCAGAAATGACCAATTTAAATACAAATTGTCTCAAAAACCTGTTAAAGGACAAACGTTCGGTAACACGGTGACCCAGAATTTTTCTAAAAAAAAGTTTTTACAAAAACAATTGGACTGTTTTTGCGCGCGGCGAAAAAATGCGGGTTTTTTGAGCTATGTAAAAATGGCCGATTATTAGTTTTTATTGTATTAGTCTCGTGATGATATCGAAAGTTCTTTTTGGGGTTCCGTGTCGCATTTTAATTAAAATAACATTAATTAAAATAAATTGAAATTGGAAAAAATTCCAGTTATTTTAATTGAAAAATAGTTATAAAGTTTATTTATATTTTAAATAATAATAATAATATTATTAATAATGTAGTAGGTAACACAATTTACAAACTTACTAAGTATAGAAAAATTAAGTTACTATCAGTTCTCAAAAAGAATTTGTATAACCCACACTTTTTAAAAGGATTTTAATACACGTAAGGTAGGCTTTATTTTATTTGAACCTCTTTGGTAGCTAAGCTAAATCTAAATTTATAAATAAATGCGAATCTTTTGCGGATGCGGATATGGAGCTAGCCACAAATCTGGCGGATTACCCTAGCTTGAATCACGAATTTGTTTTAGTTATTTAATTTAAAATGCAATTTTCTACTAATAGTTTGATTTCTTAATAAAATTTTATTATTTTTAATAAATTTAATCTATTAAAAAAACTTGAAATCCGTATACGCATCCGCGGATGTTGGGAATTCTACATCCACAACAACTGACTGCTGACAACTGTATGATATATAAAAAAAAAGAAACAATAAAAATACACCACTTTTACTTAATGCCAAGTAAAATAACGTGTGCGCACTGCATTCTAGCATTACGCGTACGAATTGTATTATGTTGAAAACACAGTTATCTTTTTGTTAATGGCTGTTAATCTGTAGGCTAATATTATAAATATCTAATATATAAATAAATGTAAGGCTACCCGATTTTGTTACCGTCAATTTACCTGAGTTGTTTACCGTCAATTTTAATATTTTTATCAATTTTAATTTAATATCAATATCAAATTTTAATTTTAATATTTTAATTGTTATTTTTATTTATAAAACAAATGTGGGTGGATCGAGATTGCGGGCAGCAAATCGTTTAACTTTTTTAAAGTTAGTTACCCACGCAGAAGACCTATGTGTCCAAACCAAACCGCTCGCATCTCGGATATCGACTTACTAAATGTTATAGTCTTTTTCTTTCGCTAAACCACGGCCACGTCGCGTCACCAACAATCTTATAACTAAGTGCTGCCATCTACAATATAATGTATTACACATTTGTATACGGAACACTCATTAAGACGAACAGTCTCGATCTTGACCTCTTATTTATATGAGCATTGCTAAGCGAGGTAAAACAAAAAAGGCAAAGCGTAGTTAGTTATCCAGTTTTTATTGTTTTACAACTTTAATGTAATTTATGTTCTTTGCTTTGATTACACTGAAGCACAATATATATATGCAATAATACTTACTTATTTTTACTTAATTGTAATGTCATTTGCGTTAACTAATCTGTCTGTCTAGAACTAGCTTGCAGCCTACCCTCTTCTTGCAGTATGAACATTTTACTTTGGCGACATCACCCCAAAACAGGTCAGAGATAAGGAACTAAGAGCTGTACGTGTGAAGAAACTTGGTGTTTTCCATTGTCGCTAAAATACATAGGACCGAAATTTTTTTTATGTGTAAGGTCGTCAGACAGACTGATGGTTTAATGTATGGTAAGTGGTTACCGTCGCCTATAACGCAAAAAACGCTGCAGTTGTAAGCTTAAAACACAACTCCTGACATATGAGCAGCAATCAGTGAACTGCTTACCTTGATGCGACAGAGATATGACAAAGAGTAAGTAAGTAAGTGATAAGGCTTTAACTTTCATCTAATAATATAAAATTCTCGAGTCGCAGTGTTTGTTGCCAAACTCCTCCGAAACGGCTGGACCGATTATGATGAAATTTTGTGTGCTTATCGGGTGGGTCTGAGAATCGGCCAACATCTATTTTTCATATTCTAAATGAATATGAAAAATAGATGTTTTTTGTGGTCCACCCCTATTTTTTTTTTTTGAAAAACAACGTTTGCCGGTTCAGCTAGTTTATATAATATATAAAAATAGTTAAAAAAATGTATTGTGTATATTTACATTTAATTATATGAACCTCTCGGGAATAATATGTATTATTCTATTGAAAAATTAATTTGTGGATATAATTCTTTATTCCGTTTTCAAATTGCAAATAAATTGTTATGAATTATTATAATTTAAAATTACATGTGAAACTTCGCGTTTTGTGTTTCAGGAAACATAAAAGAATTGTTTATTCAAGGCAATACATATTGTGTAATCCTCATTTTAGTATAAATTCAAGTCCGCGTCTGTCTGTCTGTAACGGGCTTTGATGCGGTTTTCACCTATCAATCGGTTTTTGTACCTATATAATTTGCAGAAAAAAATTATTGAGGCCTTGAGCTGGCCGATAGTGTTCATTACCTAGTAATTAAATATGTGCTCTAAAGAATTCTTTCAAATAGAATGTCCATGAAAACTTAAACTAAACTATGAAATACCTAGACATTGAGAATAAACTATATAAAGACTTCATCAGCTGTTATTGTTTGTAACTATTAAATTTTGTAAACCATTGTTGAAGTATCCCTACAATAAATCTGCAAACAAAGGCTTTCAATATTTGTCAGACACACAAGGCAAATAATATAATTGTGTTGGACTCTAACAAGGAGGTGGACTCTAACTTATTTTAATTTAATTATCAAATTAAATTTCAAGATCGGCAAACAAAATGGAGGCGCCTTAGGTTACGTAATAGTGAACAAATAAAAACAAAAGAAAACTCAAATACAACACCAAAGTGTTAAATGCGGAAAGCAAGAGCCGGAAAAACCTGGTACGGTGTGTAGGTAGCAATCTCTTCAAGCAAGTGGTATGAATGCGTCACGCCAACAAAACTGCACACGACATTTCCAAAAAGCATTAGCTCACAACGAAAACCGCCGCGGCAAAATCGACCTTCGCGCCAAAGCACATTGCTCAAATTGCAATGTGAACGGGTCCAAAATAAGGCATTATAAAATATGTGATGTAATACATGTCCGCTACAAGGTCAACATAGACCGAAAATCAGGTTTGATTCCCCCCTCCTCGCGCGCCGCTACCGCCCGCGCACCGCAACTGTGCGCATGAGCAGCGTCATGGAGACGGTGTATGTTACGTCAGCAATACCGTTGAAATTAATTTATATCTATTTATTTATTTATGCATAACCATATTTACATATAAATAAATAAATAAATAAATATCTTCACTCATTCCACAAAGCAACATCTAGTTCCACACTAAGCAACTAATGCTTGTATTATGGATACCAGACAGTTGATATATATACCTACCTACTACATAGATTACTTTTTTTTTGTAAATACATACATATTATAAATACAAAACATCCATGACTTAGGTAGGTACAAAGGTAAGATATCTTTGCAGGCTGACCGAAATCCCAAACATAATTATTTTATATTTTGTGGTATGTTTTCCGTAGTGACTAGGTATGTTGTCCTGTTTAATCTGTCTTTTTCAGCTTGTTACAAAATTTTCACTTCCATATGTAAGTGAAGTTACTTCACACAACCACGTGACATAATTATCATAGTGATTATATAAAGTCCCTTTTACCTTTTTATCGTTTGTTTTTCAAGAAATGGTTGATAGCTAATATAAAATAATATATTGAATTTGTTGTAATAAAACCAAATTTGCTCCTTCTGTTGATATAATTATAGTCTATGTACATATAGTACCTATTCCTTGCGATGTTACATACCGCTCTCTGCTCTGTAGCATCACTAGTGAACAGTTTTGTATTTTTCTCTATTGAAAGTAATATAAAATCGTTTACAAAACTAGTATATTTTCATTTAATAATATTAGAATTAACTAAGTATATATTATATCGAATTACCACCACCTATTTAAAAAATCTGCATACATTTATTTTTATAGTATTTAAATAGTATTCAACTTATCATAATAGTAGGTATTCAACGATAAAATAAAATCCTAAAAGGGTCAACGATGTAAGTATAGACTCATGGGCAGTTATCATAATCATGAGTATGCTTTTTCGTATTTTCACTATTATTAATGTTATTAAATAAAAATCGGGATGCCAAACGAATTTAAAATTAAGACTAGACCTGGACCAAACAGTCACTAAAGAGACATAGTCCTTGAAAATTTTGGGCGTGCTAATGTAACGCACATCAACTATTCGGAATTCGTCAAAATACTCGACAACGAACTACCACATGGCTCGCAAGTCATTTTTCATCAAGACTGCCTCTGTGTGTTTTGTTGTGCGCATGCGTGTGAATACACGTGCAAGATTTGAAGCTGTGTACGTGCGCTTGCTTGAGCGACGGTTTAGAACCTTTTACGCGCTGATAATGATAATGTTTATGATTATAAATATAATATATATATTTTTTATAAATTTTTGTTATTGACTACAGAATAACTTAGATCAAATGGTTATGTTTGATTCGAATAAAAAGTTTAGAATTAGTTTGTCGTTTTTTACCTAGGAAGGTTGTATCATAAAATAAACTTTCTAACATTCTGTAATCATAATACCTATTTAATAAAAATAATATATTTTTTAATAGTACCTAAACTATCTGTGTGTCAAATTTCCTCCAAATCTGTGCAGCAGTTTTTGCGTGATAGAGTAACTTAGAGTAACAAATATCCATCCATACATCTTAATAATATATTTAAAAGACAATTTTAAATAAGTATTAGTACTACTACCTATATTAATTTAATTATAGTCTTCAGATAGTCTTTGAGTATTATAGAAAAAAAAATCATTACAAGAGGATGTTTTGAAATGTTATAACGGTTTTTTTTTACTATCACCACTTTTATCAATTTTACCAAGTCAAAGGAATGTGCTTTTGTTGGGTTTCTATTTCTTGTTAATGGTCAAAAACGCTTTGGCCTATTGTAGTGTACAATATAAAATGCATATATAATAATAGTTAGGCATGGTAAAGATTTCTTTATTTATAAAAGTATTCCTTTTTATTCAAATTGAAACCACTTTTTTGGGGACTGCTATGTAACAATTAATCGATAAATGTTAAGACTAGATGTGCCATCTATTAGCGTTTAAGGGAACTAAATGCACATATTTCTATTCTGTCCGACAGAGGGCGTTAAAAGGATATGCTAGGCAAATATTTAACCAATATAATTTATTGATTTTTATATGAATAAATATTTTGATGAATATTCAACAGATTTTTTTTAATATTATGTACTATAAACATATTTCACACCTTTAAAAATTTTTTTAATAAGTTTTTAAATCTTCAGGAAGTAGGTATAAGTATAATATAAAATTATTTCAAAAAGCATAATTCACTGTGCCATGCCAGTTACCAACACATGACGCAAATAAAGAAATTGTATAAATTAATACAAATATCCTAAGGAATACAGAATAAAAGTTAGCTTATTGGACTTTATGAAGTGCACGTGTTTCTTATGCGAAGGAATATTTCTTCTTATACTATAAGTAAGTATAGCAAAAACTCACATTCACGCAGACAAGAACAATAGATACATACCTGAAACAATAGATAAAACAAAATATTAATTAAGAAAGAAGCATTTATGTTTGTTTAACGATGTTAATATGAGAAAGTGTTAATATTATCACTTAATTCCAAAATGTTATTACAGTATATTTAACGAGCTGGTGATCGCGACTTCGTCCGCGTTGATAAATATAAAATATAATGCCTCACAGCATACTTATTTACCAAGAGTTATGTTTTTATTTTCAGATTATTGGAATATTTAGCTTATGTCCTTCCTGAAATTCTATTCTAAAGATTATTTTTAAATTGGACAAGTAATTTTTAAACCTTTTTTAAATATAGACTAGACTATATTATTCAAAAAGTTTGAATCGAACAGATTTACACAAAAAAAAATTCTGAAAATACTAAGTTAACTGCCTTGAAAAAACCTTAGTTAGTTAATTAATAAGTTAGTTAATTAATAAGTTGAAAAACAAATATGTGGTTTATGAGAAAGGTTAATTAAGTTTATAACCGTAATAAAATTTTAATCGGCTACTTTTTTTTCTAACCATCAAATTTTAAATCTGTTCGGTTATCTCTGAGAAGCATAAAAGCTAAGTTCAAAAATTTGTTTTTGGTCAAAATTGTGTTCAGTCTTAAGGTTAGTCATTATCTTAAGTAATGCCCATTCCAATTGTATTCGTAATTTTATTTAAAAAAAAAATGCAATTGATAAGAATAATTATTTATTAATGTAATTTGTACTAAGTAGTTCTAAAATATCCGACAGGCGATCTAATAACAATTCCTACTACGTCTGTCTTCACAAAACCGGCTGTAAAGAATAACGAAGATTCCCACAGCTAAGGAAGTAAAAATCACAATTTGCATACGCGCAGTGATTAATAATTTTTTACTTCTCTTTTTATCTAATGCACCCCACAAAAAAGAAAAAAAGACCAAACACAATAAGATGTCGTTTAAAATAAAAGATTAAGTAGTATCACCTATTTTGCATACCGAACTGTGAGAGAATGGCGCGCGCAAGGGACGCTTATGGGACCTTACCTTTTTTAAAATTTATGCACAGACCTCGAAACAATATAAAAATAGTTTTTATGTTTATCACTCTCCCATACAAGCGGTTTTTTCATCTATTTGTTTTTTGAGACTATCTTCGCACGGAGATTTGCATAGCCAGTTCCGAACCACCCTTCCTCAATTTTTGCATACTGTTTTGCATATTAAAGTCTCAGATTGTCTTCTTGAGTGTATTTACTTAGTTTTATATTGAGGACATCGGCTTTTTTAATTTCATTCATGCTTTGAGGGTCAGGTTTTTTTTTCTATAGCAATTGTACACTCATTGTTACTGTCATTAGAGATGCTTTCGGTATCGTGTGAGTATTTCCCTTCTTGTGCTGTGTGTTCTTCGCTAATATAAGGTGAATAATTAAAGCTGTTTGGAACAAGAACTTGTGTCCCCGCAAACAATTTCCTTTGTATTCTCTAATTGAATTCCGGTTCTGATGCGCCAGTCATCGCTGATTCCTTTTTGTTTGTTGAATATTTAGGAGTCGTGTTTTTTGTGAAGCTTTTGATTTCGGGTGCATTATTTTTTAAGGTATAAAACATCTGCTCGGCGCGTAATTAAAAAAAATCGTGAGAACAGCGACGCGGACGTCCGCATTAATTAGACTCTTTGTTGCTCATAGTTTTATTATTGCGCTTTTTAATTTTAACCGTTGGATTTATTTCAAGGTCGCTGAAGTCTTTTTTAAGTTAACGGTTTCAATTTGCATTTGTATTAGCTAGTTTTTGCAGTTTTACTTTTCAGTTAAATTCTAAATAAATGTTTTTGTATAAGAATGAGTTGGTGAATGTTTAGTTTCCTTATTTAGAAACTTTTAGTTTTTTCTCAATTGGTAAGATCTACAAAAAATATGACGTTGTAATTGGTAATTTTTATTTAGCAGTT
Source organism: Synanthedon tipuliformis (assembly GCA_947623395.1). Lineage (NCBI taxonomy): Eukaryota > Metazoa > Arthropoda > Insecta > Lepidoptera > Sesiidae > Synanthedon > Synanthedon tipuliformis. The sequence continues at coordinate 1,463,754 of OX392432.1, read as the reverse complement.
AATTATTTAACTGAATAAGATGAAAGGTTTAAGACTCAAATTTAAAATTAATATTGTTATTTCACCACTGGTGCGACTGGCAGAGGTCAAGAAATCTCCATTAAAATAAAATCAGAAACATTTGGATTAACTAGGATACTTTATTTATGTATTTATCTATATTTTTAATGTTTGAAACTTTTGCAAGATTTCCTACATCCTCGAACACAGTAAAAGTTGGGTGTGAAGAAATCTAGAAGAAGAAGCCTAGAACCTAGAATAGTTAGACTTTAAAAAAAAAATAGTTTGATACTTACCACTTTTTTATAATGGATTTGAATTTATGTAGATAATTTTGTTTGTTGCAGTTGCATTCCTAGTAATCTTAATAAAAATAATAATTATATATTTTTTTAAATAATAAAAAACTTAATTTATATAGCCTGAACCAGTAACGACGAATTTTTTTTTTAAGTTAAACTAGTATTATTTTTCTTTGTGGTAATAATTAGATTGAGTATAACTTCAGTAGTATTATTAAGCACAATGAGTTTAGGACATACAAAAGATACAATAGATCTTTTGATATTGATAGCAGAATGACTCGCGACTGATATTAAAATAACCCTTGAAGTATTAAGTTTCATAGATCTAAGTACAGTTGCTTATGAAGGGTCGAAATCATAACCGAGCTATTGATTTTTTTATTGATCAATAGTTGACATTGGCGCGTGCGCACGATAATGATCAGAGAATTGCTTTGAAACTGGATAGGTTTTTGTGCTAACCGCATTTATACCAAGTTTTCTTGGTATAGAAGCGTAGATTGAATACATAAATATTGTTAGACGTTTGTATATTGTTTTTATTACTTTACTAGCTGGCGCCCGCTACTTTAAAAAGTCGATTTATAACTACTATAAGTAACTCGAAATTAATTATTAATAATTCAGTAATCTTAAAGAGATATACAAAATAATTTTTGATTAATAAAAATATTTTTCAAAAAAAATTGTTTTTTGAAATTAACTACATGAAGATGTCGATCGAGTCAACGAACAACATCCATTTTTAACATTTGCAGTAATTACTTAACTTTATGTTTTCTCTAGATATCCCTAGGCAAACTTTTTTTTTGATGGATGTCCACCAGATTCCGTTTCAAAAAACCCGAGAACGGATGGACAGATTTTAATAAGGTTTTCAAATTTTACGAAAGAGGGATAAACGAGGAAAGTTTGTGTATATACATATATATCCCATAGGATATGTAGTTTTTAAAGTTAATTTTCAATATGTTAACACTGCTAAAATATTAGTACTTTTTTAAAAATGGCAACATTAATGAGTCTGTCAAGTGAAGATAAATAAGAAGTGATAAAAAAAATAAAAAATATATATATAAAAATCCCGCGCGAAGCTCATATGATATTATGTTTTAACTTAATAATAAAAACAATAATTCAGTTTAAAAGTAGTTTTAATATTGAACTGTATTATCTGTATTAAAATATGACCCATTCGGCAGCTATAGAGACTGATGTATAACAGCTGATCACTTGAATTCCCGTCCCTCTAAATCCAGGATTATTTTGCCCGTCTGCACCGAAAGGGTTAGAAATTCATTCACCTATTATAAGATTATTGGGTATTGATCTATTGTGGTGGGCGCGAAGGGGTTAAGTGGGCCTTGTTAGCACATTTTTTTATTATTTTGCATTACCTATGTATTTAGTTTAACAAAGAAGTTGAAGTATTGGAATTTTGAGATGTTTGCACCTTCGTTTTGAACGTAATCGGTAGTTTTAATTTCTTAGCAATAAAAGCCTAACGGTCTTACTACAAAAGATTCAGTAAGCACTGTTCAAACACATGCTTAGTTAGACAAGCATTAAGCATTTAAGCATTGGTCAGCGAGCGTTTAAAATGCCCCTACCACAAAACCTTATTTAGCGCTTGCTTCGGTAGACAGTGTTAAAGTACGTGAATGTTATTGAATTATGGCAACCTTGGCAAACATTCATTCAGTCACTCGCCCTGCATTCATGTCGTTTTCATTTTACGCAGATCTGATAGGCGTATAATGATGAATTTTGGTTTTCACAAGCTATTATTACGGACTATATTAATGATATCAGCAAATTATAAGATTGGAATAAGTAATAAATTACAACAAATACGTTAGATTATTTATAAAATTTCGTAATACCAAAAAATATTGAGCATAATGGAACGTAACTAACACTGACGTAATTGTCAAATGTGGTCAAATGTAAAGTTTGATTTGTTAAAATTGTTAAATAAAATTTTTATTTGAGGATCCACCTCTAGCATCACATGGTAGATCATCCTTTATTAAATAAATAATCTTGTTACCAAAGTTATATATTCGAATGGATTAATTCTCTCACGATGTATTCTATCTCAAAAATTATCCATTTAATCCATATCCTCCATGTCAATTAAATTTAAAATATCCATACTCATCTATAAAATCAAAAGAAATCTTTAATATTAACTATTAAGTATACGCAAAACGAAATTTGACACAATACGTCAGAGGAAGAGAGGCCGTTAACTGGATAGACTCTCGTTAAACTAGCATATGGCGGTAGTTAAATTTAAATAATGCTCAAGCATTGTTAAACCCTAAACAATGCCTAGACACTCTTTTGTAGTAAAGTTTTTTTTTAACACGTGTTTTAAGCCTGATTAAAGTGTGTTTAATGTTTTTGTAGTAAGACCGTATAAGTTTACTAGCAGAATGACAAGATCGCAGGATAACCACATAAAAGATCAATATTAAAGGCTATTGGCAAATAATCTCATCTTATTATCTTATAATACTAAACGAGAGGATTTCTTGAAATTCTTGTATGCCATGACGATCTCGCAAACGGTTCTAACTATTTTAACGAAAATCTAGGTTTAGGGGCTTTTTAGGTCTAGAAATCGATCTGTCGGGGTCTTATCTTCGAGAAAATTCGTTTTAGGTAGTTTTTTTAATGGATAGGTTACAAAAGTAGTACCGCTTACTCGTTATATAATTTTTTGAATTATTAAATTAAGTATTCTTGAATTTTTTTCTACAATGTTTTATTGACTTTCTTTCTTACATGTAAAAAAACATTAAACCTTCCAGTCTAGTATGTAGTATATAGTAGTACATATGTATAATATGAAATGATACTATATATATTGAAACGCCGCGAAAATGATTAGCTTATTCAAAGCTTGCACAGCGAGCTAAATAGTGAAACAGATAGAAATACTGATAAGACTTTAGTAAGATGTACTTCGGAGAGTGGGCTCAGGAGTTGCATGAGCTCATACAGCCTTCTCCTTTCTTTCATAGGATATTCAGACGTACGGCAGGTTACCATTCTCATCTTGTGAAAAGGTAAGGAATTTGAATAACAGCACTATTTGTTTTAAACATTACAAAAATCAATTCAAAAATATACACAAACAAAGACGTTGTACTAAGACTTTGTGGTTATTTTAAGCATTTCGTTGTATATTGTAAATAACATGGAATCATCTTAAGAGTTGTATTCTAAGGAAAGGCACTTAAGAGGCCACCAATCGGCTTGCGGTCGTGCCCCAAAACGTTTAGAAAATCTACGGCACATTAAACCTATTTTGCTTCTTAACCACATATTGTAAAATACGGCAGGTTTACTCTTACTTGATGTTAACTGTATCTAAACACTCACTTATGATCACTTGCAATGTACTTTCATTGTCGACTAAATGTTGTTCGCTTTCCGGGTTTATAGGCCTTTCGATATCCTGCAGTGCAGGGTTATGCCGGATTTGTACCGGCTAAAACCCAACGTCTTTCTAGTGCAGCCGTTGATGGGCGGGGTCGCGGAAACGCGACTTCGGTGCCCCGCCACGGCTAACCAGCGCGGAGAAGGTTACGCTCTCTGTAAGAACCTCGGCGTACCCGAAAGTGGAGGTACGCCGGCCATCTCGGGACATCTACCGCCCAGTCCAGGATTATAGAGGCCTTATTATATTCATCTCACAAGGAATAAGCTATAGTTATGGGTGGGTATCTCGCAGACTACTTGATGTTGCAGCGTCAGGACAAGGTTGATTCAAGTCATTGAAATACTACCGAAGTAATAGTATAACTAATTTCATATCAATCGAACATGTGGATGTGAATCGAATAGTGATGTACCTTCGTCAACTAGGAAATTGGTTGATGGTCTTCAAATCTTTGAACAGATCTTCATAAATTATAAGTTAAAAAGATGCCGATCATGTCAGCTTTTAAACAAAAAAAACCGGATTAAAGTTGGTGACAGTAACACAGACATTTCACAGACAGTAACCACAGATACTCATATACACAGATACACGCGGTCAACGTATAATAGCAATGAAGATTTCATGTGTTATATTGCTTATAATTTTGTTCAAACTTTATTTTTTTTTATTTTTCAAGACGGACGAAGTCGCGGGCCTGGTGTATTTAATTTAAAGTTTTATTTAATTTTCTAATAAGTCAATTTTTTCTAAAAATTACTACTTGTTTGCTTAAGGTTATCCAGTGTTATATTTTTTTGTACGTTACACCATCTTTACAAACCCTCACGTACCTAGCTGTATAAACTATAGTTAATACTACTTACCGTAATCCACAAAATCGCATTCGAAGCATGAACTTCTTTGAATCACTTAAGGGGTAGGCAGGTTAAACACAAAATCTAAATGACAATACATTCTGTTCGCTAATAGGCGTTGCGGTGCGAAATCACCTTTGTGACTGCGTCTTAAGTGAGATAATCCATCATTTTAATGTGTAAGAATGGGCGTTTGAATGTTAGATATTTCGATGTCGATAAAATGAAAAAAAAAAACCGACATAAAAATGTCGAAGTCGATATCAGTATCTATATATTGTGATATAAATAAATCAAATTCTGCTACTGAAATTGAAACGAGATATGTGTTTTGTGTATATAATTTAAATTATGTATAGATGTGCATTTAAGTTATACATATACGTTATTAACATATTAATGACATGACCATAATAAAGGCTGTATTATTACTAGAAAATTATGGGGGGCTATTCTGGGCGTCTTTCAGCCAGGATGATGTGATGATGAAGCTATTACCTAGTTATTGGTTAGATTATTTTATTCCGTCGAAATTATTTTTTTATTAGATACAACTACAAAATGAGTTTTCTGCAACGAATATTTTGCATATTATTGAACAGTGTAATTGATTTAAATAATATTAAATATACGTTCTTTTGTTTTAAATATTAGGTATAAGTGATCACAATTATAAATATGTGTACAAATATGCTATTATTTAGTAATTCAAGATTTGGGCTACTTATAATTGCAATTATTTCTCCAAATTTTATAAATATAAGCCTTCATCGCTTATCACTCTTTCTCTAGTTAAAAGTTAAAATTAGCGGAGAAACAAACAGAAAGTAATATCGACTTTATTTTACACAAGAACGATAAACATGTAATTTTTATCGATAGATTTAAAAAAAAGTTTTGACATCACTATGCGTAAATCAAAGAGAGATTGATCGTATTATGTCAACATGCAGAATCACAATAATTTCTTTTGCATAACAATCAAATGCTTGCCAATTATTGAATAAAACATTTCGCTCCAGATGTCCGCATGTGAGAACGTATCTTTAGATTCTTTAGGACTGAACAAATGTAATTTGTCATAGCTAAGTGCGATGCAGTTAACATTTTATGGAAATTCGCTGGATTAAAGTCGCTCAGTGATCATTTGCATTGTGTAGTGGTTGTGAGAAAGGATTTTGAAAAATTGCATACCTACGACTATGGAATATTAAAAATTCCTCACTGTTGAAAATTAAGTATAGTATGTATATATGTACATTATTTAAAATTTGTATGAGGTCTTGACTTAGTTTGCTTTCATTTAAAGTTCCTTATTTATAAATGTGAAAGGTAACTCTGTCTGTCTGTATGTCTGTCTGTTACCTTTGCACGCCTCAACTATTTAACCAATCATCATAAAATTTTGCACCTTTAATTTGGTCCTCCGCAGGCTTGGCAAGATGGCAAGATGGTCGGCCCTCTCGTTACCCTCGATCCCTACATGGGCGCGTACCCAGTAGAGTCGGACTCTTCTTCCCTCTGATGCCATAACGCGTAATGTTTATGATGTGCACCAGAGGGTGGTATGGTCCGGTCTCCACTGAGAAGCTCCAGCGAAGACCGAGAGTCATTGAGTATGCCGACCTCCGGCTTATTCCTATTTTTCGCGATTCTCATCTCCCTGAGGAGAGCATATAACTCTGCTTGAAATACCGTGCAGAAGGACTCGAGCGTATACTTCTTTGCACTTTATCCAGCAGGAAAGCGCCGCCCCGACCTCGCTGTCGATCTTGCTCACACTCGATGCTTTCAAAATCAGCAGCCGTTATCTTGCTTTAAGTTATTTTTATTTTTCAACGCTGACGACGTCGCGTTAAAAAATAAATACTTATATAAAAATATAGCTATTAATTACAACAATTCTTTTATTTCATTATTTAACTTTTTATTTAATTCACACTAACTCTTATTTCTTATGAGATCAATTATAATTTTATTTGGGTTTTTATTTACACTAAATTAATAATGAAAAATGACTACAAAATACAATGTTTTCTCTACAGCAACCCCGTATTTAAAGTGAAGACTTTTAAATATTAATTATTAATTGAAGTGTAGTTCGGTTTAGCGGGGCGTAATGCAAACTTGTCAAGATAATTGGCCGTCATATATTAAATAAAGAACCATTGCGATGATAACAGTCAACGTGTTTAACGGTCGTAAACGGCAGATTAAATGTAAAAATGTTAAATTGCACGCTCTGTCTAACGCTCGCGTGTGTTGTTGGGCCACGAAAAGAGCGAGTCTTACTTATGAAGTGATTTTCTTGTTGCTAAGTGCATTTACAAGGCATATTCATTGATTTGTAATGCGTGTGCGCCATCAATTCTGAGATTTGGTTTAAAGTGGGTTGTATTCAACTCAATTCAGATATGTTTAATTATTTTGTCAGATGTATTTAATTCTAACATAACATTTAAACTAACACTTTTGGAACAAAAATTTTGAAAAATGCCTGCGCTTACATTGACTAGAATTTCTATGTAATTGACATATAAATTCTATGTAATCATATAAATTCTATGTTATTATCTTGAACTTTTTATTAGATACCTTTTTAGATTAGTTTACAAATAGTCCGGATCCACGAAACGTGGCCTATTGTTCTCCTCACGCTGCCACTGCTAAGAGGTGTGGTGTCAACAAAAATAAATATACATACAATTAATTACACAAATTGAAGAAGCCGAGCCGCTCGTACCGCCGCTCGCTCGTTTAGTGGCCGAAAAGTAATAATGGTCGCCGGCGATCGTTCCGCGACAAGTTTTAATTGCGCAGCCAGCACCTGCCTTCGCACGCGCACTCTCACTGCACTTTGTATCACTTAACATTTCCTTAACCACTGTCCTTAGGTCACTTTGATGTCTGTCAGCGTTCAAATGTAATAACAGAAATATAATTATAATGAGCCTACATAGTAGGACCCCTATTTCGGACCCGTTACAAAACACCGTTACGCGATTTAAATAAGTGTCGAAGGATAGGCCTTTGTTTAAGAACAATATAAGTGTTTAGTGAGATAACAAATATTTCTTGAGACTAAGTTTAACAGATATTGTGATTAATATTGCACGTCGCGTAAAAATCTACTTGACACGAAATTCGTTTTTTAGATTTAAATACATTTTTTTATTTATATATTTATTTATATATCTATTTATTTCTTTATACTTCTATACGTATTACGTATAGAACAGGTCTTAATAATTATAACGAAGATAAATAACAAAAAAATCCTTGAAAATTTGTCAAAAAGTTATCTGTCAGCCATTAAAAAAATAAATAAAAATATTTTGGATAATTTTCGATAATTTTTTAGTCAACTTTTGTAAATTTTTCAAATTTTAAATACTTACTCAACTTCTATCTGAATATTACCGAAAATCCCTCAGTAAAATTGCAACTGACAAAAAAATCAATTAATTCTCCTCAAAAGACTCCTTCCCGCGCAAAACACTGGTAAATTTTCATTTCTTGTCGGCTTAAATAAGACAAATTATACAGTTGTTGGTAATAAAGTATGAGGTTATAATTTAACGGGTTAACAACCGTGTAATGCTGTTAGGGACGGCTAGTAACATTGTTTAGAGTTAATCGTGCTTAATCGTTGATTAAATTTTTAACTGGAAGTTGGTTTACTAGAATGATTCTTCATCGTTAATTATAATCTGTTATAATGGTAGGTAATAAGTTCAGACACCACAGAACGGGTATATTTTAATTTGTTTATGAAGAAGCTACTTAATTTTCATATCTTACTAATTACTAATACTAATACTAATATTATAAATGCGAGTTTGTATGGATGTATGTATGGATGTTTGTAACTCTTTCACGCAAAAACTACTGAACCGATCACCATGAAATTTTGCATACACGTTGTCTGGGACACCAGAAAGGACATAGGGATTTCATCCAGAAAAAAAGTAGTGCTCCCGAGGGATCATCTAAAATTAAGGAAACTAACTCCTGGCTAAGTGTAATAGCAATAATGATGTCAAGTGATATATTGCTCTTTCAACGCGGACGAAGTCGCGAGCACCAGCTAGTCTTTTAAATATTAATCTTAAATTAGAAAATTTTTCAATTATAAGTGAGCGAGCAGTTTAAATCTTACGCCACATTTGACGTCGGGCAAGTTCTAATACACGCGATGTTATTTCACGATAGCCCTATGTAAGAAGGTGGTTACTGCCGCCACAAGGGTTTCCAAAGGCTACTACAGAATACCAGTAAGCTCTGTCTAAAAGATATGATAGTCGCCAATCTTCGTAGAGGCACGTTGAGAATAAGACAATTATAAAAATGGAGCAAATTACACCTAAACATTACATTACACCTAAATGGTTCTGCCAATACCTACTAAACATACGTTACAGACAGACAAAATTTCTTTCAAATTTGTATATGTCGTCGGCACATCGTAGAATTGGGCATATCATGATATTCCTGGGCAAATCATATTTCTGTTAAAACTGAGAGGGTCGCCTCACTCTGTTCCGCTTCGCTCGGCTCCCCAAATTTATTTCCATGTAAACCTAACACGCTCCTCCTCGCTTTGCTTCGCTCCGCTCCTCGTCGCACCTATTTTTTAAATTTTGGTGAAAGATTTTAGATTTCATACTTTACGATCTGCCCGATTCTACGATCTGCCCACGACATATAGATTGGCACCACAAAGCTTTATTACAAAATCAATTTACAAAAGAAAATCACAAATTGTCTTACATAAAAAAATACATCCCATGTGTCGCCAAAGGAAATGACGAAATGACCGGAAGACGTGGAATTTATTGTGAAAAATGGACGGTCATAAGTGGTAACACACTCGTCTCTTCCTTTAGCTGGGGCGGCTGAGGGATAAATTGCAGAGAATGGATTTAGTTATTGGTGGGCGTTACTTTCAAATATGTGTGGTTTTTTCTTCAAGTTGAAAGATCTGTCTTTCAACTTAATAACTATCAGACTGGGTAATAGTGCTTCATATATATTTACTAGTATTGGCCGCTAACTTTTAGACCTTCACGTTTTTGACGACACGTTTGGTCTAGTGGCTAGTAACCCTAGCTGTTAACCAAACGCTCGCGGGTTCGAATCCCGCTAGGGGCAAATGTTTATGTGTTAACATTTACCTTTGTGCCTGAGTCATGAATGTTTTGTATTTATAATAATTATGTATGTATTTACAACAAAAAGTAATCTATGTAGTATATCAACTGTCTGGTATCCATAATACAAGCATTAGTTGCTTACTGTGGAACTATTAGATTGTGCTGTGTAGAAGTTTTGTTCAAGTCGTAAATGGAAATAAGCCCCTTTGAAAAATCACTCCTCTATATATATATATATACCTGCTCTTATCCAGAAGAAAAGTACTGTTCCAATCATCTAGAAATATTTTAAAAAACATGGCTAAATATTTCGATTTTATTTTCGAAAACAAAACACGTTAGAGATTTCGTTTTCGATTTAAAAAAAAATACAAAACCAAAAATGGGACCGAAAGTTGTCATCGACTGCTAATCAAAACTTAAGGCAACGGAATGCCAACACAAAAATTCCGGAATGCTCCCTTCAATGGGACAAACAGACAGACTGACAAAAAGCCGAATCGGTTAATACTCGCTGAGGTTGTGTAAATTTTCGGATTCCACAGTTTCGATGGTTTGCTTTGACTTTCGCCGGTAGCCAGTGGTTTGAAACCTTCGGTTCATTATTTAGACTAATTTTTAACGGAAAATTTTGTTTGTGTAAAGTTATTACTGTACCTAAATATGATTATATTGAAACCAGCTTTTGCCTTTCTGAGGCGTTTTGATTCTTAGATGACATGGGGGATGTGCCCTATATCCTGTTCTGTACTCCCGACAACGTGTATTCAAAAAAAGTTTTGTATTATATGAAATAATATTTCGTAAAAATCTAAGACCTTTTAAAATCAAAATCAAAAATATCTATTAAATCGGGAAGTTAGTTGATCTCATCTAATTTAGTGATAAAATAAAATAAAAAAATAGTCAAATAAAAGTTAATGAAAATAGTAATTCTTTGAAAGAACGATAAGTACTATAATTAAGACAAGAAGATTACTATAAGGGCCTCTTTCACCAACTACAAGTAAAGTGCTGATTAGTTACTTTTAGAAATAATTTTATGCTTTATTAAATTATGCACTCGGTTTAGTGCATTCGATAGGCGAATATTTTTATTATTTTCTTTTTAATGTTTGGGACTTTTACCGTACAATCAAAGGTATATCAGCTAAATTATACTTGACAGATGGTGAAAGAGGCCCTTATGCAAATGCCTTACATGATAATGATACTTATGGCATTCTAACATGTAAGTACATTTTCAACCATCATTTTCAAAACGAGCAATAAATAAAATTGGTAGACGAAGAAACTAACAATCTATTTCCCACTTGAACTGCTTTCAGTCGCTTAATCTATACCTACGCATGACGCTGGAAAATATGAAAATGGTACGCCCACACAGTCAATCCATTAGCATAGAAAATTATGTATTGCATCCGCAAAACAAACTAATTTATAAACAATTAATAATTAAATTGTAATAATGTATACGTATAGTTAAAAGATGAGTTATTCGGTTGCTAAACGCGTTATGACGAGCAAAAAACGGCGATAGAGAATTAATTATGAGATGTGCAGGACACTACGCCTTGGTGGTAGCGTCAGTAAATAAAACAGAATTCTGTACTTTTTTAAAAATATTTAACATAATACAATAATTAAGTTAAATTGAAGAGTGATCATGTTTTTCTCTCAATGCCATATAAATATGTATATAAAACGATTATCCACCTTATTACTTAGTTCTATTCTCTCGAAGCATAGTTGAATTCATCCTATATTTTGCGAAGTAAAACAGATATAAGTAACTATTGTTATTGTCCTTTGTATTTAGTGAAGGGAATAAGCGAATGGGGTGAAAGCGTTTATGAATAGCATATCCGGCTGACGAAACGGACGGCCCAGATTTGAAATCCCATTAAGCTGGTAGGTCGGCAGTATTTTTCCTATTTTATGATTAAAAATAATAATTAATTGCTCTATATGTGTAGAAAAACTTGATGACTAGGATCTGCGTATCTTAAAGACTTAGATCTTAGAGAACTTTTTAATTTCTGTATACTTGCGACTTGTGAAGTTCTTCTAATCTTGGTGGGCTAGTGTAGTAGATATTAACGTATATCTTCCCTCATTAAGGAAGGCCTAATCCCAGCAGAAGAACGGATTGTATGTATTGTAAATATTAGGCTGATTATACTTATTGAATGACTACTGTACACACATTTAGTGACAAAAATTCCTTTGTTTGTTTTGCTATCGGTACAGCGAACAGTTGACGAATTGAATTTTGATGAGTGACAGACGGCGTCGGCAGGCTGATTACCATTTCGACATTGCATCGGCTTCCGTTGAGGCGGCCATGTTTGATGGTATGTTATATTTTGAATCGCTCATATAAAGTGTTAAACCACAATGTAAGGACATAAATACAAGAAGAATTTCATTTTACTTCATAGACTTCAAAATTTTAGGTGCTCAATTGACGTTTGTAGGCAAAAGCAGAAATTAGGTTGCAGTATGTCCTGACACTAGTGAAAAAATTGAAACGCGAGACGCCTGGCAGATGTAAGGTATTAAATTTATTTTGTATAGAAAATATGCATGAAGGTTTGTTCATTAAAAGCAATTTAATTTAACAAACAATATTTACATTTCCAGCTAAATTCAACGGCTTTACACGGTAAAGTCTCCATATTACATACTCTATGCCCGCCCTCCACCACAAAGAGCTCGTATACCTATACGAGCTCTTTGCGGTGGAGGGCGGATCGCCGAGCCTGTAGAGTCCTAGAGTTAGAAGTTCCACCAAAGTGTTGGCCAAAGTTTGTTCAAATGTTGGCGTCGTTACGCCAACAGTCGGTCTCAATTGCCGCAAAAGATGTCTCACATGAAAAACTTCAACATACCTGTGGACACATTTTGCAATGGTATTTCCTAGCGTGCGCGTGTAGCGGTTGTAGCTTTGTGGGCCCCTTCCCTAGAGGCTGCGGGACCACTAGCAGCCCAGACGCATTCGTCCCACCAACCGGTGATGATGATGATGACCCTGGAAAAAATATCACCTTGTCTATAGACTAATCCAACCATTTTTAAAAACACATTCTTTTTTAATTTATCTTGGCGAGATTATAAATTTTAATGTTATGGATTTCTTGTTACTTAAAATCAGTACCTACTCACAATCCGTTTGAGAACTACTATGCCATACGCATACACAAAGATTCACAAACACACGCACAGACCCCACACATCAAACTTATAACACCCCGTTTTTGCGTCAGGCGTCGGGGGTTAAAAACCCCAAAAACTCTAACATCACTCTAACAAAAGCCAGGTTTAGCTGATGGCTTAAAAGGTAATAAAATATTGAAATGACAATACCTGATCGTCCCGGGCCCAAACCAGCGCCATACAGCATTTGGCTCATTGACTGATGATGTCCAAGACGATCATCCGCCTTCTGATGACCGACAGTCCCGTCTCCTGTGTTCATTTTGGCCTGTAACAGAGTCGTGATTTTTATAAGATTAAAAATATACTTACTAGACAATTTTTGGAATCTTAAATTTACTTAGGTTACAAAAATTACAACAAATATACAAATAAAAGTACAAGTTCTGCTTAGTTTAGGCCTACGCTTTCACGCCTTATTTGCTCCACTGATCATCATATGATTTTGCATTACACATTTTAAAACTAAAATAATTAATTTAAAAGTTGACAAAAATATATGAGCAATAAATAGTCTAAGTATACCTATATGTTATAGTATCTAAAAATGAGGGCGCTGACGAAGTTGCAGACAAAAGCTAGCAAATCAATAAATTAACTACAATCAAACAAATACAACAAGTTTCATTGTTTTTTAATTGAAATATTGCTTAATTATGTATTTTAAAATACCTAAACAACAGTATATATTAGGTAGAAAGGTCCGGTGAGTGGTTGTACCATAAATAATGTAGATTAGGGAAATAACAATGGCCGGTCACTTTGTCAGAAACTACACGTGCTTGATATACAGCGATAAGAAAAGATAAATCATTTAAATATCTGACATACGGTCATCTAAAATAATCAGAACATCTGTGCCAATCAACATGTTACGTGGAGGTGACACATATTATACTATATTATGCATTTATGTTAAAATTATTAAAAATCTAATAATTCATTAGACCAAAACTCTTTAAAGCTATTTAAACCAAAGTCACTTTGGTCTAATATATTTGGTCTAAATAGAGTATGGCTTGTATCCTTATATAGTATAAATTGAAGTTGCTTTCCGCGTCTGTCTGTCAGTTTATCTGCAAATTATATAATTTTTTAATTCGGTTTTTATATAATTATGTATTTATATATAATAATATACATATAATAAAACCTAATGATTTTTTATGAAACTAGAAAAAAAAACAATATTCTTCAACCAAGTCGCCTAAACGGTCCGCGTCTGTCGAAATTCTAAAATATTCAAAAAATAGAACGTAACTGTAACGCATAACATAACGCATTCATGTGACAATTCTGATTTTACTCCAGTTTTACTCCCATATTTTTTCATACCACGGGCATATAATCATAACTAAATGCAAATGGATTATTAAGGAGTAAACTCCAAAAATTGCATCTCGAGCGAAGCCGGGAGCGGGTCGCTAGTTAAAACTGAGTTGTGTTAGATATTGTTTCAGTCTGTGTGTATCATTAATTTTATCTGCAGTACACTTATTCAGAAGTTGCTTTGACGCTTCTCTCTAGCTTGGGGCATAAGCAAAAACCGTCCCCGTAATGAACACTCCAATCTTATATGAGCGGGATTTATAAAGAGTTGTTAAAACGATTCATAATCTTATTTATTTTCATTTTAATATTTAGAATTACAGTCAACTCACTTTATTCTTTATCTTAAAGTGCCTTCTACGTAAGCATTCAAGCATGCGCTTGTATATCCAAATTCCAAGCTCCCTGTTTTTATCTCAATTGTATATAAATAAAAATATAAAGATGCGTGAACGAAAATATGTATTAAAAGCTTGTTGAACATATTTTTATACCATACAACCTTATTGAAACCCAGTAATTTTTATGCTGTCTAAACCTTTTTAAGCTATTTTTAATCTTGGGCTGAGTAAGGAACTCATTTGGGCTGAGTGAGGAAAATAATCAAATTAGTATATAGATTTTAAAAGTTACATAAAATCGGTAATATCAACTCTGTACAAATGTGATAAGTCTTAATTGAAGTTGCGACAAAGGGCAGTTTGAAACTAATATTTTAATGTTGAAGGAGCTATGATTTAGTGTGACCACGCGGTCAGTGCAAATCGTGCGTTATTAATTGATTTCGGACGTTCTTAGGTAAATTGTGTACATTAGTCACCCTACAGCGAAAGGGTGAAAGTTCGTATTCATTGTCACTGTAGCAAACAAACGCGTATGATAATATTATAGTTGGATTGAAAAAAAAAAATGTTATACTTTGGTGAATCCTACTAATACTATAAATGCGAAATTTTGTGAGGATGGTTTTGTTTGTTTGTTTTCTTTATTTTGTTTTATTATTGATTGTTTTTATTTTATTTGAATTAAATTTGGAATACAGACAGTTTGTTATCTGGATACACACAGGATAGGAGGATAGGATTAGGGATAACATATTAATATAGAGTATTCTTTATTATGGAACAACAAAAATATAAAAAATGGCGCCACCGTCTCGTCGCAACGATAAAGATATCAGGCGTTATAATTATTAAGTACATACTTATATTTATTTTATTTTCCAATGCTCATAGTAGTTGAGTTAATATTAGTGAAACATTATATAAACGAGGTCCAGTAACTCAAACTATTGTCGGGTCAAAGGTACGAAACAACGATAAATCAGAAACTAGGAGTATTTGGTCCCAGAGACCACTAAACGATATATGGTATTCGTTACGAATTAATTTTGTAGATAACCCCTTCGGAGAGATGGGAAATTTAATTTGTGTTACAATTTTAGGGTTAAGCGATATTGCTATACATACATACCTTTCGCCTATCTATGTATGATTCTAGTTATATAGTTGTAGAATGATTAAATCTTATCTAACACTAGCGATTTACCCTCAGCTTCGTACGGATGCAAAAATTATATATAAGTATACAAACCTTCGTTTATCGGTTTTTCGATACGCGAAAACCGTATCCAAAAAGGTTGGTGGCTTAGATGAAGTTATCTGAGAAACAGAGAGAGGCGGACAAAATGTCTTGCATTCGACTTGCTACTTTATTAAGCAATGGTCATCAAAGAAGCTTAACGATCCATTTAATGGTAAGGTCGCCCATTAAATCAAATCAAATCAAAATATTTATTTATAAATTGGGTTTCTACAAGATCATCATTTAAATTTAATTAAATTTACAAGGGATTCGAAAAAAAAAGCATTAACCAAGCAATGTCACAAGTGCTGAAAATGCACTGCCATGTTAAGATTAATCTTAGGACATCGGAAAATGAGCTCTGGGTGCTTAGCCTTAAAGCTCTGTTTCAGGATTCCCGGGTTCGATTCCTGGCAGGAAAAACTTTGGAAATAAACTTTTAAAGTTGATTACGGTCTAGATCCGAAAAGTAATAATCTTATTAGTAATACTCGTACTTATATCTTATACAGCCCTGATTCTGTATGGCAAATTATGATTTCACGCTTTTGTGACCTTGCCAAAACACATCAATGTCTTATCCTAGTCTTATCATATATATGTAGAATAACTTTTTAGCAGAATATAGTAGATATCAAAAATATCGTAACAATTTACGAAGATTATTGATTAGTAGATGTCGGTTTCGAAGTAAGAAGTAAGTAACCAAGTGGTGTTAGAGAATTAGGGCCCAGGGCACACTGCATTCTGATTTGGACAGCCTGTCAGGCGGCAGTAACTTGCCCCCTTACAAAAGACCATCGTGACTTAACAGCACATGTGCTGTTGTGTTCTAAGGGATGCCAGAGCCCATTTTCCTATCCCTTTCTAATCTGTAATTCTTAATCCTATTGTAGGCACTTGTAGCACCTGTGGCGGTGCTTGTGTTATAGAGGAGACACTAGGTATCTACCATCAAGTGACAATTCGCATAATCATCTTATTATATATGTCGTGGGCAGATCGTAGAATTGGGCAGATCGTAAAGTATGAAATCAAAAATCTTTCACCAAAAATGAAAAATAGGTGCGACGAGGAGCGGAGCGAAGTAAAGCGAGGAGGAGCGTGTTAGGTTTACATGTAAAAAAATTTGGGGACCCGAGCGAAGCGGAGCGGAGTGATGCGACCCTCTCAGTTTTAACAGAAATATGATCTGCCCAGGAATATAATAATATGCCCAATTCTAGGATGTGCCGACGACATAAAATATATAAATAAAGCGATAACTCAAATACACAGCCAAACTTGGTTTATCACTTGATAACTTTAAAGCGTCTAATGTGGGTCAGAAAAACACGACCGTTTGTAACGTTAGCCGCAGTTTATGTCAAAAGTCACCCATTATACGACGATAGATGGCGGTGCACTAAAGATTCTAGAAATTCCCACCGAACGAGCTCGGGGACGTTGACGCGGAATATTTTTCTTTTACGACCTCACGTTATAGATGTATTTTGTTCAATATTTGTGACCTACTTTGTTGCTTAGGTATTGAACTTACACAAGTCTAGATTTAGGGGGATAAGTTTATTTGTTTTGTTTTAGTGCTTCTGTATGTGAAAGATTGGTTTGTTGAATCGTATAGGCGGTTATAGAAAAATATTGAGCCATTCTTTGCCAAAGTGTGATTTTACCACAATGCACTAAAATCTCCCTAATAATGTTATAGCAACAAGAGGTCAAGCGTTTTTTATTTTTCAACGCGGACGAAGTCGCGAGTACCAGCTAGTATTTTACATTTGAGTAGAATTACTCCCAATTGGCGACCAATAGATTATCCTAGTAAGGAGAGCAATAACAGAAGTGAATCAAAACAATGCATTGTTTGTGAAGATGAGACTAACTCGTCCAAAGTTTGTTATTGCTGTAAGTGGACAGTATAGAGTACAATTACGTACCTACAGGACCTTATTGTACTGTACTGTACAGGAAATTGTGTGATTTGCGGTTAGTGGACATTCAACTTTTATTGTAGATCTAGCTGGTGCCCGCGACTTCATCCCTATTTTCTGTGTACTAGTACAGAGTAATACTATTTTCTGTGACGGCGATGGCGCTGTCATATTTTTTCAGGATGAAAGGTGTATTGTATGTATGTAGGTATCTCTGACAATTTGTATGCAAAATTTCATATCGATTATGAGTATAGTTAAGGCGTGAAAACATAACAGACAGACAGAGTTACTTTCACATTTATAATTATTACTATCACTAGGTTCAATTGGGTACCAATTATTAATATTTAAACTGTTATCTTGTAATAATACCTGCAAGATCCCCTAAAATAAAATAAATAAATAAATATTATATTTTTTATCATTTGCTATTGATTAGACATTATAGTTATATACCTAATTACCGATATAGTTTGTGTATAGGCGTTTGTGTGTGTGTGGGTGTGAGAGAGAGAGAGAGAGAGAGAGAAAGGGAGAGAGAGAAAGACAGAAGTTTTCGAGTTTAAAAAATAAAAAATCAAGCAACATTATTATCAAAATAATGGTTAAAATTATCATAATGGCGTGCCCACGGGAGGTAGATCAGTTTAGTTTCGAGTGGGCGGCGCCGCTGCTGTAAAGGACAGTGGCAAATGAGGGCCTTTTGTCATGTGACCCTTATGACGTCATACTTTAGGGAACCCTAACAAATTTATAAGCAGTTACCAAACATTACTTTTAGACAGAGATTATTTCACAACAAAATAGAAATTGCATTAAAGATTGTTCCATAATTTTTTTTTTTTTTTTACTTTTATCTAAAAGTCGTCAGTCAGGTTGATGACGGTCCACTACATCGTAATACCTATTTCTAAAACACTAATGAAGAAATAAAATCATAATTACCAGTTAGTTGTCATTAAGAAAACTACTGGAGTAGCTGGTATTTATGATAGGTATACACATCTTAAATCTTAAGAATAATTAAAAACTATGCAAGATCAGCGAAAAATAATATTATTATTGTTATGTATGTGACAAATCCAACTTATAAAAATATAACCTTACGAAAGTCAATAAAAATCAAAATCAATTTGATTTTAAATTTGCTACAAAATAACAGGATATTTTATATTTTATGTCTAATCTACACACTAAAAAATATTAACATGCACTAAAAAAGTAAAACTAATGAGAATATAGTTGGTAAGTATAATGAGTAACGAGATATCAAAGCGACAACCCTACAAAACTGAGCAAATAAAATGGGGTAATTTTGTTTGCGACTGTACTACGACATTTTGCATGCTTGGTTTTTACCTCGTAGCCTTGTTTTATAGCCATTGAGCCCCGTGGTCGCGACCACGCTGTGTACTCAAGACTATCCTTCTGTTGGCAGTGCTGTAGGACAAGGAATCAGTGTGTTTACAACAATGCTTAAAGCCGATCGTCCACCGTCAACTAAAATAAGTTAGTTTAGCTTAGCTCGCATAGTTGAGCCAGTTTTTCATACACGTGTGTCCACAGCAAACTATGCCAGCTAAGCTACGTAAAATAGCCTAACTATAATAAGTCGACCTAACTCAGTCGACCTTACGTTACCCCTCTGGCGTTCCAGTTAGTTTAGTTGGCGGTGGGCGATCCGTTTAATGGTACTAATGAAAATAAAAAGCCCAGTAGTACCATCAATGGTACTGCTCACTGCTCAGTGGTACTACTGAGCAGTGTACTGAGAATGTCGGGCAATTTTATCTAATTTTTTTAAAATAAATTAACTAAATTAATTAAACAAAAAAATGATTATATTGCTCTTTCATTGTCTGCTTTTTGACGTCTGCTTAGTTTGCTTAGTGCTTTAGTTTCTAAAGGTACGATGAGATCTAGTTTCTAAAGGTTCTAAAGAGTCTACGACTTATTCAAGGAATTAATTTGAAAACTGACGAGGGTTTTCGTACCCCGACTGTACGGTAAAGAAATAATTTTCCATAATAAAATGGAGTTTCGTATGTGATTTTGTAGCAAAACAAAAGCTTTTATTAAAACAAAACCACATAAACCTGAAAACCACATTAAAGTGTTCGTATAACATTTATAATTCTCTAAAAGCTCACACAATAGCAATAATTCCCTATTATTGAAGATTTCTAACGTTTTCTATGAAGCCGTAAGCTATATCACGCTGCGTTACATTGCTAACTATAACTATATATGTATATATTGAAGAAACGATTTTTATATCCATGACCCAGCCAACATATAAAATGTTAGGTCCTAAACTCTTGGTGCCTCTCCCTCTAAAGAGGTACGTGGAAAAGGGACGGACGTATTCATGTGTGACGCAGACTGAACGCGTGTGTGTATTATGGAACGTGTAGCTTTAGGTTAGAGAAAACCTTGAGTCGCTATTTGTAGTACAATATTTATTGTCATTTTTTTTAAATCTCAACGAAACGATATTACTCTCTGGATATGACAAAATCACAATTGGATTAAAAACTTCAAAATTATATAATATTTAGCTGGTGGCAGCAACTTCAACTGCGTTAAAAAATAAAGCCTGGCGTACATTGACGCTTAAAATTATACTTTTAAAAAGTGTTTGATCTTTATTTTTAGGTAGGTGTCCGCTATCCTGAAACTCTAGTATAACTATCCTGAAAGATGTTTTAAATTGGATATAATATTATAGATATATCAATGATTATTTTTACACTATTATATTTTAAGCAATTGCAACTTGTCCTGAAACTTAAAATGTACTCTTATAAGTAGACCCGGCTTCGTTTTTGTGCAATTGGAAGAAATAATGTCTACCTACATAATAGCACACGAATAACACCGGTGGTAACCATAATAGCACCGGTGGTATTGGTATAGATTATCTATTTATTATTTGGAAGTTTATTTAATATTTTCTTTAAAATTTTATGTCATATAGATAGACAATAAATATCTAATAAGATAAATTAAGTTTTACAGAAATAATATTAAAAAATAACAAAAACTAAATATAACAAAACACTAAGTTTTAATTCGAGATTAAAATAATAATAATAAAAAAATTGTTACAACAACATCTCTATACCAACGATGTTCCCAAGAAAAACTGGCGAGGAGTATTTTTCTTAAGTTTCCTATGTGTGAGTGTTTTCCGCGTGTGGGTGGAGCACACATTTATGCGGACATGAAATTTGTGCATGTGTGCGTGCATGTCTTGGGTAGTAAAATATTATGCTGTCGGGGCTTGAAATAACATTGTATAGATAATCAATAACAGTACATTTTATGTTCAACCCTTTAATATTTTTACTAGTTCACGATTCAAAATTATCAAAAAGATAACATATACTCCTCATAACACCTAGGACCTCTTTCACCATCTGTCAAGTAGGCTAACCGTCATTTAAAGTCACCTGTCACCGGGAATAATTTAGCTGATATACTTTTGTTTGTACGGTAAAAGTCCCAAACATTAAAAAGAAAATAAAACATTAAATTATTTCTAATAGTAACTAATCAACACTTTACTTGTAGTTGGTGAAAGAGTTACTTGTAGTACTTGTACTTGAGGTACTTGTAGGTACTTGTAGTTGGTTTACTTGTAGTTGGCCCTTAATCAAATCAGTTAAACTTCATATTTTAAAAAATACTTTCACTTCGTCCGGGATACAATTTTTTTTATATATAATTCATTTATCCCTCTTTCCATAAGTGAAAATCGTATTAAAATCCGTTGGGTGATTTAGGAGTGTTTAGAAGTAGTTAGCAGAGAAACAGACAGATGCGTCCGGTGTCCGCGATTTTGTTGCAAAATTGTTTATTTTTATATTTACATAAAAACTCAATTACATTTTATTATATATCTAAACCTTCCGTAAAAAATTACCTAACTGATGG
This sequence comes from Synanthedon tipuliformis, assembly GCA_947623395.1. Taxonomy (NCBI): domain Eukaryota; kingdom Metazoa; phylum Arthropoda; class Insecta; order Lepidoptera; family Sesiidae; genus Synanthedon; species Synanthedon tipuliformis. The sequence continues at coordinate 1,441,989 of OX392432.1, read as the reverse complement.
AGAAAACCGCATCAAAATACGTTACGTGGTTTAGGAGGAGTTAGCGGTTAATAGAAACAGAGAGACGAGGAAAGCTTATTTACTATTTATATTATGTAAGAAGGATATTATGTATACTGTTATTTATTCTTAAGAGAAAAAAAAAAATTGTATTTTAATTTGTTATGAATAAACTCAAAAACTACTGGACTTAAAATTTAAAAAATTTAACGGACGATTTTAAAAATTCTTTCATCTACATATAGAAAGCTACGTTATCTATTTATATATTATTTAATATTTCATTATATTTAAATACAAACAAGACATTAGGTACATAAATTTTGACAAAAAGTAATTTATTTTACATCAAGTTAATCTTGTTAGGTACTTACATAGTTATTCAAAATCAAAATCAAAATCAAAAATCAAAATATTTATTTATCAATTGGGTTTCTACAAGAAACTCTTATGATCGTCATTATTATAATATTTTATATATTAATTTATTTAGAACATAATACATAAATAACACTTTTCTATAAAACCAATATAATTATTGTTCGAATAATATAAGTAACGAGCTATTCGAGCGCTGCAAAGTTGTTTTTAGTGTCACACAGAGAGAGATCCCTAAAATGAGGATCAATGACCGGAGGCGTCGCCGTGCTTTTGACTGTGACGGATGGACCTCTGCTGATGCGGTCCCGTCGCTCCTGATAGATTAGGGGGAGGAATAATTTCAACTTAACACTATAGTAATTGCTTCATCTTGACGCCCAAATGAAAAACAGTATTTTCTATGTTTGACTACGTATCTTAGAAATTTACGGACAAACATTCTGAGTTATTTTATTGAGTTTCTATTTACTTAGGCCAGTTACATTTATTAGGACATTAATTTGGTAGTAAATTTTAATTATATACACAAATTAATTAGTAAATGATAAATAATTAATAAATAACTTAAGGTATGTAATAAATAAACCTTAAGATATGCGTAAAAATAATAAATAAATAATCGACCTAATTTGTTAACCTGCTATGTCCATTTTTACATAGTTTACAGGAGTATAATATTCATTTCATATTGTAGCAATCAAAAATCTGCAAATTTCATTGATTCCTTTGAATTCCTTGATTTCTTCTTGATATTTTAAAAGTGTTAAAGTAAAATAAATGCTCTTAAAGTAGCATTCTTATTGCAAGTCTCAAAAAAATACGTAGAGACGTTTCAATTTAGTTGAGGATTTATAAATTATTTCTTTTTCTCCGCTAATTAAGTACTTCTAAAGCACTCAATGGACATTAATTATGTTTTTACTTATGAAAAGAGGAATAATTCGTTCATTCGTTCGTTCATCAATTCACCATTTATTTATTTATTTATTTATTTCAAAATTTTTGGTTTATTTTTCGTTCATAATTCAATAAATAAATCTTATAATAAATATCTAAAAACTATTTTTTTTAAGTTTTTTCAAGTTGGTAAGGTCTCCCCCAGTTCCTCCCATTTTTTTCTTTGCTCCGCAAGTATTGGCCATTTTTTTGATACTTTAAATGTCATCGGACCATCGCACTATAGCGCATTCTCATTCTGAGAGAATATCGACTTCAAAATCTAAGACCACCTTGTTAACGACACTGAACATTTTAATGACCGAGTCCCAGTTTTCACCCCCCGGATATAAGTCAGAAAACATGTCCGCGATAATCCCGCCTGCGGATATATATCTATCAATGTCACACGTCCGATAACTATCTGAAGATATTACGTTTGAGCGGCAACGGTGACGAGGTTTTCGACGGTTTTTCCGCAAAATACTATATCCAGTTCTGGTGGATATTTTCTAGTATTTTTTTATTTACACCCTTTGCGTGTGTATAATCTTTATTAATATTATAAAGAGGTACTTTTTATGTAAGTACGTTTGTTTGTATGTAGGAGGTAAGTAATCTTCGAATCTGGTCATTTGATTTAAAAAAATCCTTTAATATTTTAAGATTATTTTAGGATGGATATGCTATAAATTAATATTGCAATAAGCTATCTAAAAATAAACATCCAACTCTATAGGTAAAAGTAATAACGTTAGACTTTTTATCTTTAATTATCAACGCGGACGAAGTCGCGGGCACATGCTAGTAATAATATTTTATTTCACTTATAATAATTTTTATATTAAAAGTTTATTTGAACTATGTATTTTATATCGATAATGCATATTTTTGCTAAGAATTTCTTCATAATTATGCTTACCTATGCTTCTTTGCTTTATCTTTACTCATCACTTCGTGGATAATAAAGACAGCCTATGCACCGTGAATGCGCCCTCCAAATAGGCTCCCATTTCTTACTTCACTACATAGCAAAGTCGCTTTTTCTGTCCCTATGTCCCTTTGTATGCTTAGATCTTTAAAACTACGCAACGGATTTTAATGCGGTTTTCACTAATGGGTAGAGTGGTTCTCGAGGAAGGTTTATAAGTACATAATTTACTAAGTTACGCGGGCGAAGTCGCGGGCAGCAGCTAGTATCAAATATAATATACATAGGCTGCAGTAATTCTAAAACAATTCTGGTTTTTATTTCGAAAATTGAATTTATTATGCTTAGGCTTTTTTAGCCTTAACTTGATATAAGTATTTTAGAAATAAAATAAAGTGGTGTAAATACAACAGAATAAATTAGCGTCATGATTTGCGAAGCGAGAGTTTGTCTGTCGCCACCCTAAGATGGATGACGCTAACCAACGCGTAAGGGCAGTCTTGCTATGATGAATATTAATACCTATTAAATTAAAACACGTAACTTATTGATTATTAAATAAACTATATTTTTAATGTCTTAGAGAAATGTCGTTGTTAAATTATTTATTTTTAAAAAATAACTTACATATTTTAATATTACACAGTTTTAATGTTTAGGAAGGACGTAAAACTAATATCTTTCGTTATCATAGGTTATTATAGTTATAATTATTTGATTTTTACGCCACGATTTAATGTATGAAGTTTCTTCCACATAACACCTCTAGTATCATCCACATAAACATATCAAAGTAAGTCATGTCAAAATAATTAAAATAATCATGATTATTCTAGATTACGATCGTTATGAAGATTCGTCTAGATAAAGAGACAGAAAAATCTCTAGATCAGAAGACAGAATTACCTTAAGAAGAATTGTAATAACGACAGTACCATAACATTATTTATTTTTCTCATGTCAGACTCAAAACCATTTCGATAATAATAAATAAGAAGTGACATTTTATAATTAATACAAAGCCTTTATTTAGAAATATCATATTAATTTTTATTTATTAAACAAAAAAAAAACTCACGCAAATGTCCCAATAAAATTATTTATAGAATTGTTAATTCGACGTAGCGAGCCCGCACTTTACTACGTAGGTAATTATTAGGTAGCATTTTCTGTGCAATTGGTTGCTCATTGTTTCTTTCCATTACTACTGTTGTGGTAATGATGTCTGTATACGTACATACATATTATATGTACACATTATTTTGGGCTTTCCTGTTTATCTTTTCCTCAAAGGAATTAATGTTAATGATATTTTTATTTATTTTTTATGAATATGAATAATAGGCCAGTCACTGAAGACATCTTAGGTCGTACTAAATTGCACTGTCTTGATTTTTTGGGATGTTGTTGTATTGGTATCTACCAATATTGTAAAACCAAGTTTGCAGTTTCGAAAGTCCTTTGCTAACTGATATCTTGATATGTGTTTAACAAACAGAGTTGCGGTTGCACTCAAATTGTAGGAAATTTTGTCTTCTTTAAGAGTGTGTCAGACGACTTTTCGGTAGAATGCACTTTTCAGAAGCTACAAGCGAAAAACTGAAAAAAGTTTGAAAATTTCGAGCCTTTTCGAGCACCGTGCAGTTAACAGTGGTTTTGTAATAACAGTGGTGTTGTGTAGATGGCGCAACATCTTAAAATATACAGAGGTGTCGGTTTCACGGTTATACGGTTACAGGTCGCGAGTTCAATGTTTTTTTTTTCATCTTAAATCTTTTACTTCAAAAATTGCTTCCGTGCGAATCCGGAGTGGGTCGCTAGTGTATTAATATGTTATAGTGAAAACACAAACGCTGTTGAAGTAGAGATTAATCCCTAAAGCCCATTGACTGTTAGATCATCATTATCTTCCGCACAAAAACATTTCTCCAAGGCTTAACTAGTATAAATCTCTATAATGCGCCATTGTTAAAAAAAATAATGTCTCCATACGACACTTGGTGAATAGACGATGACAAAATGCAGTTAAGAAAAGAGACAAAAAAAGAATGTAGCGGTTAGATATGTTGGTAACCCTTCCAAATTTAAAATTATGTTGTCGCTCGGTGAGAATTAAATGTTGGCATGTAATTTATGATATTACGACCAAACGGTGTTGATACTTTGGCGGTTAAGGATAGTGTTTATATAAATAACTAATTGTGCAATTGACTTCGTCCTCGTAACTTTATAAAATATAGCCTATGATGTTACTCGCTGATATTGTAGCTTTTTAAAGGTGAAATTTTTTTTAAAATGGTTATTGTTTTGAGTTTGTTCATTACAAACAAAAATACAATTCTTTTCTCTTTAATATTAGTAATAGTATTATGGATTATAAAGAAGAAAATAATAAAGAATATAAACTTTTCTTAAAAAAATATATCTAACTACACTTAGTAAGAGACAAGAGTAAAATTGAATAGGTTACTTAGCTTAAATTTGCAATATCCTCAAATTTATAAATATGCCGACTTATTTCGCGTTTAAAAATAAAAAATCTGAAAAAATATATAACCTTCGACGACACCTTTATCGCTATGAAGAAAGTTGTATATTTGTACTCAAACTCAAAGTTTTTGAGTTTTGTATTAAAACTCAAAAACTACTGATTTTAAAAATTCTTTCACCTATAAAAAGCTACACTATCAGCTATCAGCGAGTAACATATGCTATATTTTGTTGTAAAATTACATAGATGAAGTCGCGTGCAACAGCTAATAAATAATGATATCAATAAGGTTTAATTTGCCTATTTTATACTAGTATCAAAACTCTCTATACTAGGAACAAAATTCCATTACAATACCGTACAAGTTAAAGATATCTTACACGGGACCCCACAAGTAACCCTATGAGCACACCCTTCTAAAATAGATCACAAAGACACCTTAGAATTTATACCCCCAATAATACGGCGTGTTATGAACTATGGCATTGTATTTAACATCATAATATTGTATTGACACATTATTTATTGGATATCTATGGGCAGCAACAATTCGGGTTAAAAATAAATAAAAAGTCACATTCTCATTACACTGAATTCAATCCTCATTGAAGCCTCACTTTTTTATATTAAACTAGCTGGTGCTCGCGACTTCGTCCGCGTGGAATAGTTATTTTGGGAATCATTTGGGTATCTCGAACGGTTTTCGCAGCGCACGCAACGGAAGCCCTCAAAGATGATTAATTTTCCCCGTTTTTTCCTCATTTTCGACTGTTTCTTCGCTCCTATTAGTCGCAACGTGATGTTATATAGCCTAAAGCCTTCCTCTAACAGCGGGTTCCTATAATCTACCATTCGTCACTGTTTACAAGTAACTACTCGTTTTCATTTTCCGACAACGGATTGTAACAAAGCGTTCCACAAGTTTTCTACAAGTAGATGAATATAGGAACGCGTCACCCTTACGACTCGTGGCTATAAGTACCGTTTGTAGGCAAAAACGATTCGTTGTTGGGATATAGGAACCGGCCCTAAATGATAATCCAACACAAAAAGAATTTTTTAATTCGAATCAGTAGTTTCTGAGATTAGCGCGTTCAAACAAACAAACAAATAAAATCTTCAGCTTTATAATATTAGTATAGATAGGAGTGCCCCTACACCTTTTTGGTGTCCAGGCTAAAGAGAGTTTAAATTATTTTGTATTTTTTTTTTGTATTTGTATACGAAAGTTGTTGGTGAGTGAGTCCCTTTATCCTTAATATTGAGTCGGCAATGCTACAACAACACCATCAAGTTCCAAGTATCATAAAAATACTTGGATGCTTACTCCAGCTAATCTTTAATTTTATCGGATCCCGTCACCAAAATATTGACCGTGTCTCTATATTCTGGGAAAATATTAAAAATCTTTCAGTGTGGATATTTTCACACTGAAAAAATACCCACTTCTATTGAAGTGGGTATTTTTTTGTTTTGTTGTTGACTGTACATTTAAACAGTTTGTATAGAAGGTGAATAGTTTTCCCAAAGCGGCTTGAATGCAGTATAAACATATAGTGAAACTTTGTCCATTTACAACACTCCAGTGTCATTGTATCGATACCTTATACAACACTAAACTTTTCTTTTACCTATAAGGCCTTTGGGAAATATAACTATTGAAACCTCTTAATTTTGTATTAACCATTTAATAAAAAAATTTGTTGTATTAATATTGTAGCTTACTTTTTGTAGATTATTTATATTAAAATTATATATATTGTATTGTAAATCCATAATTGCACCATTAATAATTCTTGAAATTTAGTTTCATAAGGTACTAAGAGTTACACTACGACTTAATAAAGGAATGAATCTGAAAACTGACCAAGATATTCGTACTCCGACTGTACGAACCAAACACGAGACTCGATAAAAACGCAATTTCAATTCAAATCTCTAAAAAAAAAGATTCCCACAAAGCGCCGAAACAATATATTATCATAATCCATAAATTAGGAAATTAGCCGGTAGAAGGGTGTCCACGATTAATCCGGCAAATTAGACACATCCGAAGTAAAATCGATTAGGGTGCCCGAATTCACGGGGCAGGCAATTCGCAATGAACGCTGCGTCTCGGCCAAGATAAACATGCCAGACTTTTTTTTTCGTTACGGCAAAGACATTAACCAAGGATGCTAGGAGGGTGAACATTTTTTTAGTGTTTTGTTGGATAACAAAATGACCAGCAACGCATTTTTTAAAAAACCTTATTACAATTTTTACATTACTTTCGTAATTCACATAGTTTAAATAAAGATTTTTTTATATTGTAGACTATGCTATAAAAATATTAATATTATTTTGATAAAATAATTTTTATTCAGTTATTTTTAGATATTAAATTATAAGTGTATAAATTCCTATTTACAACAGTATCATTTACAAGAATAAACGGGCCGTGATTGACATTATAATATCCTTTTATAGTAATATCTATTAGAGTCCATTTGATGATTGATAAGGATAAGCTTTATGTTTGTGGGAATATTTGTACATTTTCATTGCACACTTATTGCAGTGATGACGGTGGCGACGACACTTTCGTCAACAGTCGCGCCACCACCATGTCTTATCTTAAAATCATATCTTAAAAAAATTTTAGGTTCCTTAGAGGCGTCTAAAATTTTTTTTTTATATTTTAGACGATCCCTCAAGAATCTAAAAAGTTTTAGGATAAAAAGTATCCTATATGTCCAATCATGCAATAAACATTTTTGCGTAATTTAGGAACTCCAAACATACAAACTTTCGCATTTATCATTAGGAATCATAAGGATTCACCTTCAATATATTTTTACTAAGAGAAAAAATATTGTACATTTATTAAGTATTTTTATTTTTATTTATTCATTCTGTTGTTTCACAGCATGGTTACCCTACTCTGGATGTCATTAGACCGCGCGGAGAGAGGGCGTCATTACGGCGATGAGTAGAACAACCATTAATCTTCGTGGACCGGTCTCTGTGCTGTCAAAATTGTGGGCACCATCGTCTTCACGATAGATATGTGAGCGTGGGCTATTGTTTGTTTCACTTGTGCTTTGTTTTCCCCCGTTGTGAGGTAATTTGGTGTTATTAATTTTGCCAAAGTTAACATAGAGCCAGTCTTTTGGTGTGCAAAAGTATTGGCTCAATGATTTTATTAATAAACTAGCTGTTGCACGCGACTTCGGCCGCGTAACTTTATAAAATATAGCCTATGTTACTCGCTGGTGTAGCTTACTATAGGTGAAAGAATTTTCAAAATCGGTCCAGTAGTACTTTAGTACTACAGTAGTAGTAGTATACGGTATACCTCACACTACTTGATGCTGCAGCATCAGGTCAAGATTACCAACTATCATGACATGGAAATACCACTGAAGTAACAGTATTACAGGCATATCGAATTTCTCATCAATCGAGCCTGTGGAAGTTAGTGAAATCCTTACTATAGGATATGAGCTGATGAAAGATCTTCAAACGCATGAACAGATAAACTAAGTATAGCCAAGAAAGAACCATCTCGATCATGTTATCAAGATATACATAAGCTAGTAATGAATATAATTATAGTAAGAGAACATTACAAATATTACAATACCTTATTCCCAATATAATTACGTAATAAAGTAAATAAGTGAGTTTACTTAAATTAAATTTTCATTCGATTTTTTTTAAAGTCTATATACTTGGCGTTACTATTTTTTTTTTTTTTTTTTTTTTTATATAAGTCAAGGCAGCGCTTGGCCGCGATCTCACTTGATGTTAGGTGCAGATGCGGCCGAAGGTGGACCACGCTTACCTAGTAGATGCCCATTTACCCTACGTTTGAAGACCCCGAGATTGTAATTTTGGGGAAACACAGACGCAGGCAGTGAGTTCCACTCCTTAGCAGTTCGGACAAGGAAGGTGGAACTGTAACGCTTCGTGCGTGACCGAGGAACTTCAACCACGAAGGGATGAAACCCCCGCCCGCGCCTCGTGTTTCGCAAGTGGAACGGTTCCGGTTGGATCAAATCGAAGAGAATGGACGCACACTCTCCATGGTGCAGACGATAGAAAATTGATAGACATGCTACTTTTCGGCGATGCTGTAGGCTTTGAAGTTGAGACTCCACAATGTTTGTTAATACACACACTTTGTTAATACAACAATTATTTATCAATCTTTATTAATTATTATATCTCGTGATTAAATTAATTACAGTTGACAGCTATGATAACGAGACATCCACTTTTTTTAATTATTTGTACAGATTTATGATTTATGATTAAACCAATGGTCACGCGTTGCAATTAATATAGCAAATTAATGATTGATACTATACTGTTTTGTTTGTAAAAGAATTCCATTATCATTTAGCGATATTAGCGAGCGAAGACTAGTGTCCTCATTCTCATATGGTTCTTTTTATCTATACTTTTAAAATATGCTATGTGCAGCTTACTGGTACAGAAGCGTATTTACTGGTATGTGTAGGTTAGGTATATACGTAGGTATCAGTATTCGTATACGAAATAGAAATTAAATTTATATTAGCTCTCTTATAGAGAGCTAACCGAGCGTTATAAGCAAATAGCTTCTGGCAAATATTAAAAAAAAATTATAAAGACAGCTGGCATTATAATATTCCTACTACTGACACAAAAGATTTATAATCATGCGTGAAATCTTTCGCGATTTCGTAGTAAGGGATCGTTGCAATTACAAAGGCATTTTTAAATGTCATGCGACTTTATAATGAAACTTGCTGTGCTTCGTGACTTTTGCTGCCTTAAATTTTTGACAGCAATGTATGGATATTTGAGCTAGCTTCTTTTTAAAGGTACTGGCGATAACAAGTAGTATCACTAGTACTATTAATGGTACAGTCCATTGGTACTAAAGCAAATACATCCATAAAAACTTCTCTAAGTATGAAAAGAAATCTCTTGGATCTGCCTACTTTGTTAACTCTATAGTCTGTTGCGGGATTGGTGTAGTGTAAATATTTTAAAAGAGAACAGAAAAAAATTGTAAAAATATATTTTTTGAATTAAAAAAAAAAATCATAATATCCTGCCAATATTATCTCGTAAATGTGAAAGTTTGTGAGGATGGAAATATGTATGTTTGTACGTTTGCTACTCTTTCACGTAAAAACTACTATAATCATTTAGATGAAATTTGGCACAGAGATAATTCATTACCAGGATTAACATATAGAATACATTCTATCCTGAAAAAAAAAAGGCTTATGCTCCACTCGCACGAAGAATCTGGCACGAATAATTTATTCCCCTTTCGCACTAATAAGTATGCTCTACTGCCACGAATCAAAACTTTTTAAAATAATTTCCCCTTTCGCACGAATACATATGCTCCACTGCCACGAGACACGAGAGTACTCTGAATTTGTATAGTTAGACACAAAAATAAATAAATTTTAACTCCCAACAATGTAGTTACAGAAATTACATTGGTATTTTGCTTGTTGCCGAATGCCAACTAGAAGGATGCACGTGCATTTCAGTACATTAGGTAAATTATAAACAATAGGGCACCTCGACGGCGCACAGATTTTTTTTAAATATTTGTAACCTATTATAATAGGAAGATTGTAAATTATTTTTTTTATGAAATTGCAAATAAGTTTTACCTGCCTTTAAATCTTTCTCCTTTCCTTCAGTCGATATTCACGCCTCTGTTAGACAATATATATATATATATATATATATATATATATATATATATATATATATATATATATATATATATATTGTTAAATTGTGCACATTCGTTGTTTTGTCTATAATTATAAAATAGTGTACAAGTTTAAAATAGTTTTTAGATGTGATTTATAATAATGCTTGTTTGACCGATTTAAAAATAAAACAATATTACTGAGATGAACCCATTTCCATTAGAAATTCTAATTTGTTAGAAAAAAACGCAAAAATTAACAATACCATTCAAAATAAAAAGTGGCTTGATAAGTCTTGGCCATTGCATAGAAAAAATTTGCAATTTATTAAAGTGTAAATTGCGTAAATTGTGTAAATAAAAGTGTAAAATGCGTGTAAATTAAGCCTATTAAATTGATTAAAAGTCGTAAGTCTTTTCGTTACAAGTTTTACATATCTTTTGTGTTATTTTTATTTTATTTTACGTTTTGTATTTTGTGAACTGTACTTTTGTATTAGTGCGAGCGGGGAATTCATATTTATACTCGTGCGAAAGGGGAATTATTTGTAGGTATTTTAAAAAATATTAATCTCCCACGTGCGAGTGGAGCATAAGCCAAAAAAAATAGCTTTTCGAAGGATGGTCTAAAACTATAAAAAAATGAGCGCCATGGTCGTCACAGCGATAAAGATATTTTCTCACCTGATGTTATATTTTTATTTTATCAACGCGGATGAAGTCGTGAGAACTAGCTAGTGAAAAAAAATAAAAAAAAAGAAATAAAATTGGCATTTTGAAGCTAATTAAAGAACCTAAAGGCAAATGTTTGTTGCTGAATTTTTTTTTACTGTGATGTTTCAGAAAGTTTTTTTTGGAAGTAATTTACTACATTTTTTTTCAGAAAATAGAATTTTTTGTTATTTTTTTTTATTTTATTTTTTTTGTTTTTTTTTTTTTTACTATTATGCACTATTACTAATTCCGTATTGTTGGAAAGTTAACTTCAAATATTTGTAACGCAGAGACATAGCTTATATGAATCATATTGCAAATCGACAATGAATACCCGCGAGATAGGGTTTACCAAAAATGTAGGGTAAGTCTAACAATGGTTAGACATTGTTTCTCAGAATAACCCTACAGCAATTTTGACAAATGGTTAAGGTATACGTCTTATTCAAATTCTGGTTTGCGCATAATTGATTTTGACGTAACATAATTAAGACATCAGTGAAAGGTTTAAGTTTTCTTTGTAGCTCATAATCCATTTTTAACGCTTAACTGACTCTTAATACCTGGACCTCCTTTGTTAATATTTTTTTATTAATTATTATCTATTAATTGTATTTACTTAAACTGTGATTGATAAAGATTTATTGAGACGCAGTTTCATGTGGGAGAATTATATGAATCAAATTTTTTTCAACAGAAGTTTTAACGGTCTGTTGTGAAGAAATCACATAACATTCCGAAAGTATAAAAAATGACATGTGTATAATTAATTTTATGGGTAATATTATGGATCCTTCAATTTATTAAAATAGATGACTATAGAGTTACCATCTTAAGGAGGAGAGCTTTTCCCGCATGAAAATTTAAAAGTAGCCTATAGAGAGACTGTTAGGGAAAGATTGATTTCCCCCCTGGGTACGCCGGGACCTTGTCGCGGTGGGGAGCTCACCCTTGGCCTTGGGCCGGGTGCTAAGGAGGCGTACAACCGAGCGTTCCGAGCGGGCTCCCAAGCGGGAGTCCGTAGCGGAGCGCTCGCGGGAGTGAACCCTCGCGGGCTGCCTCTCGCAGTTGGAGGTCGGCCGCACTCTTCTGCAGATGGTCTAGGGGGACCTTACGCACATGGTTGGCTAGTTGTGTGTGCTTGCACAAGGTCCCCCCCTTCGCGTGGGTATTGCCTGGGTGTCTCCGGCAATCCCTTTCTTTGGCGATAGCCTAGCCAGTGATGGCTAGGCTGCCCTGGGGGTGGATCGTAGTTAGTTGTCTCTGCAGAGCCCGGTTCACCCCGCTCACAGGGCAAGCAGGCATCGGGGAGTTTTAGTGGGTATTCCCAGTGCCGCTAACATCAGGTGCTGGGCGACCCCCACATATTATATCCCTATCGCCTAGCCAGCGGTAGGGAATCTGTAAGCGGATTTCTCCTCGTAAAAAAAAGGAAAGATTGATTAAGTTTGTATAATTATATGTATCTAGTATCGGAGATTATCTTTACAAATACTCTTATTTTGTTCCTTTTTTACCTGTTTTTTACACTCATATTTATGTATTTAATTAAAACAAAATCTAGACATTGTCTAACGTTATTTCTATTCTAATGGCTAACATCCTTATCCTTGACCCTACTTAGAATGAAAGGTATATAACCTTTTTTGTGTCGCTGACTAGGCAAAATTTCATTACTAATGATTTTATTAATGATATTTACGTATGTAATCCTTTAAATGAATTTCAATCAACTGCCTTATTTAAAAAACGCGATTCGTTTCCTTAACAAGTTGGTTATTTTATTTTAAGGTGATATGACTACGAGTTATCGACATTGGTAAATTCAACACGTTTATCGCAGTACATTATTTTTACTTGTCAATTTTTTGTTGCCCATGTGTTCTGCCCCATCGGGATCCGCACAGTAGTCTTGTAACTTTTTCCTTTTTTTTTTCATTTCATTATTGTGAGCTCACGGCAGTCATCAAAATATCGTTAGCCGGGTTCACTGGATTGTATATTTATTATTATATTGGTATTTTTTTTTTAATTCAAAAAGTCCCGACACGTATATCATTTTTATTATTTATAAATACAGTATTGTAGTTCTTTTGAGAGTATTTTGTTTTAAACTAACAATAGTGTTGTTATAGGCATACTTAACTTACTTACTTACTTACTTGTTAGTTAGATATTATTACAATATGGTACAAATAATAATTAATATTATATTTAGTTTTAACAGCTCGTGCCCGCGACTTCGTCCGCTATGAAAATAATAATAAAAAAATAGAAGCAATATATTTTATGTACTTAACTCTTGACTCTTGTTGAAGCCGCTAAACATTAATTTAATAATTGTGGGTCCAGGACCAGGAAAAAGTCTGCAAAGCGAGCTCCAGTACTTCTAGCTCTGGCACTAAATCAATGACACTGGCAGTTTAGGAAGATCTGGCTTTACCACAAGAGAGGGAGATGTTACCGATGCTAATCAACGAAATAGTATATCTCTGCGAGCATGGAAGCAGTCCCTTCATACTAGTTACCGTCAATTTTCGACGCCAATTTTTGAATGTTCGATTTTTAATTTTCTAAAATATGACATTATAGAATATGACATTAAGAGAAAGTATTAAACTATTAGCATTTAAAAAGAAACTTTAATGATAGCATGTCTCGGTCGCTATTAGGATGCACTTTTTACTTACGCCATTTTATAAATAAGTTTGTAAAAGTTCGTTCATTGGCTGCTGGTTGAATGAACTAATTCAGGTCGCGGCTCAGTTTTGTAAACCCCGCCCACCGCAGCTCAGTTTTCGTGGGGTCATACTGAGACGCTTAGGCTACGTCCATGTAGTATTCAAAGGTCGCTGATGCTAATACACATAAAATAATTTGGTATTAACCTTTTTGCTGATCTTTTTATTAATTTTAAATTTCATTTTGATATAAATGTGAACGAGAAACCTACTTAATATAAAATGTTTCGATTTTGGCTTTAAAAAATTACATTCTATTTCGAATAAAATTTTATAATTTATTTTTTGAATTTCAATTGTTCAAAATGACATTTACTACAAACCGACATCGTGTCGCAAAAACCACAAAAGAATAAAGCAAGATGTTTAAAATACTTAAATAGTTTTTAAATTAAGAACAAATTGAAACAAAATATTTGATTAAAATTCTATGCATTCTTCAGATCGTTCAAGTACACTCGCCTCACTACTCGCTCTATATCGGGTAGTGTCTCTGTTTTTCCAACATCTTGATAACACGCGAATTTTCACATTTAGTCAAGCGTGACGACCGAGCGCGTGAAAGTGGTTATGCGATAATCGCACGATTAGTTTATTGATCAGTTGACATTTTCATAGTAGATTAACTAAACTAGTTGCTCAACAGTTTTCTAAATTATTTTTGTTTATTAAAAAGTTTACTGTGATTAATGGTAAATTTATTTATAAGCACCAGGTTTTGTATGATGCTAGTGGTCGAAATTGGACCATAAACAAAAATAGTATTCTTACCTGCATATTACATAGACGTAGTGGCCACAACAAAGTATTTTGTGTATTGTTTATTATATTAAGGTATTTCTTAAAAAAAACCTTTAAAAATATTAGTTTTCTCCAGTCCTCTCAATATTATATACCAACTTGTAATGTACTAAATTTTACACTCCTCTCTCCGAAGTTTTTACTTCGTGTAATAAGACAAGGTCTAGCCTTAGATGTGGATTGAACACAATTTTTACCAAAATGAGCGCAACCTAACTAAGGTGCACAACATTTTTTTTTGTGGATATCTGAACAGATTTAAAATTGGAAGGTTTTTCTTAAATATTGTGTAAAATTAAAAAAGAAATAAAAGAAGCCGATTTGTTAATACTATATTACAGAACTTAAGTTAAATAAATAACCTTAAAAACCAATATAGTTCAGTTGTCGCAACGTTTTTTTTGGGCATTAGTTTATTAATTTTTTTTTAGAAAATAGATCTGCCCAATTAAAAAAATTTCAAATATTGTCTATTATGCAATTTATTTTTATCTTAGTTTTAATTTTACTCTAAAAAGTCAAATGAGGCGATGAAAATAACGCTTTTCTGCTAAGTCCTCGCTTTAGTATAGAGATTATGCACATAAATAACAATCTGTTACATATTTATAAAAAAAAATGCACGCTTATAAATAATATCAGTGAGAAATAGATAATAATTAATCAAATTATTCGACTAATTCCCGCAACTATTTCACTAATCCGTCATTTTAAACGCACCTTTTAAAGGAGGAACATTAATAAGGAAATGCAAAACCGTGGAATAGAATTCAAAATTCAAACGCCTTAACAATCTTTTACATAGCAAAATGTGCCTTATTTTAATGTTTACAAAGTCTTTTTTGGGTTGGCGATGAACGAGTGTAGGGTTATGTAAAAAAAATTTGCATACTTTTACAACGCTGCGGGCGCCGAAAACTGTATTCAATCGAGTGCTTTGGGAACGTAAAGGTACTTCTACATTTTAAATATTTACTATTATTTGAATTTGAACTTTAAGTTCATTGCGCTAAAGTCTTTATGTTTTTTTAGCGGTGGCAAAATTAATGTTTTTTTTATTAGCGGTAATGATGCGTACTGAATAGTTAAACAGGTTTTGTCTAGTTAGTATACGATGCGCGCTTGCTTTTTTCTTAATAACAAATGATCTAGTTCATGTGAGTATGAGACGCGTATGCAAATATCTTCTTCGTGAGAAATATTTAACGTATTTTTCATCGGCAATTTTGTGCAACCAACAAAATTACGCAGTAGAGAAGCGTCATTTTTTTCGTTTAATTTTACCTCTTAGACTAAAGTTAAAACTTAGATAAAAATACATGTAAATACATATATTTTTAAAAAAAGATTCAATCGGGCAGATTTTTTAAAAAAAAGTCCATTTTCTGTGAAAAAAATAGTATAGTACTGGCATAAAGAAACTAAAAACTAAAACTAAAAATAACTAGGTAAGTACTAAAAACTTTCAGCGACAACCAACTATATTTGTTTTTAAGCTTATTAATTAACTTAAGTTCTGTACTAAAGTTCTGTACTTAATCTACTTTTTTTTTCATATTTTATACAATATTTAAGTAAACCTTCCAA
This sequence comes from Synanthedon tipuliformis, assembly GCA_947623395.1. Classification (NCBI taxonomy): domain Eukaryota; kingdom Metazoa; phylum Arthropoda; class Insecta; order Lepidoptera; family Sesiidae; genus Synanthedon; species Synanthedon tipuliformis. The sequence continues at coordinate 1,425,700 of OX392432.1, read as the reverse complement.
TTTCGGATGAGTTGTTTAAAAGATTACCTCCTATTACAAACAAACAAATAAATATAAATTTTATATCTTTTTTATAATATTAGTATAATGTAATATTAATACAGACGTTTTGCAGAAATTTCAAATAATTTTCTATTGGAATAGAAAATTATTTGAAATTTCTGCGTTCTGTTTGTTCAAATGTTTGTGTCTGTTCTTCATTGCGATCTGGTTATAATTGTTCAAAAGTTACATTTATCTATTGCAGTATTATGCTAATATAATTGTAAGCTATTATTTGCACTCACACTCCTAATTGTACTAACTACTGTGGAGACATTAAAATAATATGTCGACTAGTGCATTAGGTACTAAATTATTTATTTATTCGTTGGTTCGTATTTAATAAATTATTTATTTATCGTTCGTAACGAGTAAATTCACACAAACACTTTTTTTTCTGTAATCCAATCCAATAATTTCATTTCATTCAAATAAATTAATTAAATTAAAAATGAATTGATTAAAAATTAGTAACATTTTCAAAAACAAAAATACGAGTATTTTATTGTTTAATTTATACTTTAGTGTTTAATTAGAATATACCTACTTATACATTTTTCTATAGTATCAGAATAAATATAAAAATATAAAAAATCTGCTATATTGAAATTATATATTTTTATCCCAATTAAATATTAAGTACCTATATCCTATAATATACACTCCTCATATATCATACACTTTTAGTGTCAGTGTGTTATTTCATACGTATTTAAAGTACTTATTATTATAACTTATTAGCTATATATGTTACTTATTAGTTACCTATACTTATAATTACCTACTTATAGGTTGAACATACCAATAAGCTCATTATTACTCAGGTTTTTTCATACTGTAGATATATTCCTACATTAAGAAAAAAGTCGAACAAAGAAGAGTAGAGTTTCATATCAGAGATCTACAGAAAGATGACCAATTATGTTAAAGATGACTATTTAAAATATATTTGTACTTACATCAACACCACCATTGTTCCAGGGGGGCAAAGCATAATGGGAAGGGTCATGGTGGGCCCCTCCCATGTGTTCCGCCATCACCGACATCCAGTGGACCAGGCCTTGAGCGCCACCACCGCCTGATGTGCCTGCAGAAATATCAAATTATTAAATAATCTTAACTAGCTGTGCCCGTGACTTCGTGTGCGTGGTGAAAATTAGTTTAGTGAAAACCGTATTACAATCGGAAAGTTAACGTAGGAACAGACAGAAGCGGACAGCGATTAATTATATATAGATATAGATACAGATGACAATTAAGACATAACACAGAGACGTTATACATAATCATTTATGTATAACGTCATTCAACGTCATCATTTTTTTCATTCAAATTGCAATGTATCTAAATAATTTACAAGGTAATTCCTCTTTTGAAATTAAAAAATCTCAGAAAATTCTTAATATTTCGTCCGCAACGAAACCTCTTTTCAGTCTTTTCAAATGGAAGCTCTTCAACGTATTGAAAAACGCCTTAAGAGATGTAAACCGTTTTAAAACGACCACTAGTATTTTAAATGTAGTTTTTTAAATGCCCACCAAAGACTTCTTTGAATTTTCACTAAGTACTTTAACGAACTCGCTTGCAAAGTAATGGTAACATGCAGGAAAATTATTTGGATCTTACATTAGACTAAGTTGAAGAAGGCATGCACTTCTATACGATCACAGCTCTATAGGATTTTTTTATTAAAATCTTTTAATTTTAATGAAAGTCTATTCAGCAGTGGCAGGGCACACTAAACGTCCCCGCGACCTCGCCCATCAACGGCTGTAGAAAGCCGTTGGCTTTTAGGCCAGTACGAATCCGCAGTGTCCCCTACACTGCCGGGTACCCTCCCGCACATTGTCCCCCACACTGCCGGGTACCCACCCGCGCAGTGTCCCCTACACTGCCGGGTACCCACCTGCAGTGTCCGCTACACTGCCAGGTACCCACCTGTAGTGTCCCCTACACTGCCGGGTATCCAAGAAGATTTCCCAATGTTAAAAAAGGTAAACTGCCACGTTTCCCTTGGGCATTGTTCAACCCGTCTAACGGTAGTTAAGTATAGCACAATGTGTCAACATATGTATATAAAAATGCATGTGATGTGAGTATACTGAACGTGTTAATTGAAAAACCACTCTAAGAACACTACTGTGAAATGATAGATTGTGCTTGTGTTTTGCTGAGCGAGTAATGCATATTAGAGGCCACTCTAATCATTAAATTTCTCTGTCATAGTAAGTTTTGCTATAACCCTATAGCTTTGCCTGCTAGCACCTAATCACCTATAGTCCTTATGGGAGGCCATGTATAAGCATAAAAAGTTTTCTTGTACGAATAACGACCAGTACCTGGTCCAATAAGAATCTATTATATAAAAATCTGCTAAATTAAAATATGCTATAACGAGATTTTCTTATTAAAATATTGAAATGACCTGAACAGCTTGGAATGATGACTTCATATGTTTTAAAATGCATATTAAAAAAGGAGTTTCATTATTTAAATGAATAATTTTTAAGGTAAGCAGCTATTGGATGGACATGTGCCTCTCCGGCACAAATACTCACAGAACGATTGTCTTTTGCGGAAGAGTGTTCGTCCGAACTTGCAACTTCGCCTATAGCGGACGCGGAGGACGCCAAGAGGTTTAGTCGGTGGGTCTATATCTGTCTGTCCCCAGGCCGGTGAGTATACATTATGATTTCTGCTGTAAAAAAAGGTCTTATGATTAAGCAAGGAACCTTACCAGTAGGCACGGCGGCTTGCTGCGTTGCTGCTTGCTCCTGCCCCCCTCCTCCAGTTACTCCTCCACCACTCCAAACAAACGCTGATGATGCACCCGCCTTCTGGAACAATACACAAAGCATTAAGCCATTGTGATTAACCGCAAAGCAGTCTCGTAATTTTACGACTCGATCTTATGAGCAATCAGCTTGGTATGACATTTTATTAATTTATCTATAACAATTATTAAAAAACACTATGTTTTGTGAATTATTTTGTGTCACTTTGACACATAATTAATTCCAATTAAAATTGCGACGAAGCCTGGTTGAGAAGTTGTTAAATATTATTAGCAGATTAAAGATGACTGATCTTTAAAAAATTCAGTTACTGCTTACGCACCTAATACTAATATGACAATATGAAAATACAGAACTAATAAATAAGGTCTTATCGTTAGATTTTAAAATAGGTGTTTATTCTTTTCTTATTAGAATTTTCATGTAATTTCAACCTAACTTTTAATATTTTAATATTTTATCAAGACTTAAAAATCAGTTATTTATAAAGAAAACGATATTGTAGAAAATCAAATAAAGAATTTAAAAAAATAATATAGTTCTTATTAGGATCTCAAAATAACGAAAATCATATCGACCCTTTTAGAAAATCAAATAAGGCGCTCAGTAGCAAAATGTACAAGAACCAAAAATAAATATATTACGATCTTATTAGAAAATCAAATTAAGTCACACAGATGACATCGTTCCTCTTAGAAAAAGAAAGACTAAACACAGCATTCCTATTAGAAAATCAAATAAAAACAATAAGTTCATTAACCACAAAAATTTGTAGCTTTCCGAAGTATTGTTTACCTCATCGGGCGAATCAGAAATCCTATCACCATTTTCATCGTCAGAAGTCTCCAATCCAAAGCCGTTTGTGAACAACATGTTTCTTGGGTACAAAGAGTAGCAGTCCGCAACATTTCGCCTCCTTTTACCAAGACTTGCCAGAAAGTTCTTATAAATTTGTGTTGGAAGTAAAAATGGCGAGCGAGCATTTTGAAATCCATCTTTAAACGTCAAATTTTGATTCCTAAACGGATTCCCAAAGTCGAAATCTGGTAAAAACTCTTTCTTTATAAAATCTGCAACTGGATGTAGAGATAGCGTGTTTTCTGTATAATCTAAAGCTGTATTGTTAACTTCATCGTTAGGACTATTTTCAAGATCACTCGCTTCAGAATTACCATCACTTGACATATTGCTGTCATTCTGATCTAATTTGTCGTTCTCTTCGTTGAATTCCTCAAACTCTCTCTTCATGGGCAAGTTCATTTGGTTCTTTAGAAACATTGTGTTTGTCAGTGTTACGGACATATTTTTTTTGGCACTATTCGTTGAACACTTTACAAATATAATTTTTCACTAACTTTAAGTCTAGTGTCTATTTATATTATTAAGTAAAAATAAATATAATCTTCGTAATTAATGTTATGTAGGTATTAATAGGAACTATCGTTGGGTAAGGAGGTGCTGGACCGTACTATAAAAATATGTGTTAGGTTTTTTTATATAACAAGTATAGCATAACTAGCACTTCTTGTTTCTCCTTCGCCCGCTTCATTATCATAATTTTTAATGTAAGTTTATTTGATGCATTAATTTTTTTAGTGTCAACGTGACTACGATATTTTGAAAAATTTTCAGATATTTAAATTTGAATCATTCCTAATACATATGTTCGATAAGAATGATTTATTTATAACTTGACTAGTTAAGTTAATAATAACACGATAATGTTCGATATGATAGCGTTTAATTCTTCAATTATAGTTATGTAATTGTTAAGGGAAGCCATGCATTAGAAATAAATTGTCTCTCGGAATAACAATAACATTATGTTTGTAAAAAAAAACAATGCCACATAAATATGTCTGAATGGTAATGAATAGGGAAAAAACTTGTATTAATCTCATAGAAACCATACTTATTAACTTTCAAATTGTATTGATTCTAGTCAATAAGTTTTTGTTATGGTGGCTCTATAGAAATTTGGTACTATGGATCAAATGAATGTTCACTCCTAATAAAGTAGACGCAGAGACAGTTTTGCATTGTAAATAAGATTCATATTTATAATGGTATTATCATATTATATTTATAATATTAAAGAAATTAAGTCTGGCATATTTAAAAAACTAATATTTTACTTAATTGTTAATCCATACCTACTTTAAAAAAATGTTTTTAAAGATTCATACATACTAGCTGACCCAGCAAACGCAAAAAAATAATTGGATCTATATCTATCTATATCTATAATACAAACTAAAGATTTTATTTTATTTTATTTTTTATAATATAGAAGATCCCGTAGGTACTAATATTATAAATGCGAAAGTTTGTGTGGATATATGGATGTTTGTAACTCTTTCACGCAAGAACTACTGAACCGATCACCATGAAATTTTGCATACACGTTGTCTTGTATGGGATACCAGAAAGGACATAGGGTACGTTTTATCCAGAACGCGGACGACGAAGTCGCGGGGGACCAGCTAGTAGATTATAATATAAAGTCGCTCTCTTAAAGTCTTAAAGTCGCCTATAAGACTATAAAGTCGCTAGAATTTTTTTTTTTCTAAAGGTTGACGGCCCACTTGATGGTACGTCCCCTATAACACAAGCAACGCCACAGGTGCCACAGGTGCGGCAAATACCTACGCTGCCGGTCATAGAAGGATTAAGGGTAAGGGGTAAAGATAAGGGATGGGGGCAATGGGCTCTGGCATCCCTTACCCTTACTCATTCACTGAAACACGACAGCACATATGCTATTATTTCAGGATGTTCTTCTGTAAGGTTACTGCCGCCAGACGGGTTGACTTTCCACTACTAAAATACAATACAATACAATACAAATACGTCCATACATACAACAAAAATGTACTATTTCTATATGCAGACTAAGTTATATTCATATATATATACTAGGTAGTATTTCACTTAACTTTTCACATCATATATATCCAAGTTATAGATCCAAATAAAAGCAATAAAAATTTAAAATCGATAGAGCGAGGTATTCGCGGATCTGGGTCGAGAAAGTAAAAATATTTTCGTGAACTCTAGCATTTCAGTGCAAAAATATAATGTGCCACATTTATGTGAAGAGGTGAAAGAACAACTAGGTGTTGCCTACGACTTCGTCTGTCTAATTTAATTTTTTGTTTGTTTAAAATGCAAGTGTTAAATTTTATTGAGTGCTTTCTTTAGTTCATTTCAATGAGGTAGATATATTTCGCATGGTAACATAAAAGCTCAATCATATATTTTATAACTAGTTGGTGTCTGCAGCTTCATCTGCGTGGAATATTTAGCCTTGAAATTCTATAGTAACTATTGGTGAAAGAATTTTTTAAATCAGATGAGTAGTTTCGAAGATTGTCTCCTACATCAACCAACAAACATACAAATTTTACTTTTTTATTATATTTAGTATAGATATGTTATATAGATTTTAATCAAAAATCTATAGATTGTATTCAAGAAAATGGATTGAAGATGTCTGTTTTTCATCAATCGTAGGTAAGGGTCCCAAAATTTCAGAAAGAAATTATAGAAAAGAAGTTTATATTTAACTAGCGACTCACTGCCGGCTTCGCCCGCGTCCGATGGCTACCAAATTTCACAGGATTACCCGCTGGACTAATCTGAAGATTGTCTGAAAGTTTCATCAAAATCGGTTCAGCAGTTTTGGAGTCTATAGGGGACATACAAACACACATCACTTATAATATTAAAACAGAAGATTAAACTGTACAATTTAAAACAGTGATTGACTAAGGAGTCTAGACTAGACAATGTTCTATCTCCAGTTGAATTCACCAAACGCTAAATTACATTAGAAGGAGAATTTAATGTGAAAAAAATGAGAAAAAAAAATGTAAATTATCTTTATATTCTACTAATTCCTTTTAAAAAAACAGTTAAAAATCTTATAAATTAATATTTTTTTTTAGAATTTATGAAATTTAATTTACTTTTGTGTAATGAAAATAGATATTTTAATGAAATGCTAAAACAAATTTGATAAATTCAATATTTATGTAGTTTTTCTGTGTAATTATTGCAAAATTTTGAATATTAAATAAAATATTAAATAAAAGTTTTAAAAAATCTACGAATTGCTCCTAAAAACATATTTAAATATGCCTTGAGTACATATTTGTCAGTGTAAGGAATGCCTTCTTTAGACAAGGTTTATTAACTAATATATACTTAGTTACCCATGACGATTCTAAACTAAGTTAAACAAAAACCAAGTGACACAGAGTGTAACTGCACTCAAACTAAGTATCATTGGCCCATCACAGACAAAGAGTCCACACACACAGACACACACTCATTAAGGCAACACATTTACATCACTAACACGCTGGCTGGACACGTGTTCAAAACGTTCGAACTTCAAATTGTAATGAAACTTTTGTTTAATTAATTTAAATATCGAACACTGAACGGTTTATTTTTTAATCTTTTTCTTGCCGCCAAACTGTCGTCGGCACCTCTATATTATTTATTATTATTCACTTCTGGCGTTTTTGTCACCGATTTTGATTTTGGAAAGCGCTTTTTACGCGAAACGGGCGTAGGAGAATTCTTTTGAATTTCGAACGGCGACCGTGGCCGATCGATTACTTAGTTATTTGGTACAAAAAATTTGGAATCTCATTTAACTACGGCGATAATTGTTTTTATTTTTAAATCCGTTATTTTTTATAATTTTAAAATTTTTTTAGAGAGTTCTTTTAGTGAACTACTAGATGTCTTTACCGCGAGGTATTCGCTATGGAACTCTTCCCGAGAGGTTGGTGCAAGGAAAAGCATTTTCACAACACATGGAAGGTTTTCTTCGGGCGTGCGCTTGTGTGTGTCGACACATATAGCGTCACACGTGTCTGTACGTCCAGACTTGAAGCTTCGTGCGCATGTGAGCACCGATCTTTGTTTGTGTGAGTATTTTATGACTATGAGTGCATCCCTTTCGAACTGCATAGAATTTATATGTGTGCGTTTTATTTTTTTTCTAAACGGCGCGGTCTCGCGTGTATGCGGACGAATTTTCATGTGAGCGTGTTCTGTTTTTCAAGCGCTCCACACAATTTTCAACTTTAAACTCTTACGATTAGTGAACAGTTTGTATTGTATTTGGGAATATATTTTTCAGTTTTATATCGGCGATATGAGAATCGTGGATGGCAAAGAAAACGTAAGAGGAATAAAAAAATGCAAGCATCGTACGTTTTCAGGTAGACACATTTTTCTTTAACCCATTTATAGATGTTTTTCAATGTGTGCGTGTGTGCTTGCATCTAGGGGGGTTGTGGGGGGGTTTCTTAAAAGGGTTGGGAGGGGGGGTGGACATATAAAAATGATAACGCATCGCAAGACGGCAGCTTTTATGGTTTTTCTTTATATTTTAAAGGTTTTTTTATTGCTGTGTTGCTCAAGACACGTAGGTAGGTAGGTGCCGTCATATAAAATGCATTTAAACATAGATCTATGTCTGTCCACTATGAAATAAGAACTTTTATAGTAGATACCTATTGGTATAATACCTATATATACTCCATGCCGCATGTATCTATCTTAGCGGATGCTTATAAGTATTATAAAGTAAACCTATTTTCTAATTTTCAGCATTCTAGACTTAAAGTTTTTGCTGTGCGTTTATAAATAATCAGTCAGGACAAACAATTTTATAAGTATAACTAAGTAGCTGACCCGACAAACGTTGTTTTGCCAAAAAATAAAAAAGTTTTGGGGTGGACCACCCTTAACATTTAGGGGTATGAAAAATAGATGTTGGCCGATTCTCAGACCTACCCGATAAGCACACAAAATTTCATCAAAATCGGTCCAGCCGTTTCGGAGGAGTTTGGCAACAAACACCGAGACACGAGAATTTTATATATTAGATGTTAGGATTAGTTTTGGACCGCAACTTTGTCAAGCACTTAAAATAAATATTTCAATATTATTTTAAGTTAAATATTTTCACATAATTATGATATTGTTAATAGAGTCTTAAAACTAGAAACTACTTAATAGAAATTATCCAATTTGTTATTAAGCTTTTACGACTTAGGGCCTCTTTCACCAACTACAAGTAAAGTGTTGATTAGTTACTTTTCAAGTAATGCTAATTGGCGAGTAAATTTTACGAGTATCTTGTGTAAATTTCATTGAAATTACCCTTGAGTGATGCTACTCGAAGATGGTGAACTTACCTTACTTTTTTACCGGTGACTTTAAATGGCGGTTAGCTTACTTGACACTTTACTCAGAGATGGTGAAAGAGGCCCTTAGTTATTTTGCGTGAAAGAGTAACAAGCGTGTATCTATACTTAAAAACTTTATAATATTTAAAATATTATAAAGTATAAAGTATTCTATAACTAGCTGCTGCCCGCGACTTCGCCCGCGTAACTTAGGTACTTATAAACCTTCCTCGAGAACCACTCTACCCATTAGTGAAAACCGCATTAAAATCCGTTGCGTAGTTTTAAAGATCTAAGCATACAAAGGGACATAGGGACAGAAAAAGCGACTTTGTTTTATACTATGTAAAGATACCTATTTGAAGTATTATAAATAAGAACAGAGATTGATTTTATGTCTGGGCAAATATATACAGACTAAGATAAAAATGTATGAATTAAATTTAGTGCTTAATACAAAATGTAGGTCTAGTCTTGAACTAGGTCACGACACCAGGTATAAACTGACTGTTGAAGTATTTACCGGGTTAGGTTAAAACTGGAATTATACATAGAATAGCACCTAGCTTCGGAGGGCTATGAATTAATCTATTTAAGTAGGTATTCTTATTTTGTAACCAGAGGATCATAGTCAGTAAGGGAGGAAAATTTAAACATACTAATGTTAATGTTATCCCTTCTTCATCCTATCCTATCTATCCTGAATGGTCGCCAGCACCAAAGATAATTGATTGGTTTCGCTGCGCTCGACTAGATAGAGCACTATACAAAAGCGATAGCTCCGTGAATGCGGCAACTTTTTATTGTAGTGTCTGTAAAACATCATCACTTTTTACACAGTTTTATTATATTTTTACACAGTTTTGCTACGCAAACTGGCATTTTATTATGCTCAAAATTTAACAAAACATTCGGGACGTACACATCGCAGACAGTTTGCAATGTGACTGAATCGGGTACGCCGAATTCGGCGTAGTATTTTTTGCCGCATTTTACAAGTACAACGGCGGTATCTAGACGAGGACAGCGAGACAAATCATTCATCTATGGGTAGCCACCATACGCCACCACTTGTAGCACCTGTGGGTGGCTCAAGTTGACCGTCAGCCTGTCTGTCCTCCTTTACTACCTACGCTCATCATCATCGTCATCATCTCAGCCGCAGGAAGTCCACTGCTGGACATAGGCCTCCCCTATAACTTTCCAATGGGACCGGTCAGAAGCAGCCTGGATCCATGCTACCTTTGCTCATCGGGTTATAAAATAAGAATACTAAAATACATTATTTCATAGGCCTCCGAAGCTAAGTGCTATCCTATGTTTCCCTGCGGAGTAAAAAGTAGGTACTTTTTTTGGTAGGTACCTTTTTTTAATACATAGAATTAAATCAAGATTAATCGGATCAATCAATGAAGTGTTACTAAAATAATATTAAAGTCTAACCTCTTACACCATCAGTCCACCATTAAATAAAGAGCTAGTCTGATAATGAGCCATCTTAGTAAATCAAACAACCCAAGTTAAAAAAGGCCCCTGACAAATAAATAATTTGTTGATACAAAACATCTGTCAGCCCATAACTTATCCAGTAATAAAAATAAGAATTTGAAATAAAATACAGTTTTCTGCCCCAGGTGAGGATCGAACTCACGACCTTAAGATTATGAGACTTACGCGCTGCCTACTGCGCCACTGAGGCGGTTAGGAGTTATTGCAAAATCATGCATATCCTTGTACTTACATTTATTTCATTTTCAGATAACGTGAAAAGTTAAAAATAGCTAATAGATAAGTTAAGTATTAATATCAATAACAAAATAAAGCAACTAGCAGTGCGTTTTATCCTTCCGATTGACATTATTTTGCTAAGTTATCCCTTCGTCCAGAACTGAAATCAATTGCATATTATTATATATATTTTATTTAAATACCTATTAGCTGGCGCTTGCTACTTCATCCGCGTTGAAAAATTAAAAATATAAAACCTAAGATAATGAGATATAAAGCCTGACATCTTTAGTGTTGTGACGACGGTGGCGCCGCCAAAATTTTTTATACTTTTAGACGATCCCTCGGGAACCTCCATTATAAAGGATAAAAAGTATAAAAAATATAAATCCATGTAATAAACCATCTTTGCCCGGCGCCCGCCTTGGTCGTAGTCACATCGATAAAAAGGACAGGCGTTATTCTTATATTTTTCATTGTTCTGGCGTACGAGGTCGCGGGCACTAGCTAGTCTTTATAAAAAAAATCATTTTTTCGTTTCGATTGTTTTTGAAATAAATTCCCAAGTTTGGTGATACGGTAATCTCGCAGAGATATACTATTTCGTTGGTAATACTTTTATCTAATGCCATAATCTATACCTACCTACATAAAATAAAAAATAAAAAAAATATAAATATAAAACATATAAAACGGTTTATCCTGACTGACTACCACCGCAGAGCCAAAACTACTAAGTCCAGAATGCTGAAATGTAGAACACAGGTTTATTTCATTATAATCATCTGCTAAGAAAGGATTTTTGAAAATTTCAACTCCGTACGAAGCCGGGTGCGGGCCACTAGTATTGCTTAAAGGTTGACAAAAAACCTACAAGACCTAAAACTGTGCAATTCACTGCACTCAATTTTGTGTCGGCTAAAAAACGAACAGAAACAGCACAGTGCGAAGCGAAAGAACTATAAATACGCCCATAGCATAACATAGTGGGTACGTAGGTATATACATATAGGATAAATATAAAATAGTATAAGAATAAAAAATATATGAAAGCAACAAAAATATGTAATTCTCAAGACGAGCTGGCACACAGGTAAGTTTGTATGTGCTGTGTTCGTGTGAAAACTGGCTAGAGACATGAATAGAGTGGAAATTCTATCTTAAAAAATTTTTATAGGATTAAATTTTGATTGGGTTTCCACTGCCAAGGATTGGAACTCGCTGCGCTATTCTGTGTATCCGAACTAATATAACCCAAATCTTTTTTGGTTCTATGAGCTCGCCCACGGCTATATGCTGGCCAAGAGCAAATCCATCAATAATAATAAAAAAAGGGTATCAGGCCTAATATTCTAGAATTTCTAATATTATTTTTTCTTCCCATCAAAGGTTTTTTTGTCACATTCCTTAAGAAAAAATAGGTAATTATTTGGATTTCATTTCTAATATTTATTTGTCCCTCAATAAAAAAGTGAGCCGTGTAGTGTTTAATCTCAATTCAATTTTTTTTAACTCTCTTTATTTGCAATCTGTTCTGAAAAACATTCAGCAAATGTTTGGGCAAAGTAAGCTGGTCATGAAGGGTACTAGTCCATTAACATATGCCCAAATTCTATTTCACTACCCTATAGATCTCCAGGGGTTTTTCTCTTGAGACGAGTGAATTTGGTGTCACTCTGCATTAGTTGCATCGCCAACAAGTTCGGGTGGTTCTTTATTTTTCTTTTGTATCTATTCATGATTTATTTAAGGTGTAAACACACGCCAATCCTAAAAATTTGCATTTTAAAAAAAATATGTTAGAAGAAACTGTCAATGCAATTGGTTTGAAAAAAAAATGTTATACTTAAACATGTGAAGAACAAATAATATTGTTTAGAATTTTCATTGAAGTAGTAGAAACCCCACAATAAAAGTTAGAACATAAGAAGAATTTGACTTATATTGAAATTTGCGCGCAAATGATTACTACATCGAATAATAAGTCAATATCATTTAAAAAAAATGTATTAATTTTTTAATTTTATTTTTTAATGTAGTTTTAATGAAAAGTACAAAAAACCACATTTATCAGGCCTGTTGAATTGTTTCCGCCGCCTCGGAACTCTAAATATATGGAGCTACAGTGTCTCAGTGACTGCGTTGAGGTGTGGATTACGTTTGTGTTTTTCGTGCGGAATTAGTATGATATATATAAACATTCTAAAGGTCATATCGGTGAAGGTCAAATCGTCAATGTCATTCGCCTTTGTGAATCCCTTAATTTCTTTATGTACAGTTCTGATTTGAAGATCATGATGCAGTTGGCGATTTGTCACAAACCAAGGGGCATCAGTAAAGTTCTCAGGACTTTTGGTATTTATTTGTCCCTCAATAAAAAGATGAGCCGTGTAGTGTTTAATCTCAATTCAAATTTAAAAATTAAAAATTTTGACATTTAAAGAAAAAGTTAAGATACAAATGCCAAAATTTCATTGTGATACTTGCCAAGATTTGCGATTTTGAACAAACAAACAAACAAACAAACAAATGCAACCGTGCGAAGCCGGGGATCGGACGCTAGTAAATAATTAAAATAATATAGAAAAAAAAATATCATTCTACGGATTCTCTGTGAGCTATTGCTAGACCAAATACGTAGACATCACATGTGTGAGTGTATTGCACCTTCACGTATGAACTAACATGGATCTTAAAAACAAGACCTAGACTAGAAGAGATAATAAAATATATTATATTATGATTTATTATTTACTTATAACTTATAAAAGGAATTTCGCTATTGAAAATAATACACAGCACAATATTGAAATTACTAATAACAGTGATAGGACACATTGCATTCCGCAGTATAAACTAGTAGCTAGTGCCCGCAAATTAGTCAGCGTTGAAAAAAAAACAACCAATATAACGCCTGACATCATTGTTGCTATTAAACTTTTGCCAGGCGTTACATATATAGTTTACTTAATATTAAATGATCCCTTAGGGAAAAATACTTTTTCTGGATCAAAGGTACCCTATTTCCTTTCCGGCATTCCTGACAATATGTAATTTTATGATGCTCGGTTGAGTTGAGTAGCTAAGGCGTGAAAAGGTAACAGACAAACAGACAGAATTACTTTCTCTCTTACAATATTAGTACATATAGTATGGATCTGTCAGGGTGCGATAACCAACCCCTAACATAAATAACATTGTACACTAAATTTATGTGATATATTTTTTAAATCTTCATTCACATTAAACTTTTATGTCATGTTTTAGGGATTTTTACCTTGATTCACGTTACACGAAACTCCATCCATGGCGAATAGAGGTAAGAAGGGCTAACTAATATGGCTATAAAGACATTACCCACTCATGTTTGAAGGTATAAATAGACTTTTAGACACGTCATGTACGGGATACCTTTTAAAGTATAGCGATATGCGGCGTTGTCACACAGGTCATCTGAAGAATTACTTCCGAATACTCCCGAAAAAAAGAGATTTTTAACACTTTCATGGCCTTTATCTAAAGTCACACCCATAAGGCGTAATGTCCCAAAACATAAAACAGCACACATAAAACACCTATGGGTATTTTATAGAAAATACTCGTATATATCATGTTCCATCCAGAAGTTATAAATCTTTGTGAATGTCAACCAACACATATAAAGATTTCATATACCTACATAGTGCAAACCGAACTCATATCGTACTTACGTCCTTATAGTGCGGGGCCTTAAGAGTACACATCATTACAAATTAATTTAGTACATTATATATTTTTTTTATTAAACCCAATATATTTGGTAGAGGATACGATAATGCTGAAAACGATGGTAATGATGTGTTTGGTTGTTATGTTTAATTAGTAATATGTATTTAGTATATTATTACATAATAAAATTATGTATATTTAATATAAGATTAGTATTTATAATATATAGGGGAAATATGTACAAAATGACATATAGTTTTGTTTTTGTATCATAACTGTCATATCATATCCTATTTAGTAGTCAATAAATAGCGATAATTAATTTTCAGTATCAATCTTTAAACTATTATTTTACGTAATTTTAATTTCATCTTTATATGTAATATAAATTATTGCTTGACTTATTGTCTCTATAAGGCATTATTATATTATAATCAATCAGTGAGAAAAACAGCATAGAATGTTCCTCAAAATTATTATCATCTAAGTTTCCTTTACTGAAAAATGTTTTATGTTATTTTTACATGGATGGATGGCTTTAATAAGTTGAATATATGGTTGTGTATGAATAGATATAATTACCACTTATATACTAACACATATCCACATAAGACAAAAGAACATAATCGCGATATAATAACCATCAATCAGTTACACACCATCCGCGTGGTCCCTAATTAAACACATATAAAGCATGTTTTGTATTGTGAGAAAGGAAGCATACAACCAATAAAATTGTAGCTTAAATCCAGTAAGGACACCATCATTTTATAAGAATAGACGAATAAAAGTTGATGACTTTTTTTGGCCACAAGTGTACAAGAAAAGCTTCGTACGGTCCGAAAATAAAAGTTGAAAAAATTCCATGAATTTAATGCAACGGTAACAGAAATTGCCAATACAAACCTGCGAACTAGAAGGTAAGTACTCACGTTTTTACTATTTTTTAAAGCCATAATATTTTAGAAATGTTTAATATTTACAACAGTGGCAGACAAGTTGATGGTCCTCCTGACGGTAAGTGGCTATCGTCCTAAGGGATACAAGTTCTTAAGAGAATACAAGTTACAGCAAGAAAAGGGCTGCTGCTCTGCTTATCCTAATAAGGAACTTAACTCTAATAAGGAGCTTGAAGAAGCCTTTTTAGTTTTTTTTTAAATATACATTATTACTAGATGTTGCACGCAAATTCGCCTGCGTACCAATACGTCAGCATATAAAATATAGACTATGTTACTCGCTGATAATGTAGCTTTCTATAGGCGAAAGAATTTTTAAAATCGGTCCAGTGGTTTACAAACAAAAATACAAAAATAAAAAAATACAAATATTTTCTCTTTATGATATTAATATATTTTTAAAATCGGTTCAGTACTTTTTGAGTTTATTCATTACAAACAAAAACACAAATCTCTTAAGATTTTCTCTTTAAGATATTCGTATATATTTCTTTGTATTTCAATGTAGGCAATCATTTTCTACTAATATTTGTGAGGATGGATATGTGGATGTTTGTTACTCTTTCACCCAAAAATGTATGAAATTTGTCACTAGTTTGTTTTGAATGAAATTTAGAAGGAAGTAATATTTCTATAGAAACTTAAATATATTTTTCTGCTATCTCTACTTGCTATCTCTTTTGCTATAAGTTATAGTTTCGGATAATGCATTAGAGAAGTTCTTTATGGGTTGGAATATTCTCATGTCTATGTATAAAGTATTTTTATATATATTTATAACAACTTTTATGTATTCACAGTTTTTAGCAATAAAACCAGATAATGGCAGTACTTTAAGTTCATCTTGTAAACACATTATTTTGGATACTTACACGATTCCTGTTATTTTTTCACCTTATATCCTGAATAAGTAATTCGATGTTTAAAAGTTGAAATAAGCCTCAGACACTCAACTATAAAAAAAATTAAGTGTAATCAAAACCAAAATCACTGATTTCTTTTAGCTTGGATTTAAGTGATTTTAATCTCATACTATGTTTTATTATTATACATACATACTATGAATTTGTGTACAAAAATTGTATAATTTTTGAGAGGAATGTACATAACATAAACATGTACATACATAACAGCTATGATAGGAAGGCTTGACTCTCTTTACTTGAACCATTGCTTGATGATGCATGTGGAGAGAGGCAAGTCTTAGATGTTAATAAATTAAGTTAAGTTTATGTGTATGTGTAATAATACTAACACTAGGTTTATAAGATGTATTACTAACACTTTGGGTCTAAGTAACCTAAATAAAGAAGTTTATTATTATTATTATTATAACATAAACATAACATAACATAAATTTTATGACAATAATGATATCCTTCGAGAAACCCCGAAGGATATCATTATTGTCATAAAATTTATGTTATCTTAGTACAAACAATTTTTTTTCCGAAATCCTAGTGAAAATAGAGTAAGTAACGATTACTTTGATCGTTACTTGTAAAGATTTTTTTGATAAGTAATTTCTTTGATACCTATAACACGTAGCCCTTTTTAATGTTAAGGTCGACATACAGGCTGACGGTTCACTGATGGCTGACTTGATCGAGTGATCAAGTCAAAATATTATTTCAAATTTTTTTTTTCAAATATGGAGTACCTAACTAGCTAGTGAAACCCCTTCCACTAAACTAGGAATTTTCATTTTAAGTCATGACAATCAAATTTAGTACCTCTTACCTCCATAGGCAAAGTTAAAACTTAATTAACAGTTCTCAAAATAATTAGGTAATGTTTACATGAATAAAATACACCAAAAATGTTGAATTTCTGTTCAACAAAATGGGCATATCCTGCGCGCAACCGCCGTGCGGTGCAGCCAATGTTCCAATAACGACTTTAATATCTTGTACATCGGTTTATTGAAAGTTAAATGGCCGCCGATTACATTGTATAACCGTGTAAGTGCCTACCGAATTATTTTACAATAAACTTTAAAGGGTTTCGTGAACGGATGTTGTACTTTTAAATTGAGATTTACGGAAGAAGCTTAATGACTAGCTGTGTCCCGCGATTTCACCTGCCTCAGCTTCTATTAAGGGGTCATAAGCGTGATTAGATTTCCGACGGGGTAAACTTTGGAACTGAACTTTTTAAAGTTGGATTTGGTTTGGATTTTGAAAGTAGTGGCAGTTTTTGTGGGCAGCCCGTTTGGCGGCAGTAATCCAGAAGACCATCGTGAAATAATAGCATATGTGCTGTTGGTTTTCAGAGCCCATTACCCCATATGCCTTCCTTGTCCTTAATTTTTCTATGGTCATCAGCGCACTTTCGCACATATGGCGTTTCGTTGCTTCTGTTATAAGAGGACCTGTCTGTCAGCTTGTCTGTCGATCTCAACAAAAAAATAAAAAAATTTTTATAAAAGTAATTATCTTCTGCTAACAGTTTGTATTTCAAAAGTTAATTTCGAAGAATATTTATAATATATGGCTTGTTTGTTCAAACAAAAAGCTGATTAAGCCACATGTAATTTACCTACAGCATACATTTTGTTACCAAAAAGAGCATTTTTGCTGGTAAAAAAAGGGATATTTCTGTCTTTATTTCTATAGATAAATGTTTCAGGTCAACTTAGTAAATGCTCATTCATGCACAACAGTAAAGTTATCTGTGTCTGAATGTCAAAACAATCTAATATTAATTCTAATGACAATATAGATCTAGTTTATGTAATACAAAAACTCCTGTTTTAAAGGTCCGGTTTGAACACGCCCGAAATGTTTGTTTATTTTTTAGGCACGCGTCCGTACTTTTCGTGGTATTTTTTGTAACAGGTAGTAGGTACATACCAATATAATTATGTATATCAAAAGAATTAGGAATATTATTCAAAAAGTGCCAATACTATAAATAAACTTGCCTATTCTGATATATTGAATCTGAATCTGTGATTCTGAATATTTGAACCTTTTTTTTATTAAAATTTATTTTTTTCTTTGTTTATGCTCTGCTGCTTGTGTAGTTGGAAATGTTTTGATAATTGCATACATGTATATGTAATTTAGACTTCTGTATTTTGTTATTAATGTCCTCATCAATATAATATAAGTAGATCTATATATTCCGTTCTATTCTTGACTTTACCTAATTATAATATTAGTATAGATTTATTTCACGTTACTCTCCTATAGGTTGTGATGTGGTAGGTATGTGTGTAAACGAAAATGTACCTTAACCTTCTACCTACTATGCACTATCCGAAACAATATATTTTTTTCAAGGAGAATCGTTACAGAACAGTAAACCAACATCGTTAAGTTGACCACAAGCCCGGATGACCGATGATTACGACCCGCAATCAGGGTGCTGGCTGACTACTGGATAAAATAAAAAAAAACTTGTGATCAAATTTAAAAATCGAATTTATACCATC
This sequence comes from Synanthedon tipuliformis, assembly GCA_947623395.1. Lineage (NCBI taxonomy): Eukaryota > Metazoa > Arthropoda > Insecta > Lepidoptera > Sesiidae > Synanthedon > Synanthedon tipuliformis. The sequence goes on along the minus strand of OX392432.1, from coordinate 1,406,823 downwards.
CTCCATTACAGCTTCTGTAATCTAAACGGAATATGGAGTGAAATAATAATTACCAAATAAAAACTAGTCAGAATTTTGTGGACAATATAGTGAAACCGGTTTTATAAACATGTAGTGCGTAGGTCGGTGTTGCCATAATACTTAATTACCTAATTTTTATTTGTTTTTATTGGTTAAAAATATTGGTTTATAAATGCGCGTAAAATGTGATTCCATCCTGCTTATAGATTTTTGAAGACTGGTTTTGTCTATATTATGATAAGTCTAGCTTTATGGTTAACTATTTTGCCCGCAACTTCATCCGCGCCCCTTTTTCTTGGGTGTTTAAAACAATATTATTGCTCATACATTTTTCTCGGGTGTTTTTTTTTTATATTTTTGGATGATCCCGAGAACAGTACATTTTCTGGATAAAAAGCACCCTGTGTCCTTTTCTGTATCCCTGACAATGTGTATGCAAAATATCATGATGATCGGTAAGTAGGTAGTTAAGGCATGAAAAAGTAACAAACAAACTCTCTTTCCTATTCATAATAAGTAAGTATTAGGATGTGTCCCATTAAATTATTAGATGGTATGTTATGTGTAAGCTATTATGCATCACCAGAAAGACGCTGTGTTATCATACACACAAATCTACTAGGTAGGTATATAAAGGCATTATGATAAAAGGTATGAGAAAAGATGAGGATAAAGGGATATTTTTTCAAATTAAATCATTAGTTCTAGATAAAAACTCATTATAGCAAATACATTTAAAAATAAACTCACAACTAACGAAATTACAAAATTTGCCCCCTAATTGAATGCATTCGAGCAAAAGAAGAAAACAAGAACAGCGATTCATTAAGGCATCCGAATTACACCGCTATCATTAAACATTATAAGTCCCGAAAACAATAATATCTGGCTGGTTATAAAGAAAAAACCATTAGTGCTCGAGAAAAAAAAAAAAAAAATCAAGATGGCCGTGGAAAAAAGGTGAATTTGAATTTCGAACGGAAGCTGCAGCGTTCGCGGCGAGCGGAACGAATTTTGTGTATCATTAAAGCTTCTTTATGTCTTATTTGATACGCCGATGTTTATTAGAACTCTTTGATTACTTATCAAGTAGATTATGTCGTTACATCTAATAAACACGGGCGTAACTCTGTTAAAACAGATAAATAACGTAAGACATTCCATGAACATTGAAACAACTTTTTGTTCTAAACTCAAAACGCATTTTTTGTATATGGCTGTGGCTTAAAAATTAAAGAGTATCACGCGTCAAACGAAAAAATAAATACACGAAGCCCCCTCCTCCCTTTCGAGCCTCACGTGATTAAAAGACGATCCCTAACAAAACTTACAGTACTCTCATTACGTCACCAAAATGGCGGCCAGGGAAATTGCTGTTTGCGGTGCTTATTACATATTGATCAAAACAATTTAATATTGGCACTACACAATTTAGGCATAATGCAGATAAGTATTATGTTTTATCTTCATTCTTTGCTGTGGGTTTAAACAAAACTATAGACTTTCAAAATACATTCACCGCCCCCTCTAGGTGCTGTCAATACCATAGTTGAGCGTTTTACGATGTTTTCCAGTCAGATGGGTGTAACCATTTAAATGTAAACACATTGATTTAAGGTCAGCAGGCACACAGTGAGCACGGCGTCGTAAAATCTTGGTCACACAGCGAGCATTTCGTGCAAAGGTGGCTCGTGGGTTAATATGTAAAAGTATGTAAAAAAAAATCTATTATATGGCTAACATTAAATTCCTAGTTAACATTTCTGCAATTTAAAAATTTATTATTAGAACATACTAGCTGCTGCCCGCGACTTCGTTCGCGTTCTGGATGAAATATGTACCCTATGTCCTTTCTGGTGTCCCAGACAACGTGTATGCAAAATTTCGTGGTGATCCGTTCAGTAATTTTTGCGTGAAAGAGTTACAAACATCCATACATACATCCATACAAACTTTCGCATTTATACAATCTTTACAAGCCATTGTGTGGCTTCCTAGGATGTGACTACGCTTGTGCATCAAGGGGCCACACTCGCACAAGATATGCATTGGATATGCATGCGACACTCTCCTGGTGAGACTCCTGTACTAGTGAGACTCCTGTACTAGTGAGACCCCTGTACTAGTGAGACCCCTGTACTAGTGAGACCCCTGTACTAGTGAGCCTCCTGTACTAGGCAACGGTAGCCCACCTTACATCAAGTTGACCGCCCCGTCAGCCTGTATGACGACCTTAATCTTAACCTGTGTTCTGAGCCAATAACCCTATTGCCAATACCTTATTGGCATTAAGTTTAAAAAGCTCTTAAAACGAATTCTGAAGTTTCCAATTGCAACAAATAGCCAACAATTATTTGTTTTTTCAATATACGGATGTCGCTTTCAGAAACGGTGATAAGGTGGAAACAAAACAAAGGAGTTTTCCCATTTTGTTCTATTATTTTGTTCTTATATTAGTAGAAAAAAAATGGAATTTTTTCCCATTTGTTCTATTCGGTACTAAATTTAGTTAGTGTAGAATTTACAAGAAATATACAACGAAATTGCTTTGAAAATAATAATAATTACTATTGTACTTGAATATGTGAGAATTGTTTAGAATTTTCTTTAAAGTAATAGAAACTCCACAAAAATAATTAAAACACGAGAATAATTTAACACTTATTGATAAGTGCTTAATCTTTTAAAATTTGGGCCCAAAAATCCCAGTCTCGTTTCGTCTGCGGATTTCACAGTGATTCACAATACAATTTTATAAACAATGGGCGTGAGGCCATAAAGAACCGAAATATAAAAAGCTATCGTATGTTTATTACACAGTAAAATTGTAAGTTTATTATTTGGCAATAAATAATGTTGGCAACTTGAGAAACGTTTCCAATGTCAGACAGTGATACCAGCATATTTGTTTAAGCAATGTTGCAAGGTTGTGTGAGGAGTTATTTATGGGACGTAAAGGAATTTCTATTCATAAGTTACTTATCTCTATTAATATTATTAAGAGGTGAAGTTTTTATATTTGTTTGTTTGTATGTAGATATATGAGGTAATAATCTTCGAAACTACTTATTCAAATTTAAAAAAAATATTTCACATATAGGTAGTTAGAATAGAATTCATGTTGGACATAGACTCTACTCATCGATGTCATCAAAATGAAAAAGGCTTTTTCGTGGTAATCTAATTTGAAAAGCAACAGCATTTGCTTCAATTCACATTATAATATATGTATTTACACGTCATCACATGAATTTCGCACGTTGTCCTGGCCTATCTCTTTTTTGTATTCATGAAAATACTACTTTCACCCAGAAAAATTTAATGTTCCCAAGATACAACGTCTGAAAAAAATATATGAGCAATAAAGATCTAGTAAAACGCTTAAGAAAATCGTCAATCACTTTAGCCGTTTTGAAGCTACTTGTACGTTTTTAAGCTTTATTCAGGTAAAGGTTTTAAAAGTATTTTGATTTTTTAACGTACAAATAAAGAGGCATACATAAATCAAATATTTTCCTCGGATAGTCGCGTCAAAATCAAAATATCAACAGGTGTTAATAATATAAATACTCATGATGGATTAAAAAAAATACTTACCTCATCTATAATAACTTTTCTAATATTTTAATCTAATATTACTTTTCTAATCAGTAAATTACTTACCTCAATCACATTTTGATTGCAATAAGACTCCAGGGGCGGCAGAATTCCAATGTCAAGCTAGTATCAAACACGAAATAGGGTACGCATACATTTTCCCACCAAAACTAACCGCGAAACATTATAGCGACCACGTAAACATAACCTAAACACACACGCTGACTTCAAAAATAATAAACATCACAGAAAACTAGAGAAAAAACGCTATAATAAGCACGCGAAAACGACTGGAAGTCGTCTCTGAAACGCCGGGACGCAAATTAAGTCGATACGTAATTAAAACTGGCACCCACACACACAAAGAACAGACATAAAAATACTGGCCGGACAGAAAAAAAGTATAGATTTAAAATTTGCCCGGTATAAATTTGTGTTTTTTTCCACCAGTCTACTTATGTACGCAGACATGCGCAGTAAAGGGTTAAACGGATATAAACCGACAAATTACGTGACGATAGGCCACTGATGCATTTCTTTTTAGATTGAATACTTTTTAATACTGTCGCGTTATAATCTAATTAGTTCCTCAGTGTTCTGTGTTCAAGATGGCGTTTCAGTAGATATCTGTCAATATTCGCCAATGTTTTGTTTTGTTTTGTTTATTGACATTGTGTTCACAGTAAAAGGTGATAGTTTCTTATATTTTAATCACTTAATAATACTAAAACAGCTGTGCCCGCGACTTCGTACGCGTTGTAGTGTGTTTAAAACAACTAAGAGGAGACTAACATTTTTCCAAGACAACAAGTGTCTTAAATATTAATCCAGATAATGAACTACCTGTGTGCCAAATTTTATCCAAATCCGTTTAGCCGTTTTTGTGTTATGGAGGAACAAACATCCAAAAATCCAAACATACAAACTTCCGCAATTACGAGTATAATAATTATTTATCGTAAGAAGTTTGTTACAGTAACGTTTTATGTGTATTTTATGCAGTTGGAGCTTAGTTTTTCTTTTTGTATGGTTTTTTTTTTTTGTAATATTAAAACTGTTTACACAGAAAGCTTTGAGATATTTTTTAATACTTATAAAAACATCAAACACAATATTTTTTATGATACAGCTACAAATGTTTTTAATGAATTTGACATTTCCATTTTTTTCTCATAAAACACACCAAAAATCTCAATGTGTTAATTAAAAATAGTCATATCTTTCTATTTCTAGTTACCAATCATAAATTGCATATTTAACAATATCTCAATAGAGCTTAAAATAGAATATATCATATAATGATATATTTTGCACAGACTATATTTATGAAACTGTTAATTTAGGTAACAAGGAAAATTGTAAATTAAAATTTAAAATTTCTAAATTTAAAATTTTAAAATAACCTGAAATCTATATCAGCGCCATCCGTCGTCATTGGAAGGAAACAGTTTTTTCAGTACCCGTTTTTTCAGCGTACCGTTGCAAGAGCGTTAAGAAAAACGTGGCAGAGGGCGCAATAGAGCTTTTTTCCTGTATAAATTCTTTCGCGCCAGTGATTAGTAAAACCACATAATGACAGCGCTAATAGCTATCTGTAACAGCTGCTATTGGTTGATTATACCTAAATGGGTCAGAAGAAATATATAAGATTTCAAATACTGAGGATTGTGAAGTGTTAGGAGTATTAGTACAGTGAGTCGATGGCTATGTATATTATACAGTGGTAATTCAGTTTTTTTATGATAATCTTGACAAACACTGACGATTCACTAGATGATACCACCGCTTTCGAAATCTAGACCAGAACTTAAAAAAGTTCATTTATAAAAGTTGACCTTACTGGGAATCGAACCCAGAACCCCTTAGACAGAGCGTTACTGCAAGCAAATTAACAACTCATCCGAACAACGAATATCGTATCCTAGGAGTGCCTGCAGCTCAAATTGTTTTTCAATTTCATGTGTGGTGTAAGAATCACTAGCTTTACCAGTGAAGGAAAAAGGAATAGAAAAGAAACTCGTACAATGAGAAAACCGAGAAAATGTGAGTTTGTTCTCACACATCGAAACACTACCGTGTTTTTTACTGTGTGTGTGTAATAACTGTGGTAATAAAAATAATTGCATTGCGATATTTTATAGAAATTTGACCGGGTTCGATTTCTGGTTCCGTATTTAAAGAAGGTTGAGGTAGTTTTTCTCAATTAAAAAATCAAAACCTTAGTAGGTAGATAAGAACAAATCGCATATGTTATGGTTCAGATTTGTCCTCACTGACCCAATTGTATTTTTTTTTACTTACATTGCTATAGGTACTCAAACAATAATAAGTTTAATATATCCCAAAGAGGTGATTTTGACCGCTGCTAATATATTTTTTTTTTTTTTATTGCAATAAATCATAGATGGTCGCCTCGATTTGCACTAGCCCCAAACGGAACCTGCGAAATAAATCGTCAAGATGACGCTTCAGATCAAGGCGTGGCACACATCAGTCGCAGACTCGCAAAAAACGGGAAGAAGCGATTTTTCACTATCATCTGCGTTGTGACAACCCTCCCCGCGTGACACCGTTGCATCTAGGGTTGTCGCTCTCGCGATTTTTAGGTCAATGAACTTTGATATCGTAAAACAAACATAGAGTACTAGCAACCCGCTCCCGGCTTCGTCCAGGATGCAACTTTATAATATCTAGTATATTGAAGGGCGATTGACGAAGGGATTTCACTAATTTCTATAGGTTCGATTGATGTGAAGTTTGGTAGGTTTATTTTTATTGCGGTGGTATTTCCATGACATGGTTTTATGTTTATAAAATCTAGACTACTTACTAGCTGGCGTAAAATAAAAAAAAAATGTAGATGATCCCTCGGAAACAGTCCTTTTTTTCTGGATGAAAGGTAACCTGTGTCCTTTCCTGTTTCCATGACGACGTAAATGCAAAATTTCATGATTGGTTGAGTAGTCATGAAAGGTAACGGACAGACAGAGTTACTTTAACATTTATAATACTAGCTGGTGCCCGCGACTTCGTACGCGTTCTGGATGAAAGGTAACCCTTTATATCCTTTCTGGTGTCCCAGACAACGTGTATGCAAAATTTCATGGTGATCGGTTCAGAAGTATCATACATCCATAAAAACTTTCGCATTTATAATATTAGTACGGATTAGTATGGATATATTTCAAAATATTAGTATGGATATTATAGTTTAGTATGGAATGTGTTATTCTGATGTAAAGCTACAATTCTGTAAAATTTATTTTACAGAAAAAATTTTTTTTATTAATTATATATATTATATAAATAATATATATAATTATATAATATAATAATAGGAAACAGGATGTAAATTAATGGAAAAATGTAAAAAAATCAGGGTTTTCTTTAATAGTTAGTCGCTATCAACTTGACTTTTATTTTGCAATATTTGAACAATATTATTAAAAATGTGATTTATTCTACATTATTCATAACCTTAAGTTTTTGGTAGTTCAATTAGGAGTTCAATTGATTGAACTATTTAGACTATTTATTTTCAGTAGTTTATTAGACATAATTTGTTAAACAAAATGGTCTTCAAGATATTATTTACATATTTATTTTATTTAAGATAGTAGGTACTAGACATATTTACATTAAAACTGATAGAAAAAAGGACTTATATGTACGTATCTAATAACAAAACTAAATTTAAAATTGTAATTTATATTGCTTATTGCTAAATAGACTTATTATTGTAATTTTTTTCATAAAATAGAAGTGGAATCTTCGCAGTCTCAAACTTGCAGCAGCAGTAACCTTACAGAAGCACATAAAAATCAAATTCTATATAGGTTCAAATCCTTACTAATATTATAAGTGTCAATGTGAGTTTGTTTGTTACGCTTTCACGCAAAAACTACTGAACCGATCACCATGAAATTTTGCATACACGTTGTCTGGGACACCAGAAAGGACATAAGATACCTTTCATCCAGAACTCGGACGAAGTCGCGGGCTTTAGTTAGTATACTATATTTATATATATAAATTACGTGTCACGTTGTTTAACGCCAATGAACTTCTAAATTACTAAACTGATTTTGATAAAACTTCGTAACTATGTGACTTCGTAACTTCCACCTTCCTTGTCCGAACTGCTATGGAGTGGAACTCACTGCCTGCGTCTGTGTTTCCCCAAAATTACAACCTCGGGATCTTCAAACGTAGGGTAAATGGGCATCTACTAGGTAAGCGTGGTCCACCTTCGGCCGCATCTGCACCTAACATCAAGTGAGATCGAGGCCAAGCGCTGCCTTGACTTATATAAAAAAAAAAAAAAAAAAAAAATGATCCAACCTATCTTAGGTTAGTCTTTATTTTGAACCCGGGCAAGCCAGGAGCATGTAGCTAATTTTTTATATTTTTACTGTCTTACGACCGGGCTACACCGTGAAATAAAAATATGTGCGCTGTTCTCTTTTGAGAAACTTTTGAGAGAATAAATGATGCTAGAACCTGTACCTACTTATCCTTTATCGCACTTGTAACAACAATTGTGTTGCTTGTGGTAAAAGCAACGAATGACCATCCCATCTACAATCAAGTGCTCCAGAGAAGGTTGGATTACACTGACTCCACTCGCCTACTGACAATTCTAATTATCAATTTAATTAGAAATCCATTGAAAACAACATTTCATAATGAATACTTTATACTAAGTAGTATTTTTAACAGATAAACTTTGCCTAAAAAATTGATCATAGAAAAGTGATGGTTTCTGCGTGGATTGTATTTTTTATTGTGTCTTAGTTACTTATTTTTATGTGCGGAATTAGGAACCTTACCATACATTTGTAGAACAAAAGTGCACCTTCCTTCAAATGTATCCTTCCTTGTTTATTGCTCTTTTCATGAGTGAAATTTTATATATTTATTTTATAAATTTTATATTTTTTATTTTGTGGCAGTTGCCTTTTTTATATAACATGGTGATTGTGACTTCGTCCAAGTTAAAAAATAAAAGATAATATCTTTTTTCTATTTATAATATTATATAATAAGATAATTAAAAAATAATAATTATAACGCCTGACAAAATATTATACTTTTGCCAAGCGTTGCATATTTATATTTAAAGACAACAGCATAGCAATTATAGTTTTACAGGCGTTAGTTTTTTTTTAGTTTTGATGATCTCTCGAGAACAGTACTTTTTTTCTGGATGAAAAGTTTTCAAATCGGTTGAGTAGTTTCGAGATATATTTATAAGCTTTTTTTTCGCATGAGTAAAACGGATCAATGAAAATTTGGATCTCTTCGGATATCTTTTTAGAAACTTTTATCTGTTTAGAAAATCAAATAAGTTAAAAATCTTAAACCTAACTAGAAATATGATGTACCTACAATGGTTCAATGGGGTAACATCAAATCAGGCATCATTGATAATAATTATTATTTAAACTCATTTCGGCATTTTATTTAATTTAGTTAAGCAAGTAATTGTGACATAAAACTAGACATTTTGAAAAACTAGAAATTTTCAGACAATAGACATTTTGAGACATGAGATACTGGACATTCTTTGAGACTAGACAATTTTATAGATCTGGTCATTTTGGAACACTGGACTCTGGCATTTTGGACATTCTGATCTGAACCTCAGCAGGACGTCCATTGCTGGGACATAGGCCTCCCTCATAATTTTCCAATAAGACCGGTCAAAAATACTCACGTTAATAAAGATTATGTTGTGGTCCTTTTTTACATCAAATAATCCTTTTATGAACAATTTTTCATTTAAACTGAAAATAAACTGAGAAAATAAAAAAAATAATTTTCTATTTTCTCAAAGCGACAACCCTAATGTTGTAAGAAAAGCTCACATATTAATGATGCAGGAGTGCGGTTGAAAGTACAAGGTTTGTCTTTTAAATTAATTGTTTCACTGTACGAGTGTGTTCGGGGCTTTAAGACGAGACGAGTTCTGTGTTGTGTTGACGAGCCCTGTACTTGACGCTGAAGCATCTCTTTTCTCCTTTGAAATACTTACATTTCAAAGGAGAAATGAGAAAAAAAGTCAAGAAAGCAGACGTTTTCAACATTTTAATTGGTCATATGAACCTTCAAAGGTGACTCTGGTCTAGATCTGGCAAGTAGTGGCAGGTCACACTGCAATTTGCAGTCTTGGGGAGCCGGTCCGACGATCGTAAGCAACCCCTTAAAGAAGACCAATGTGAAATATCAGCATGTGCTCTGTGTCGTATTCGGTGATTGAGTATGGTATGTCAGAGGCCATTTCTCTAGTACCAAGTACTAAGGTAGAACCAAGTACCAAGTAGCGCTTCTAAGCGTATAAGTGGTTATCCTATTTGTGTTAAAAACCAGAGATGCTATGTCTTTTTGTGAAAAAGAATTAGTGTGTAAGTAGAACAAATAGTTGAACATATTGGAATTTAAATTCCCATCTGTTCTATCAACATGACCAAGATAGAACAAATAGGAAAAAATCCCATTGGTTCTGCTTATACAAATGGGAATACAACTGGCAATATTTATATTCAGTAATATTGTCATTATTACTGAATATAAATTTTCCTTAAGTAACTTTTATATTTATAATTTTTGAAATCGTGGTTTCTCACCAATTAGTGTACCCTGCGGTTTGAAAGTCTGACCATTTGAAACTGTGACCTTTTGAAACTCTGACCATTTGAAACGCTGACGTTATGGGACCAAACCTAACCTCTAAAATAATAAAAGGTTCGAAATTTCATTTCGTTACGCCTCTGTACACGAAACTTAACCGCTTTTTATTACAGTAAATTGAGGCATTTTTTTGAGACATCACAAAGACAATTAGTTACATCGTCACAAATTCACAATTCCGCTAAATTTCCCGGGACACTGGGCGACCGAAATAATCCTGTGGAATCATTCGAGACGTTTATCTTGATGTCTCTGTCTTTGTTCACACACAAAATGTTGTAACTGCCAATAACAAAAACTACATCGTCTTCTGGAACACTATTTAAAATAAAATAAATATTTAAAGGAAATTTATAATGTTTTATAATATATAATGTGTAAATATATATAATTTAGGATTAGATTTTATTTTAAATAACCAGTAGTTATGTTATGTAAAATTTATTTATAAATTTATAAAATTTATTATTTATTTTATTTATAAAAATTTTTACGATTATGGATGACAGAGATTTGATAGACCGTCGCCTTGTAACACAAATTTAATTAGATGGAAACGTAAATAATACATAAATACGTAAATAAGCATAACGTAAATAGAACCTACGGAAGGTTCTATTTACGTTATGCTTATTTACGTATTAAATATATTTTAGGATGATTATTATCTATTATTATCTTTTAGGACATTTTTATATTGAAAACCGTATTAAAGATAACTAAAGTAAGAACAGTCAGAAGCGGACTTTAATTTAGTATGTAATTGAGAGTAAATTTAGTACATATTTATTTATTTATTTTAATTTACTTTTTATGTTATGAATAAGTATTATGTTACACATAACATAAAATAGTAAGTATAAATGTATTTACTTTTATATTAAAAGAAATACATTTTTAAATTTTTTTTAAATTTTAATTTAAAAATATATTTTAATTTAATTTAATTATTTATAATTTATTTTTAAAATTTTAAAAATATACCAACCCAATAAACCAATTGCCGAAGATAGAAAGAAAATGTATTTTTCAGTAAGTATGACATTGAGATTTGATTATTGTGACATACCAGATTTTAGTTCACAATAGAGTCCACCCCCGCGTATCGTGTGTAACGGTCTTTCTTGATTAATGACGTCACAGGGAGATGTCGTTAGCCGGGGGTGTTCCGATCATTTTCTCATGGGCGCGGGGTCGATTTTACAGTAATTTCTTTGTTTCGTAAAAAGTTATCCGTTAATTACATAGTTCAATGCAGATTTCCTTAATTTACATGTTTACCTACTAAACATAAAAAAAAATATTTGGGTCAGGCAGGACGTGTAACTTGTACAAACGACTCAATATGATAAGATTATAGAAGACTAGTGACTCACTCCCAGCTTCGCTCGGGATACAATTATGTTAATCTAGGTAATCGTCAATGTATCAGTGAATACCGCATGCAAAACGGTTAATTATGCTTAAAAAAAATATTTTTTAGATATTTTGTCCATTTGAGCTAATCTCAGAAGCGGCTAAACCGATTTGAATGCGAATTTCACTGACAGACTTTGTGAATAACATTTAGTGTTTCATTCCATTCAGTTTATTGAAAAAAAAAAGTTATACCGAATTCTGTAATACCGTGCGTACGAAGTCGCGGGCATAGCTAGTTGATTTAATAACTCCTTCGAATTAAAATAATTTAATTTTGTTTCAAATGAAACGCCAAATAATTTCTAGTAAAATCCACACAGATTTTCGCCTCATACATCAACGTCTCAAGGGAGATTCGGCCGAAGATTTTTATAATCCTCGTTTAGAAAAGATCTCTAATAGTCGGAGGGTCGCAACGTTACGCTTTCTTTCTATGCCAGTGTGAAAACAGACAATATTTTTATTTTGAAAGTATATTGGGACATTTCCTTTGCCAGTGTGGGTCTAAGAATTTGGTAAGTAATTTTTAAAGTTTTGGCGGAAATACGTCTTTAAATTTGCCAAAGTAGATAACATATATGACAACTAATGCTAAAAAGCTTCATTGAAGCATATGTTTGAGATTTAAAAACAAAGTCGCTGTGCGCCTCTCTGTGTCTTGGCTTAATTCTTCAGGACCTATTTACTAATTTTTGTTTGAAAAGTAACAAGCATCTATAAATCAAACCACAACAACACATACACAATATAATTTTAATAGGACAAAAGCTCAGATAAGAAAAGAAAAAGCAAATTACCTGAATAAACAAACAACCGAGAAATTTTTGTACAGTAGCACCGAATGATATAAAATTGAAAAATTACAATAAAAATAAACAGTTGCAATTACTTTAAGGTCTATGACTCCCGCTCACCCGTGCTCAGCATTAGACAAAATCCATAAAAAAAACCATAGACAAAAACGGTATCTGTTTGAATTATTTTAAAACTGTCACGCACGAACGCGCGCGATTCTCTATGGTCCGGCATCGGGCGGACCCGGTTCTTTTTTTAAATTCTCCTTTTTTAATCGATTTCCTATTGGATCCATGCGCCGGAGGCTGAGATTTAAAAAAAAATGGTCACGTCTTCGCTACGTGAGTAATCATCTCGTTAACTTGTGACTTGGCACCTGTTCACTTTGGTGAATGATATCGTCCATTCATGTCTTCGTGAATGGGTTTTGATGCTGCCTCAATTACAAGCCAGTTTGAATATCATTATTTGTTCTGTGGTAGACGGCGCGCTGTCACACTACAAACAAGACACGTCAGACTTATCATATTCTTCCCCTATATAAACCACCCATCGGATATTGATACGGTTTTCATTGGAAAGAGTGATACACACGGAAAGTTTGAGTATACAAAAAATAGCATCCAGGACGAGCAGGTCAAAAGTTATAAATAAAAATCAATTTAAAAGTGTTTGTCCACTAAGGTAAAAGCACCTACTATCGCGGTATGCAAAATCGGCATCAATTACCGAGGTATCCGATATTTTCGTATTTAAATTTAATAACAGTAACTTTAGAACGATACTATTTTGGACAAGTTCTAACTTGGAGTGTTTTACATCGAATTAATGGGCGTTGGTAGACATACCAAAGATGAACAAATCAAAAACGATCAATTTGTGCGACGGGAACGCAGAATCAGGTTGTGTCCATACAAGCAAGGGGCAATTCATGTAAGGGCACTCATATTTTTGTTTCGTGATTTTTAAGGTAAAATACTTTATAATTGACTACGGATGATGTTTACTTGTTTTTGCGTATTTCTAGGAGTATTATCTTTTACTTTTCATGGTAAAATTTTCAATAAACACATAATAACATTAAGAAATAAAACTCGCGGTGATAGATGCCTAAAATTGGAGGCAGCTTCTAATACCGAGGGAACACTCGGTAATGGAAATATTGAGGTTCCTATTTTGCTTATTATATTTAAATTATTTATTATCTCATTAGTAAAAATTGATCAATCTTCCAGTCCTCATGTATTCTATAAACGAAAAATCTATTTTCGATGTATGCAAAATCCATAAAAATTCATTATTTTTATAAAAACTCATAGCACTTAAAGTATAATTTTGTACTGGGTGTCAAAAACGTCATAAAATATATGCAATATTCATTTGAGAAAAGAATGATAATACGGCATATCTTGTCATTCAAAATACTGTTTTTCATGAAGATTTATCTCTATTTTTTCGAAGTGACACCAAAAAATCTTTCTGGTTTTCTTTTTTTACGGGTCGGAATTATATTTAAAAATATTGTATACTACTCTCATTACCGCGGCATACCTCGGTAATAGATTATATGAGAATCTATTAACGAGTGCAGAGTACTCGGAAATACAGTTTTCATATAAAATCTATCACCGAGTGATAAAGCAACCTGTATTCGTATTCGTATCGTGTTGCAGTAACCAGTGTCCAAATTTAGGGTTCCGTTAATGAATTATTCTTGATAAAAATATTTACAAATAATGTTTCATAACAAAGTCAAAGGTTTTATCATGTTACTCTGCTGTGATTTTGATTTATTGATCATTAATTCATGACATCATAATCGAGGACATTCAGTTTTGATGTCAGGTCTGCTCTCACCCCACTGCTTTCCACTACGTCAAAGACTTTGCCATAAGTATAAGTTGGCTAGTCCCGACAAGAAACAACTGTAATTAATTTAAATTTCGCAGTAATTATGGAAAAGTTATTGGGTTTTTTGAAACGACATCCGACATTGAGTACAAATCAAACCACAAAAGACTCAATACGAGCGTGGTTTGGAAGAGTTTACTCGTATATTGAACGTAACGATTTGCTTCAAGTTTTTTAGGGCCCAAGACGCATATTAAATACAATGAAACAGCTTTTTTATGTCCGATGAATAAGTAAGTTTTAGTAAAAAGAGGTAGCGTTTATATACGTGTTTATAATCGAGAATAATCGAAAAATTGATTTTATTGATTCAATTTTAGTTATTTGTGTAATTATTATTGTTATTTTTCTCATTATACCCAACTTACATAAATAAATATATCTATAGATTTAATGCAGTTTATTAAGTACTACAAGTGAATAAAATTTAACCCTGTATAGACTGTAGATTAGTTATAATAAGCAAAATATTATAAATATTGTTGTTAATATAGGTGGAAGGTAACTGTGATAGTCTTCTTCTACATTTGTTCAGTTTCTTAATTATGATAATAATAAAGTTGATCGCAATGTTTTGTGTATTTTTTAAATATATTTTATTTTATACGGAACCATCAGGACAACAAGTATTATTTTTCTTCTATACTCGGTAATAGGAGCCACATACCGCGGAAATAGAAAAAACATTTGAGCATGCCTCGGTAATAGGGGATGTCGACTTCCTGTTTTAAAAAAAAATTATAAATACTACGCTTCAAAATAAATAAAAAGAAGTGAGAGAAATCAATAATAAAGAGTCCCTAAAATGTTTAAAAAAATGCTTACTTGCCGAGGATAGACCTGATTACAAAATATTTCACTCTAAAGTCAAAATTCCCCGAAATACCGCGGTAATAGGTGCTTTTACCTTATAGCATAGCATATAGCATAGCATATATTAGCATAGGGTTCTATTGCATTCATCAGAAAGTGATGGAACGGAAGGAAGAAGTCCGGAAGGGTTCCTAAAAAAGTTTTTAGGAAAGAATTGCAAAGAATCGTGGCACATTACAAAATAGCAAAATACCCACTTGGACTTAAGGTAAACTTTGAGAAATTCATTTTCTTAGTTTCAGGATTCGAACCGTGGTACCTTGGCATGGGTTAAACTGCCAACGCCTACTTCTGAAGAGAAAGGTTTCTTTTCTCTTTAAGTGATAGTCATTTTTGTTTCATTCAGTATCTCGTAAACCGATTCCTTATAGCTAATTCAATTAAGTTTGCCGTGCTTAAATTCGTTCAATCATCCGTAACATTGCGTGCTGAAATACCCAAATGTTTTGAAAGAAAATAGTCAATAGACAGACGTCTTAATTCTACATTTTGACAGGTTGAATTGTTTGCTATAATGGTTCGTTTTATAGAAAAAAAAATAAGCGATGATTTGTGTAAATGCGTGTTAGTAGCATATGAAATCTAACTGCATTGGATTTCACATGTTGTGTTTTGTAACCCGCAAATTAGGTAACGTACTAGAACTATATAAAAATCTATATCTATACTTGTATACATTATACTGTATGTAGTAGGTACCTATACTTTTCTTTTTATTACTTATTAAAGATAAGTTTGCTCTTGGCGCAATATCTAGCCGTGTAGCAAAAACGACAATGGAGCGAGCTCATCCAGAAGATGCCTAATCACTCCAGCTTTACAAAGATTTGGGTTACTTGTCCTTTTGATATTGACTTTTGCTACTAGACCACATTGCTACTAGGGCGGGCTGATAAGCCTATAAGAGCCTATAAGAGGCCGTTTTGCTTTTAGGATGTTCTGCTCATAGGGTGTTTTGCTTTAATGTCCTTCCGATACGAAGGGACATGATATCGGAAACCCAAATTTCTACTATACTATGATTTGTGCACTATAGTTAATTGAAGGAATGTTATTGTTGTTTATTTAATTTTAAAGATAACAAAATGATTTCAAGCCTGTGTTTCACTCGGGGATCGTCATCGTATTGATTTTTTTTTAATATCCTGGTTATACCTGTCCTAATTGACTGACATTTTTAAGTGTTTCCACCGGTCATGGGGAGATCGGTGGGGTAAGTGGGACTTCAACCCACTAAGAACCCACGGTGTCTCTTCGCGCCGTCTATGGGCAGGGGTTAGAAAACTTTTAAGATTATGCTACTTTCTTCCCATGCTAGACGATCCTACCTAATCGGGTTTCACCTCGATTAGGCGCGCAGTTTGACCTCCGGCGCCGTGAAGAAGCGTGACGCAAAGCGGCCAGGCAACCTAAAAGGCTGAAAGTCTGAAGCGGCTGGATGTGAATGACAGAAGACCATGCTTGGCGGCGAGCCTGTATCCAGCAGTGGAAAGACACAGAATGATGTAAAACAAAACAAAGTGTGTGTGTTAGCTTAGACGCACGACTGGAGTTTTCTCCTTACGAAGATAAATAAATAATTTAATAAATACGAAGGAACGAATAAATAAATACCTGTGCTATCTAGTTTTCGCAAGGATGTTATTATTACGTAACATATTCTAGTTTCAAAGATATTGTGTAGATGGCGTTAAAAGCTAATAACTAATGCGTAACGCATAATGTGACAATTTTGATTTTACTGCCATAAATTTTCATACCCGGGCTTATACATCTAATACCTATATAAAATTCTCATGTCGCAGTATTTGTTGCCAAACTCCTCCGAAACAGCTGGACCGATTTTGATGAAATTTTGTGTGCTTATCGGGTAGTTCTGAAAATCGGCCAACATTTATTTTTCATACCCCTAAATGTTAAAGGTGGTCCACCACAATTTTTTTATTTTTTTTTATTTTTTAGCATAACGTTTGCGAGGTCAGCTAGTAATATATGAAAATCGATTCGATTGGAGTAAAGTCCAAAAATTTTTGAATAAACTGTGCAAGTCTTACCTTAATCGGTGGCGCGTAATCTACAGCCATCATACAATCACTATTGACACCGGCCTCAGTCTTTATCATGGGGGGCCCATGGTGATACAGCTGCCCCATCTGGTGATGGTGCATGCCACTGTCTCCGCGACTGTACCACGCCGTGTACATCTCGCAACTTGTATCGCGACACCCACTCATAAATTCATATTTTTGTATTTTTTTTTTTAAGTTTTTTTAAAAACAATCACACGCTCACTTTCAAAATGTACATTGTCCGTTTATTTCTTCCGCAAATTATGTTCAATCACACTTTCATTGAATAGTTAAATAAAATTTAAATTTCACATTGTTTCCAAATTAATTTCTTTACATGCGAAGATTGGAATTAAAAATTATTATTGTTCTTTTTATTGAATTTTGTTCCATTTTCTTCGAAAAGCCTTAATTTTTTTTTAAATCATATTATGTGTCATAAAGGATATATTATAATATTATGTAAACTTAACACAAACATGTGAATTAAACAAATAAATAAATATATTATGTTTACATGTAAACGAATTCAAGATTTAAGCACCTTTTATTTGTCGAACCCGTTTTGATTTTTAAATCATTTAAACTTATGACATTTGACTAAGTACACTTGGAAATAAATATATTTGACTATTAGAATTTGAAAGTCATTTGTTTTTCTTATCGCCATCTGTAACAAAAAAAAATATATTTATTAGATATATATACCTATGGGAAGAAAAAGCAAGTAGGTACCTACCTACCTACCTACTTAAATATTAATATACATGCAATTATAGCAACGAATTGCATATTGAGCGTATCTGTGAATACATTACTTTTTTTTTTGTAAATACATACATACAAAACATCCATGACTCATGTGCAAAGGTAAATGTTAACACATAAACATTTGCCCCTAGCGGGATTCGAACCCGCGACCGTTTGGTTAACAGCTAGGGTTACTAGCCACTAGACCAAACGTGTCGTCTAAAAGGAGTTTAGATTTCATTGTTTTTATTTATTTTTTTAATTTATTATCTATCTATCTATTTATTATCTATATATATACAAATAAAACATTTTAGTAATTTTTGAGTTTATTCAAGAAAAAAAAAATACAAATATTTCTCTCTTTATAATAATATAATCTGAGTATAATATTTACTTAAGAGTAGCTGAACCCAGCCACGCTTCGCTGCGGCAATATAAGACACTAGCTGGTGCCCGCGACTTCGTCCGCGTGGAATAGTTATTTTGGGAATCATTTGGGTATCTCGAACGGTTTTCGCAGCGCACGCAACGAAAGCCCTCAAAGATGAATAATTTTCCCCGTTTTTTTCCACATTTTCGACTGTTTCTTCGCTCCTATTAGTCGCAACGTGATGTTATATAGCCTAAAGCCTTCCTCGATAAATGATCTATCCAACACAAAAAGAATTTTTCAATTCGAACCAGTAGTTCCTGAGATTAGCGCGTTCAAACAAACAAACAAACTCTTCAGCTTTATAATATTAGTCTTAGATTAGTTATTGAAAATATTTTAATCAGTAGGTATTTAGGCACAGACAGTCCTATGTTTAGGTCCAAATGTGTCCTAGTCAAATCTATGGTTATGGAATTGAAATAAGAGTGGGCGCGGCGACAGTGGGCGTGCCGGTAGGCGTTACTTGACCGTCCATTGAACCCGACCATACAAACATACATACAATATAGACGCGTCATTTATTTATGTTAGTATTTAGCGCCTAATTTGCAATTCTAGACACACCGTATATGCACTAGGTATGCCGTAATGACCGCTCTGCCAACTTCAGACATAAAACACTTCATAATAACAGAGCGCTTTACAAAAATGTCCACAAGCTTCTTTGGACTTTTCTCCTTTTAGGAGACTACTAGCTGTCGCACGCGACTTCGTCCGCATAACTTTATAAAATATAGCCTATGTTACTCGCTGATAATGTAGCTTTCTATAAGTGAAGGATTTTTTTAAATTAGGCCAGTATTTTTTTGAGTTTATTCATTAGAAACGAAAATTCAAAATTTAGCGTTTATCACTCTTTCCATTGGTGAAAACCGCATCAAGATTTTCATTAGTGAAAATCGTAGTCAACGATAGCCACCTACCCTCGAGAAGACTAGACTGTAGGTAGGTAGGTAGGTATTATCAGCCTGTCTTGTCATCTTTATTTTTTTTTTAAATACCTACTTAGGTAGGTATCTACTTGCTTATCTAATACCGACTAAAATATTTGAACAGTGACCTAACACTCTCCGTTATCTAGGTACCTATAGGTAGATATATGCCTTATAATTTATGAGCTCTTAAATTATCTTTATTAATTATCTAATAGGTAGATATATAAAAATGTTAAGTTGGTTTGAGTACCTACCTACCTACCTATTAAGTACGCTTCAAAAATTCGAGAGAATAGGTTGACCGTTTTCAATACGGTTTTTACATATGAACATAGCGAAAAAAAGGGAAGATACCCCAGGTGAAGCCGGGAGCGGATCACATAGATTAATAAAAATATATAATTACCTATATAACATTAATTGTTCTTATATAATATTAATTACACCTATATAATATAAACAATTTGAAACTAAATAAACATCAAAAATATAATAACTTATATAAATACAATAAATACTGTAAATATGTTTATTTCAGATATTATAAGTACCTACTAAATACTAGCGACCTGATCCCGGCTTCGCACGATATTGAAATTTTCAAAAATATTTTATTAGCGGAATATTACGTCACAAAATAAACCTATGCTCTACGCCTATGTTTCAGCCTTCTAGGCTTAGTACTCTTGGCTGTGCCTTGATAGTTCGGAAAAACTATTTTATAAGTATAACATAAGAAAACATAAGAAAAACCCGTTACTTTAAGTATACAATATTGATACATTGATATTGAAGTGAATGCGACCTTTGCTTACAATGATTATTAAGTTATTAACAATAGGTCAAGATGTGAAGTTCAAACAAATAATAGCCATCTTCACTGTAATTACTGGTTGAACGTTGCCTAACTATAGCTGTATGAGTTAACTGTTAACCTATTATTAACGTTAACAGTTAACTGTTAACCGTTGACGACGACAACCTGTTAAATGTTAAAACAACTTTATTTTTCTCATGTTATCAATTTAAGCGCATCTATCTTTGAATATATTATTATTTATTTGTTTATTTTATATGTTATAGTTATATGTTATTTGTAATTGTTAATTTTCTCCCAGCTCCGATTCAAAATATGTTGTAGTAATTTAGTGGAAACTTTGCTGATTTATGTTTTTCTTATATGTACCTATGTGTAATATGTATTGTTTGTTTCCCAAATATAAATAAAATAAAAAATAAATAAATAATAAATATTTCAGCCTGATTCCAAGCAAGGCCAATATTGGAAATTAAATATTTATTGTAAAAATATAATGTAAAAAGTTCTCATGTAAACGAGATGTGAGAGACCTTTTTAATATTAAAAAAATAATAATGTACAGGTTGTTTGATTTGAACGCAATTTTCACTTATTTATTGTAGCAATCTTCACGTAACACAGTATTATTTCTTTCATTCCAATCGTCCCACAAACATTCCATTCCAAAAAAGTTATAAAAATTGGCTTTTTGACAAGATTAAAATATACTACTAATTGTGGTTACCATATCAGAAAATAGCGTAAAAAAACTTAATATGTCACTTTATTTTAAGCTAAATTACTCATATTTTTTTTGCAAATTATATGAAAAAAAAATGATAATTTTTGAAATTTTATCGGCGACCGAAACGCCCGGTGATTAGTTGCAACTCTGATGACGTCATACGCTAGTAAACATTGCGGAGCAGGTCATTGAGTTGTTTACTAGCGTGTGACGTCACACGTATCAAAGACCAGCGGCATTACAGAAACAGCGTTTTTGAAAATTTAAACTTTAACATTGATTTTTATTAATAATACAGGTAGATCTCCCGGATATATTAATGCGCTTATTATGTAATAAAAAATAATTTAAAATTAATAAAAAATTTTTTTATTAAATTTTAAATTTAAATTAGCCCTTTCCTCCCCCCTTTCCTTTCCCCTTTCCTTTCCCCTTACCCTTAATCCTTCTATGATCGGCGCAGCGTACTTGCAGCACCTGTGGCTTTGCTTGTGTTATAGGGGACGTACCATCAAATGGACCGTCAGCACAGACTATAACCGTCAGCCTGTCTATCGAACTGAACATATAAAAAGTAAAAAAAAAAGTCGTGTCCAAACGCATCGGAAACGCATTAGCATGCAAATTGCATTAGACATTGGCATTGGTAAACAATATTTCTATTACTCAACAGTGCGTGCGGAGGCCGACAAAAAAAACAACGCACTTTTTAATACTTTATCGACAGACCGGTGTTACGGTATGTTTTAAATCAAATCGACGGGTTCCGTAGCATTTATCTTGCAACGTGGCTTCGCTTGACAACTAAAGTAAGGCCAATAAAGCCAATACAAGCCAATACAAGAAGACAAGCCAAGAAGTGACGAAAGAGTGCCTCAGATATAAAAAGAGAAAGAATTTAAAGGTGGACAGTATCGTAGATGGGAAGACGATATTAAAAAGGTGGCAGGCACGAAGTGGACGAGAAAAGCAAAAGATAAGTAGTGGAAAACACTTGGGGAGGCTTATGGTGGAAAACAACACAATCAAGAAACCGGGAATATTGACCCAGATGTTCCCAGAAGGAAAGATGGACAGCATAATTATTAAAAAGATGACAGGAACGACATGGACGAGAACAGCAAAAGCTCCCCAAGTGTTCTCTACATTATGCTGGAAACAATCAAGAAACCGGTGTATTACATGAAAATTATTATTTACATTTAAGTATTATCTAAAAAACTAAAGATGAAATGTAACTTACAATGATGTTAATAAAGGCAATTATTATTTTTTCAAAGCCAAGGAGTCAAAGCAAGCAGTACCTATAAACAAAACCGGCCCCTTGTCTTTTTCCCTCACACGAAGTGGCCAGCGCCATCTGTTTCATAGTATAGGAAGCCATCTTGACAACCCTTCAAAGTTTGTTTACATTTTTTGCGTTATCTCGTTGGCCTTGCTTTAATTGAATTTGAGGTTTATTCCCATCTCGGTACCCACGAATTTATATGATAATATTTGTTAGGTACAGTTATTTAAATTATAGAAATTATATAAATTATAGAAATATATTCAGTTATTTAAACAAATTTAGCGGATTATTTATCAAGTTCAAAATCAACATTCTTAAAAAGTTAGTTATTAGTAATCTAAATAAAATTTGTAATAATTCGGATCATTGTAACTGTAAAAATAAAAAAAACTTAAAAAGTTAGTGTGACTGTCCGTGTGTTTTATATACGAAATATATAAACGAAAAAATTTTTTGACCCTTTATATATATATATATATATATATATATATCGAGTGGTGGAGGTAATTAAATTTTGGGTGTATATGATCCTACTACATAATTTTTGTAACGGTAATTTTTTTTCGACTGCAATATTTCATCGTGATCAGTTAATAACAGTTTAATCGTGAAAGCGTAACCAACAAAAATAAAAGAACAGCAAATATAACTTTCCAACTTAGAGAATTATTTTATTAGGTAATATTTTAAGTCAACTTTAGTAAGTTTAATTAAGACTCAAGTTTAAGTTTAAGTAGTGACTGGCGGCAGTAACCACGCTCTTATAGAAGACTACCGTGAAATAGAGTGAGTAAGGATCTTAGCAAAGATAATTGATTGGTCTCGTTGCTAGATCGTACTAGATAGAGTACTATACAAGAGCAATAGCTCCTTATAGCAATAATAGCTCCTTATAGCTCCTAATAGCAACTTTTTATTGTAGTCTGTGTAAAAAATCGACACTTTTTAACACTTTTTACCCAGTTTTATTATATTTTTACACAGTTTCACTACGCAAACTGGTATTTTATTATGCCTAAAATTTAATAAAACATTCGGCACTGGCTAGCGTACTATTTTATACCGCATTTTACAAGTACGACGGCGGTATCTAGTCGAGCGCAGCGAGACCAATCATTTATCTATGGATCTTAGCATAAAAAATATTATATGTAGGTAGGTATATTACCTATATTTTATTTTATAGTAGGTCTTTACATATTTGGGTTTTCAAATCGACGGACCCCTAACGCACGCATTGATTCTGTTTGGTACAGACATTTAATAACTCTTATGAAATAATGCAATGTTTGTTTACATTTGTTTAATCTAAATGAAAATTAGAAACGTATAGGTACCTACTTATATTTATTTAGTTTTAATATGTAGGTATTTTTTAGAATTTTTTTTTTCAAACATTAACACTATGAAATAATATTATAATATGCACCGTCACGCTATAGGCGATGATTTATAAGTATGCAGGTATGTATAGGTAAGCAAGACTGAATATTTTGACGACAAGTTTTGTCTTGTGGTTAGTAACCCTAGCTGTTAACCAAGCGGTCGCGGGTTCGAATCCCGCTAGGGGCAAATGTTTATGTGTTAACATTTACCTTTGTACCTAAGTCATGGATGTTTTGTATTTATAATATGTATGTATTTACAAAAAAAGTATTGTATGCCGTATATCAACTGTTTGGTATCCATAATACAAGCATTAAGTTGCTTACTTTGGAACTAGATGGTGGTGTGTGGAATGTGTGAATAATATTTATATTTATTTATTTATAAAGAGGTAAAATTTGTCTGTATGTGGTAAGTTGTATGAAGGAGATATTCTTCGAAACTACTGCATTTATCTCGTTGTATGGGAATGCTTATCTGTTGGCCGAGGTAATAGTCAGCTCTATAATCGCTTAAAAAAATTAAGAGCGTTAGGACTCTACGGACCTAGAGATTCGACACTAGTGGACGTACAATCCTCCATGGGAGGGACATCCCATCAGATCTCTTGTCATCATCACGTACGATACTCTTTGGTTCGAGCATCGAAGGTACATTAATGGTGGCAAGAGTCCGATGTATGATGTCATTTATGCTGGCGTGCTTTGAAATATGGCCGGCGCTATTAAGGGACCCTACGGACCCAGAGATTCCACACTAGTGAGTGGACGAACAATCCTCCAAGGAAGGGACATCTCATCAGATCTCTTGTCATCATCACGTACGATACTCTTTGGTTCGATCATCGAAGGTATAATAAATGGTGGCAAGAGTTCGATGTATGATGTCATTTATGCTGGCGTGCCTTGAAATACGGCCGGCGCTAATTAATACAGGAAAGTCCGTGATGTTCCAAGCGGTCGACATCCCTGCCAAAAGGACAGGTTTGGAGGATACATACAATGTATCCTCCAAACCTGTAAATCCTCCAATACAGAGAGTATTTTGCCCAAGTATGGTGAAGACACGGCGTGGAGCCAGAACTTCGAGTCTCGGCTTTTTAGCCCCTCTCAATCTAACAAGCCACCAAAAGCTTTCCAGGGGTTGGTTTCAGATGTAGGTATCATAAATAATTTGACATTAAGTATATGTCATCTCAGCTCGCTATATTTCTGGATTTTTTTGGGGAATTTTGGCCCGGAAAAGCTATTCCAAGCGATTCTACTTTCGTCCTGATATGCAAACTCATTGTTTGAAAGGACAGGTCAAAGTCAAAACTTAATTACTAGAAAATTCAGATCCCTATTCCGCCGAAACTAAGTGGTAGGGATGCTTGAGTCCAGGACTGCTCCTTTAAATTTATATTTAGAATTATTTCCAAATTCTGTTTTACCAAAATATCATCATCTAAGTATTTTATTGAGTAAGTTTTCATAATTCTAAACAGGAGATCAGCTAAATTTAGGTACAAAAAGGCAAAATTTAAGACTCTGTTGGAAGTAATTTTCTCTTCGAGATTTCTATTATACACTTTAGATATTAGTTTGTATATACTGTAAAATTCTTTTTTTTATCTTTATAATAAAAATATATTTATGGCGTATTTTCTCTTCGAGTAGGTAGATACAGGTACAGGTACCAAGCCTTATTCAAAAATTGGAGATCCTAGGAGAGAAAGCGAATCTTTGCTTACCTACTAAGTACCTATAATGTTTTTCCAAAACCTTTTTGTTTATAATTTCTACTTTAGTGCTGTTTTGTAATTTTTAAAATTTTCTTAGTTAAATTTAAATTAAATATTAAACATACGTAGATAAGATAAATATTCATAAGATTAAAAGTCGCTAGTCGGAAATAAAACGTATGGATTAATATTTAACGAGTCGTGTAAATAAAGTAAAATTTAATAAGTAAGTAAGTAGGTAATTACAAAGTATTTAAAATAAGTAGGTAGAGTAGGATACCTACCTACTTAAATAGGATTAAAAAATAATAGCTTAATTTTTTTTCTCTTTTCAGAGCAACGCAATTTGGGTTTTTTATTTCTACTGTTACATATTTATCGTATCTGTTCATAGGTATGTTACATATCAATAAAAAAATCTATAAAACATGACAATGCAACTTAATATCCGCCATTTTACTAACCTTGCTAAGAACTTATAACAATTATAATGGTAGGTAGGTATACATGATTTTGTACAGCATTGATGAGCAATAATTACCTTCACTTGAAATAAAAAAAACATTCACACAACACAAAAACAGTGTAGATACACTTCACTAAAAAAAAATTGCACTAGACGAAAAAATCGTGGAAGCGAGACGCCGATACATCTATCTCACAACGCTTAGATATTGATAACGATATCGGTGTTAGTCGCTGCCAAAAAACGTCACTTAAACTAGTCATAGCAGATGTTAAAAAAAAATCACTTGTTTTTCTATTTTTTTTTTATTATGCTCATCGCCCGAGCGAGTTTGCACCCCGTGCGACCGTCTGCGCGATGTCTTTGCGACAACTAAAAACTTGGTTACTGAAAATGCGTAGGCGGAATGCATCGGAGCGAGACGCAGATACAATTGGACTAGTGTTAGAGAGAGACGGGAGATGTTGGTGTAGGCGTGGTGGGGTGGGAGTGGCTTAAGTTTGCATAAGTGGTAGGCTCCTACGCTGTTGCTCGCTGTATCGTCGTACAGCCAAGCTATATTTTATGCGGTCCTGGCGGTTTTTTGCGGGCGGGTGCATTGTCTTGGTTTTTTTTAGGGTTCCCTCAAAACGGAAGCTGGGCCCGTGAACCCAACATTCATCTTCCTAGTGTCCAGTGTGTACATAACTTAAAGACTACCTAGGTAAAGTATATTTATATTACTTAGATATGTTAATCTTACCTACCAAAATAGAGTGTTTTATAAAACGTACCTATCTAGTGTCTACTGAAAAATAGTAGGTAACAAATTAATAATAAAACATAATAAAAATCATAAATAAATGTTTGGTCTCGCTGCGCTCAACTAGATACCGCCATCGTACTTGTAAAATGCGACATAAAATAGTACGCCGAATTCGGCATACCCGATCCAGTCACACTGCAAACTGTCTGTGATGTGTACGTGCCGAATGTTTTATTAAATTTTAGGCATAATAAAATACCAGTTTGCGTAGTGAAACTGTGTAAAAATATAATAAAACTGGGTAAAAAGTGATAAAATGTGACGATTTTTTACACACACTACAATAAAAAGTTGTCACATTTTCGGAGCTATTGCTTTTGTATAGCGCTCTATCTAGTCGAGCGCAGCGAGACCAATCAATTATTATCTTTGATAAAAATAATAAAATATACCTATGCCATTTTTTAAACATGATTTATACCTAATAATCAAATTTTAAATTACCTACCTTAAAAACCATAGTTGTCAGAAAAGAGAGCATTAAGACAAGCTGAACCGCAGAGGACCGTGCATGTTGGCTATCTATACTGGCTATCTTGGGAGAGGAGAGGCATAGAGGTAAGTATGTTGGAATTAATACTCTGAGAAGATTGGGAGAGCTTTGAGATGACGTCCAATTGACGATAGGGCTGCTCCTCTTTAAACACAAGCAACAAAAAATTGGAAAATGGGCTCTCGCATAACAGCACATATGCTTTTATTTCAAGAAGGCTGCCATTTTATGACTGTGAAACGCAATGTGGCCTGTTTCTACTGATATCTATTTTTTTATTTATTTCAGTATATCCACAGTAATATTATAAATGTGAGAGTAACCCTGACTGTCTGTTCCTCAATTACTAAATCGATCATCATAAAAATGTGTTTGCTAAATGTTGTCAGTTATACCTACCTTTCATCCAGAAAAAAAAGTCAAATAAAAATCCATCGCCTCACAAATCTGCAAAAGCAATTGTCAGCAACAGCAATTACATTGCTCATTTATTTTGTCAGGCGTTATATCTAGGCATTACTTTACAACTCGATACCAGCTTCGTAGTGGTTTACTTAAGATAGACAGGACATGATGAAAAACAACAAACAATATTAATGTAGGTCAAAAGAAACTTTTTAAATAAATATATATAGATACTTATATGTATAGCGAATCTACGGAACCCGACTTCGCTTTATCCAATACGAGCTTTGCCATTTTCTTTAAGAATGAACTATGAAACATGATGTTTGGTTTTTCTAATTTGTTTTGTGGTAGGTTAAGATTTTGTCTAGGCATTATTTACTTACTGACTTATGGAGTATATTATACCTTAATATTATGTGATAGGTATTGTAATAAATACACCTACTAGGTGTGAATTACTAATCATCTTAAACAAGATGGAACACCTTTCTTTTTTTTCTAATACTTACTAATTTAGTTTTATGGTAAAAAATCTTACTATCTCTATAGGTATATAGGTCTATACCTATAGTATATAAAAATTTCGTGTCACGTTGTTTGATGCAAATGAGATCCTAAACTACTGAACCGATTTTGATAACTTCGTAACTATGTGTAATTTGGTCCAACTTAAAAGATAGGATAGTTTCTATTTAGAACCAGGGCGAAGCCGGTAGCGTGCAGCTAGTTAAGTATAGGTAAATGCGAAAGCTTGTAATCATGGATGAATTTTTGTCTACTCCTTCACGAAAAAACTTCTAGGTAATACGATTTGGATGAAATTTAGCACATATATTATGTAGGTAGTTCATTACCTGCATTATGGATATAGGATATAGGATAACATATGTGTTGTCTAACATATATAGACAACATATAGGATACCTTTTAGCTTCGAAAAATGTTTTTACTCCGAGGGATTGTCTAAAAATATGAAAAAGCGATCACAGCGATTTTTTTATTTTACAACGCGAAGTCGCAGCCACCAATAATTAGTTTACAATAGATGAATAGTAGGTAGGTATATATGAATGTAGATATGTAGAGCAAATTTATATCCCATAACTAAGTACCTTTTAAATTAATAAATAAATAAATGAATTAATATCTTAAACATAAATAAATGATTGGTCTCGCTGCGCTCGACTTCCTTCCGCCGTCGTACCTACTTGTAAAATGCGGCATAAAATAGTACGCCGAATACGGCGTACCCGAGCCAGTCACACTGCAAACTGTCTGTGATGTGTATGTGCCGAATGTTTTATTAAATTTTAGGCATAATAAAATACCAGTTTGCGTAGTGAAACTGTGTAAAAATATAATAAAACTGGGTAAAACGGGATAAAAAGTGACGATTTTTTACACACACTACAATAAAAAGTTGCCACATTTTCGGAGCTATTACTTTTGTATAGCGCTCTATCTAGTCGAGCGCAGCGAGACCTAAGTATCCATTATCTTTGAGTTTGGATATTTTCTAACAAATAACTAATTTCTTTAGTACTTATAAAAACAAGGCAAGGGACTATTTGTTACCTACAAATGTCTTTTAGTAATTACCCACTGTGAAATAAAAGCACATGCTATTGCGTTTCGGTAATCGAGTAAATTCTGTCCATTCTGTCCTTCATATTCATTCCTATTCCCTCGTCTCCTCTTAAAACTGAATCACATTGCTTGTGTGAAGAGCGACGGTATCTAGGTACATACCATCAATAATTTTATTGTGATGACTGCCTACCTTCATCTAAAAATTATTCTAAGTATCTGTGACTCTATTTAATATGTGAAATGTCTTACTACGCGGGCAGTCGCGGGTTCGAATCCCGCTAGGGGCAAATGTTTATGTGTTAACATTTACCTTTGTACCTAAGTCATGGATGTTTTGTATTTATAATATGTTGTATTTACAAAAAAAGGTATTGTATGTAGTGTTAGAAAACTAAACGAGCAGGGCATTTAAAATACTTATTTGAAAAAAACAATTGGCAACACTACTTCGGTAGTGGTAGCACTTACCACTACAAGTTGGTAGAAATTGGCAACACAAGCGACAGCCATTCTGCGCTGGGTTGTCGAATTGTGAGGACGTTTGCTTTACCTAGTCGGTATTCTATAATAAGTAAATAATAATCATTATGTAGCAAGAACAAATAAATAAGTGTCCTACTATGTGGAGTATTATTCACCATGGCCTAGAGGAATTCCAACAATTTCAGAAGTGCGGTAAGCGGGCCCTTGAGGTATGTACTTGTAACTTTTCTGTTCACGAATTTCTGTATGTATAATTGTATATAATTATAGATATATTTATAATATCTATGAAAGACTCGAATGATACCTAATTATATAACATCGTATTGTAAACATTACAATACGAACCTACCTGCTAAATTACTTAGATTAGTGATGGTTTACATTCAAATTGTTTCACAAGTAGGTATTGTAAGACTTATTGTTTACAAAGATTACATTACAAAACGGACAGTAGCTTTTGTACATTTCCTAGTTGGTCTGTGAGAGCACGCTACTTTCTTTTTAAAATAATACTAAGGAAATATACTTTTTTTTAACAATATCGTATTATTGTTGTATTATGACTATACTTCATGTATTGTATTGTTTTATTAATATTTAAGTGACTGGTATGAATATTTATTTGAGATATCATAAATTATAGCTCTGAGTTTACTTACGTATATTTTAACTGAGTTTCGCATGGAACATATGCGTGTTTCTTTTATCTATGTCTAGCTGTTGCACACGACTGCGTCCGCGTGGCTTATGTCGCTGATGATGAGGCTACCTAACAGTGTAGGAATTTTTCAAATTGGTCCAGTAGTTTCGGAGCCTATTCAATGCAAACAAATTAACAATCAAATCTACCTCTTTATAATATTGGTATAGATAAGGTAGTGTTATATAAACTTAAAAAGAAATGTTCTTCTTTACTGTACTACGAGATAATTACCTACCTACTTATACACTTCACTTTCAACAAAATAAAAGAATTTGTTTACTTTACTTGAATTCATAAAAAGTTTACTCAATTTTCGTTTGGTTTGGTATTTTACCTAACGACCATCTGAAAGTCTGACCTTTTGAAAGTAAAGGCCTTATTTCGATAGGCAGGTACGATTACCTAGTTATTACTTGCACTGATAATATTGTGATAGGGTAGTAAAAAAAAAAAGGAAACAAAAAAAAGAAGAAACGAACATAAGAATTGTGCTATTTTGTGGAATCCTCTGTCCTTTTCTGTCCCCGCTTGATACATCGTATTCTAGCTATTGTACTCCTTCACTCATGACAAAGAAAGACTGGTAAACATGTGCAAATTTAAAGGTACGAATGCGGTCGATTGCATAATAAACTTAATAATATTATTCCAATCAATGCACAAGGGTCTAATTTCTACTGAAATATCTGCGAGGTATTTCCATGAAGTTTGGTAAGCTTAGCGGAGTGGAGAAGTCCAGACGCATTGATTTTAGTGGTCGTGTGCTCTGATCAGGGAAGTAGCTAAAAAAAAAAAAAAAATAAAAAAAAAAAATAAAAAAAAATATATTTCAATCTAATTCTTGATAAGTGGAACCTCCACACCCTCAAAGGTTTTGCGTCGCGTGGTATCCCACCGTCACCCAGGTATTGGTGGCTTTGGGTGTTGACGCTGTTCAGGTTGATATTGAGGCTTAAGTGGTGAGGGACGAGCTTCTCACGACGGAGGTTTAAATGAGTCGATCCTTCACAGGAATCATTTGGACTTAGTTCTATACTGCGACAATTCGGGACTTGAGCGGGTCATAAGTAAGTTTGAAGTTGTTGCCTTAGATGGCTTAAATTTTTAATCTTCTAACTAAACAAACATAGAAATCACTTGCTTTCGGCCTACACGAGTTAGAATGAGTTGGGTAGAATGAAAGAAATAACACCACATTTATTATATATAATACATATTTATAACGTTATATGGATAATCACAATATACATTATGTACAAATAAATACAAGCGCACGTATTTACCATGTGACATGTGACGAGAAAGCGCGTGCTTTCGGATGCCACGTCGGTTGTACACTTTTACGTTTTCATATTTCCTGCGAAAGCAGAAAACCAAAAGTCTGCTAAAAAGAGGTTGCCACAGATTATCGATGTATACCACAGATTTATTAACAAAATGACTCAGCGTTACCGATTTCTTCAAACCGTATCGTCTTCTCTACAGCGAACGAAATGTAGTCAGGAGGATAGTAGGCGAGTTGCTAGATAATAATGTAATTAGAGAGTCCCATTTCGCGTACGTCAGCCGTATTGTACTCGTGAGGGAGGAATAAAGATGGCATTAAAAAGGTAGTAGTGATGCGCCGGATCATTAAGAACGTATATCCGCGGATACGATCCGGATACGATCCGGATACGGACCGTAACTTTCTTACTCAATCGGTGTCGGCGAGCGTGACCTTGAAACTATAGTTGAAGCCCGCCACTTGACGCTTTAGGTGACAGGCAAGACATGTTTTGACCTGCATTGTGCCAGGTCATTCTTTCTAATCATTTCATTAGAATTTAAAAAAAAACTAAGGTCTTGGTTTTCTCATTGTAAAAGTAATCTTATAAGTTGATATAATTTTTAAATATTTTATTATTTTAATTAGCTGACACAAATATTTGTGACCATAAAGATAGTTTAGTTAGTACCTTTGAGTGTAGGTACTATTGGTATGGTAACTCACTACGATAAATGTTTGCAATATAAAGGTGCCAAATATTTGATTTTAAGAATTAAATGATAATGTAGTGTATGCGTGTTTCGCTCTGTCTCTCTTGCGCACGCGCGCACACGCAACATTGTTGGGTATCGGCCATGCCGGTGGAGAGAACCGCGATGTGGGGTTAGACGTGTCTGTGGTGTGTGAGATAACGAGTGATATAGCACTATCGGGGTATTTTACAGATAACAATAACAATATCTGAATATAATTTAATAGTTCTTCGTTGCTACTCAATTACCTATAATTATATAGAATTTCATCAATGAATTGAAAATTAATAAGACAAAGGATTCGTAAGAGACCCGTCAAAAATAAAAAAAGGCACATCACTGGTGGCTAGATGAAATACGGATACTACAATTACTTGCCGCAACCAGGCTTACAGATTTGAGGAAGTGCTTCTTTTTAGAATCTGATTTTCTTGGATATCAAATCTCCAAGGCCAGCATAAGGCCTGGAGCAAAAAAATACTTACAGGCGGAAAATCCTGGGCACACAAATGTACACCAGGTGCGGCGGTTCGTTGGCTTGGCAAGTTTCTTTCGGCGCTTCGTGTTGAACTTTGCGCTAAGATTCCTTACTAAACTAACTAAGGCAGATTAAAACGGGTGGTATCAGATGGTGAACGAAGACGAGTATGTCAGATAGATCTCGATGTCAGATTATTATATTGGCAGGACATTTTTCAAATAATAATAAGTAATAAGCGCGGAATTTGGTTTCCGAAAATAACATGTAAAAAAAAAAAAACAATGTCGCCACATACAAAGTAAACGTAACAATTCTAGATGTCATTGATGGGTCAGTAAGTTCATAATAGAATAAAGGTACTTGGAGATATTATGTTCGCGATAGTAGTTTGTAAGAACTGTTTTACCATTTATATGCCGATGATTTGCAATTTTAATTATATGAGTTGTAAAAGTGAACAAATACAAGATGTAATAAAAATAAAACAAAATAAAATGGATACCTAGGAACTATAACTGTTTGGTAAAAAAAAAAAGTGGTTAATCCTTAACCCAAATAAATCTAAATTTATGTTATAAGGTTTAAAAAAAAAAAAAGAGAATACTTATATAGAAAGCTTGGCCGCGTTTAACTCTGATATGACCATTAATGGTGAACCTGACGGAACGGTAGCAATACTAAATCTATGGTTGTTAGAGTGAGTGAAGCGCACAACCTCGGATTTGTGATGAACGGTAATTTGCGTTTTGAGAAACAAGCGCTTGAACTAGTCCAAAACTGCTTTTGCCGCTTGAAAGCTTGAAAGTCTTGTACAAAATTATACGATGTCTTAAGTACCTACTGATTTTAGGTTAAACTTAAACTTTGCGAAACGATTATCTAAGGTGAATTATTCTTTTAGTTCTATATGGTAACTTTTATTTAAGAAAACACATAAATTGCAAAGTTGTGTTTCTGCGTGGAGGCACAGATTAAATAATAGTTAATGGAGGTGCCTCCTAGATCGCACATAAAGCCTTTCCTAAATAAATATAATATTTAGCATATGAATGCCAGGCAATAACTTTGTTATGCAACGCTAATCTTCGATTAGTAATGAAATATAATTCATTACTAATTGAGGGACAGAGGGGTGAATGAGATCTTGAGCCAAGTGATTCATTTTGAGCAATAACTGAGCAATAAATGAGTAATAGTATAAGCAATAACTAAAGACAACCTAATAAGAGGTGGTGTACTGTCATTTTAAAAAATATGATTAGTTGCACCCTAAACAGAGTCACGGCTTTTAATTCCTACAAGTAACCGTACTACAGTGGCGACACTGGCGACCTGTGTTCCGCCGGCGTGAGTCTGTCAAGTGGGCTGGCGTGGGATCGGCGCTGTGCTTTGCATCGGCTTATACTGAGCAATGGCACACACTCAAAGGAAATTTCGTTGTGTATATGGGAAAGATTTGTATGTATTTTATTTTTGTCTTGTTATGTTTGGATGTGTTCTGTATGTCATGTGTATTGTGTATACAAGTAAATGTTTTCTATTCTACTACGATTTTAGATGGTCCACAAAA
Organism: Synanthedon tipuliformis; assembly: GCA_947623395.1. Classification (NCBI taxonomy): domain Eukaryota; kingdom Metazoa; phylum Arthropoda; class Insecta; order Lepidoptera; family Sesiidae; genus Synanthedon; species Synanthedon tipuliformis. The sequence goes on along the minus strand of OX392432.1, from coordinate 1,372,359 downwards.
TAAATATATACATTTTTATTATAAAGATAACAAAAAGAATTTTACAGTATTTACAAACTAATATCTAAAGTGTATACAAAAATAAGGTATAAAGTTTATCTATGTACAGTACAAATAGGATTAAAAAATAAATAAAATAATAGTAGTTTGGAATAGCGGCTCCATTGTCAAACCCAAGCAATTTCGCTGCAGTCTTGAATCGGTGTCGTAAAATAATGGTCCCTACAAACTAATTATAATTTTAGATAAAGACAGACACCAATAGTGTCTAATATTGAAGGTCATCCCATAGGCAATACAAAATTATGTTTCCAACGATAGACTTAAGGCGTGGGTGACACCACTGAGAGGTGATAACGAGACTAGTAGTAAGCGGAAGCAATGGGTCCTGGAACGTTTGGGTCAAGGACATGACACGAGTAATAATGAAGTGCAGGGTTGGACTGTTAGTCCTAAATTCTAAAATCTACTTTCTATCCCTAAATTTGCAGTTTGGTTACGAAGTGAGTGCAGTCTGATATTGATCGGGACGGGCACCAGCTGCTTGAAAAGGAGACATGACAACATCGGTCTCGGGCAGCTACGAGTATTGGTAATGGCAGGCCGTGTCCCTCGGGTGGCAAACGGTAGCTATAATAAAATTGTAAAGAGAGCCCCTCCGGTGGGCAACGATAGCGAGCAGTTTCAGTGTAGAGCGGACCATACTCCCTCGGGTGGAAAAATGGTGGCTAAGGGGCTATAGCTGGATAATGAGCAGGCTATTGAATTGAGAAGAGAACTGAGCTGAGATGGGCTGAGCTGAGCTGCGCTGCGCTGGCTGAGCTACGCTGCGCTGGCTGAGCTGGGCTGAGCTGAGCTGAGCTAGGCTGAGCTGAGTTGAGCTAAGCTGAGCTGGGCTAAGCTGGGCTGAGCTGAGCTAGGCTGAGTTTTTTATTGTGTGTAATAGTGGAGTGTCAAATGTGTCAAATAGTGGTGAAATGTGTAAGCGTGTTAAATCTAGAAATATGCAAGAAAATTAAGTTTAAGTAGTTATAATGTACCTAACCAGAGAAGGTTTTCATTAAGGAATTAAGACGTTTAGCACTTAATTATACTGTGATTATACTGTATTATACAATAATTATACTGTGAGGTATTTTATGTAATCAAGTAAAATAAACTAATTGAATTGATATAATGTGATCAATGATTTTATAAAAGTACCTGAGTACGATTTAAGTATTGTAGTACTCTGTAGATTTTAAACTGCTAAGGCTTATTGAAAATAAAATCTAATCCTAATAGTTATATAATAAATTAAACTTATAAATCACAATAAATTTACACAATAATTATAATAAAAGCATCGGTCCCTTTGGTGCAGGGTCTTAAGCATGCTGGCTGAATTACCTCGTTGTATGTGATTAATTAAATACAGTTTGATATAATGTGACTAATAACTATAGACTAGTGCAATTAAAATAAAAATTAATTACTGTTATAGTAACAGATTAATTGATTAAGATAATCTCTGCATTCAAAATACTTGCTATAATACCCATTTGCTATAATAATTATGATCAAAATTGTGTTTTGTGTAATTTTAACTTAGCTAGAATCTATATAATAGTGCTATTAAGATACACATAGAATATAAAGTTTATGTGCATTGTAAACCCAATAATAATTTAGTCACTTATTTATACAAAAATATATGCAGCATTATTCGCTGTATTTCAAACTGACTCAAGTATACCTGAAAATTATGTACATAAATCTGTTATTATGTTACATCGTGATGTATTTCAAACTGATGTTATCTGAAAATTATGTAGATATCTGTTATCATTCATTTTTATTATGTTAGATAGGGATGTATTTCAAACTGACGTATATCAGAAAATTATGTAAATAGCTGTTATTATTCATTGTTATTATGTTGCATAGTGATGTATTTCAAACTGATGTTATCTGAAAATTATGTAGATATCTGTTATCATTCATTGTTATTATGTTAGATAGGGATGTATTTCAAACTGACGTATATCAGAAAATTATGTAAATAGCTGTTATTATTCATTGTTATTATGTTGCATAGTGATGTATTTCAAACTGATGTTATCTGAAAATTATGTAGATATCTGTTATCATTCATTGTTATTATGTTAGATAGGGATGTATTTCAAACTGACGTATATCAGAAAATTATGTAAATAGCTGTTATTATTCATTGTTATTATGTTGCATAGTGATGTATTTCAAACTGATGTTATCTGAAAATTATGTAGATATCTGTTATCATTCATTGTTATTATGTTAGATAGGGATGTATTTCAAACTGACGTATATCAGAAAATTATGTAAATAGCTGTTATTATTCATTGTTATTATGTTGCATAGTGATGTATTTCAAACTGACGTATATCAGAAGATTATGTAAATAGCTGTTATTATTCATTGTTATTATGTTAGATAGTGATATATTTCAAACTGATGTATTTTTACTCTTACTCCGAACTAAGTATGAGGACCTACTTACTTATTTCGGATGACCGAGCTTGGCTCCGGAATGAGGACATTCCTAGAACAGAATGGCCGTCTGTTAGAAAACTAAACGAGCAGGGCATTTAAAATACTTATTTGAAAAAAACAATTGGCAACACTACTTCGGTAGTGGTAGCACTTACCACTACAAGTTGGTAGAAATTGGCAACACAAGCGACAGCCATTCTGCGCTGGGTTGTCGAATTGTGAGGACGTTTGCTTTACCTAGTCGGTATTCTATAATAAGTAAATAATAATCATTATGTAGCAAGAACAAATAAATAAGTGTCCTACTATGTGGAGTATTATTCACCATGGCCTAGAGGAATTCCAACAGTAGTATATCAACTGTCTGGTATCCATAATACAAGCATTAAGTTGCTTACTTTGGAACTAGATGGTGCTGTGTGGAATGTGTGAATATTTATTTATTATATTGATTTTATTATTTATATATTAATATCAAGTTTCATCAACATTCGTTCAGTAGTTTTTACATGAAAGAGTAGAGGTAACAAATCCCCTGGTTAGGATGTGCCGAACTTATAATGACGTACGAGATCTGAGGTGGATCTAGATATTTCGACAGTAGGTTCTAAAGGCTAATATTTAAGTAGTGTGTTATTGTTTTAATAGTTACTGTTAATTTAAATTAAGTGTTTAAAACTAAGTCAAGGTATGCACACTATTTAGGACTGCAATTTAGTTAACTATCACACACAAGTATTTTTGTATTCATGATTATAATTGTACCTATTCTGTATGTGTGCTTATATTAAATAAATAAATCCTAAAAAACTTTCGCATTTATAATCTTCAATGTATATTAAAATTTAAGTATTTTTAAAGATAAATTAGTTCAAAATCCATATTTTATTTTTAAACAAAGAACAAAAAAAAACTTTCATTGTAATTCAAAACATAAAAATGCTGATGCGATATTTCTCTTAGCAACTCGCATTCTATGCAAGATTTAAAATTTCAAATATTGAACAATTCGAATATCTTCGGCTTCCAATTTTCAAATTTGAACTTGGAACGTCCAGTTCGGATGACGGGCAAAAACTAACCGCGCAATGCCGGCCGTCATCTGGAAAGCACAAGGAAATATGTGGAGACGCATATTTTTTATGAACACTATTTCTAATGTTATATTTTTTTTACATATTTTTTTATTTACATTTAAATTTGATATACTCGGCTGCTGAAACGACACAAGTAGGTTTGAATCCTGCTAAGGCATATATATCATTTCTTCTAAATATGAATATCTAATAATATTAATAATTTTATATAATTATATTGCAAAAAATTAAAATTAAATAAATACCTACATGATATTAATAATAAGTAGGTATTAATCTCTACATATTATATTCTCCGCTCTCTCCGCTAACCTTTTCTTCTTCTAAACTGTCCAACATATTTTGATACGGTTTTCAATAATGGAAAGAGCGATCAATAAAACCGTAGCCGGCCATTAGGCGGCTTGTTTATACTAATATTATAAAGAGAGAAGATTTGTATTTTTGTATGTTTGTAATGAATAAACTCAAAAACTACCTATTACTGGACCGATTTTAAAAATTATTCACCCGTAGAAAGTTATACTATCGGCGAGTAACATAGGCTATATTTTATAAATTTCGCGAACAACAGCTAGTTTGACATAAAGTAGTATCATTTAAATTTAACAAAATATATAATTTAACATGAAAATAATATGTAAATAAAAAGAGACTCAATACGCATCCACTCAGTTCTATGTTCTGTAAAAATATGCCGCCTAGCCGTGCAGACTATGCGCAAAAAGGGCGTCCTTACCAAACGCTTATTTTATCACATACGTACCACGAGTGAAAGAGGCAGTAACACGTGCATCCATTTTACCGCGGTCTCTCATCAACTTAGCCTTCTTCGGAAAATCGATGACGCAAGAAAAATCTTTAGGTCCTCTCGGGTCAACTTAACCTGGTTTTTCTTGCGAAGAAAGGATTACGGAGAGCTTTTTGTCTTTGTTTATTATGAGGCAGTGCGAGAGAGACGGATATATAACTAATGTCTGTGATATTCACGTCGCACACTTTCAGTTGGAACTAATATAAATTTTTGAATGGGCATGATTGTTTTCTGGCATGTGGCTTGTGCTGTAATCTTTTTTTGCAAAAGAAACCCGAGAGTGTAATGCCTCTGAAATTTATTCATTAATTCAATACAATGAATTATTATCTACTTATACATTAGATTAATATTTTATATTTTTATACAAAGCGGCAGGCGAGTTGATAACTGGTGGCTATGGCCTTTTACAGGGAGGATTAAACGCGCTGCCTGACCTAGAAGAACCCTGCCTCGAGATGGTAGTGGGGTAGATCTACCTATCGACTGTAAACCTCTTGGTGTGAAGTTGCGAGGTCGGACGAAAACTTTTCCGCAACTCCGCCGCAACCTAGAAGAACCCTAGAAACAGTATCGCTTAATACAGATGAAGCTAATATACTTCTTCTTCTTCTGCGGTCTCACTCTTGACAGAGTGGTCGTGGTCATCATTTCAGGTGTTGGTGGCAAGCTTAACAACACGCCGCCATTCCTCTCTGATGGCCGCCTTCCTTGTGCATTCCTGTAAGTGACGATGAGCCATTCACTGCAGCTTTTATATGATCCGTCCATGTCATAGGTGATCTTCCTCGTGGCCTGGTACCCACAACCTTTCCCTGGACCACAAGTCGCTCAATAGCCACCTCCCCCCAGCGGCAGATGTGGCCAAAGAAGGTAAGGATACGGGACTGTACCAGAGATAATATACTTACAAAAATTATATCACATAGTTCGCGTGTTCATAGTGTCTAAGATTGTACCCGTCGAAGGGTACTTTTAATATAGGTATTTATTTTTTAGCCAAATGTAAGTTATCCTACTAATATCATGAATTGGAAAGTTTGTGAGTAGGTATGGATGGATTTTTAAGGACGAAGTCGCGGGCACCAGCTAGTAAAATATAATTAAGTTAAGTTATCATGGAAATTAGATCTTAAGTTTTTTTACATACCTACATATATATATATATAAAGAGCAGTAGGTTGATGAATAATAAAACTACTTTTATTTTATTAACTTTTGTGTATAATATTTATTAATTTAATATTAATATAATATGTAATATTTATGTCTATGGAATAAGCTTGGATGTCTTAATAAACCTTATGTTACTGTGATTATTCTTTTCCATTGTATTACACGCCAATATGGCGTAAAAACGATCAGATAAGGACACAACAATTGGCTAATAAGTATCTGCACACACTGTAAAGACTCCAACGAATGAGCCATGCTAAAACATGCACTCACTTATTATTTTATGCTCTGTAGCGCAAAATAATAAGTTAGGCTTATTAGTCGGACCGCTAAGGCAAGCGCCTTCTTAATCTGGACCGATCGGCTCGAAAACTTGGCTAGACATGATTCAGTATCGCTTAGTTAATTATCCTAAAGGATACTTAATAATAAAATGTAAGAAATAGCGAATAAGTGAAGCCAAGCCTAATAAATATTATAGAAAAAAGTAACTCTTAGGGTCTCTTTTACTAACTACATGTATTCCGGATGCCCGGATGAAGTCGGGAAGTTTTTAAATTTGAAGTTTAACTGATTTGATTAAAGGCCTCTTTCACCAACTACAAGTAAAATGTTGATTAGTTACTTTTAGAAATAATTTTATGCTTTATTAAAATTTGCACTCGCCTTAGTGTATCCTTCGATAGGCGAATATTTTTTATTATTTTCTTTTTAATGTTTGGGACTTATACCGTACAAACAAAGTTATATCAGCTAAATTGTTTCCGGTGACAGGTGATTTTAAATGACAGCCTACTTGACAGATGGTGAAAGAGGCCCTTAAGGACACAGAAAAAGGTAGGTATTGTTCCCGAGTGGTCTAAAAATATAAAAAATTGCGCCTGACAGATAGGTAGGTATATCATCCTAATAACATGACAAAAATCTGAACAGATTTGAATAAGATTTAACACACAGCTAAGTGGTTTTTTACCTGGATAAACGGACGAAGTCGCGCTACGTACCTAAACACAAAAACATCTAGCGTAAATGGTTACATAATATATTTTGATTTCATGTCTAACTTGGCTCATACAGCTACCATACTACCCCCCTATTGCGACAAAAAGTGACGCCGCACCAGACGTGCGTATAACACAAAAAGCCCACATAAGTACTAAGAGTGAGGTGTAATCAGAATGAAGTTGATGAAATAATTGCCGACATACACTCGGTTATGTATTTATTTTTATGTTTTTAAAAATTATGATGAGATATACTTTTATATATGTCGAGGGCAGATCGTAGAATTGGGCAGATGGTAAAGTATGAAATCAAAAATCTTTCACCAACAGTCAAAAATAGGTGCGACGAGGAGCGGAGCGAAGCAAAGCGAAGAGGAGCGTGTTAGGTTTACATGGAAATAAACCTCTCAGTTTTAACAGAAATATGATCTGCCCAGGAACATCATGATATGCCCAATTCTACGATGTGCCGACGACTAGGTATACATATCTACTGCAAAAGTTTTAAAAACACCGGGTCAAATTCGGTTCTTCGCTTGGGATCAACAATGCCACAGATAGACACAGGTCAAACTTCAAAACCCCAACGAAACACAATATCAAAACTTCTATCTATAACTGCCAAATGTCATTTGCCCTGTCACTATAAAATTATAAAAAAAAGCAAACGAAATAAATCAATATTCCGTTATATTTATCAAGAATGCACCCCTTCATCAATAATCCAAAAACAGCCTTTAAACATGTTGCTGTCTGGTGCACACAACTACTCTTGCGGTATTCTCGCACATTAATTGTTGGTAGTCGTAGCACTGTACCACAGTAGATTGATTTGTAGATTATCATGTCTTAGTCTGTCCAGCGGGTAGGCGAACTACCTTTTGGGCGTCTGCCCTGAACCCTGAACCCTTCTGTAACCTGAACCCTTCTGTAAAGTATTATGGCATTACATTACTTAAAGAACTGTACCTCACCTATTATCATGCCAGCTATAATCAACAGATAAGTAGGTTGACAATAGAAAATAACATTGTTATATAAAACGACCCAATTGATCCATATCGAGCGAAAGTCAGCCATTTGTGAGAATCTAATGTTTTTCTGATAACCATTGTTTTCCTTTTGTGGGAATTTTGTGGTAAATTAGACGCAAAGTGAATACTTACAAGTTGACGTAAACTTAAAATTGAACTTTTATTGAAGTAATATACTATGTATTTTTGATTTTCGTCACATGTGTTTTTTTGTGATAGATAAAACACATAACACGGAACATTTGTGTAATAATCTGCAAGCTGAACAGACGAGATGTAGCGTCGAAGCCTCTAAATTAAAATGGCAGCCTCCTTTCGAAGAAATGCCTGAAAGCCTACTGAAACGGCTACCATTGGAACAGGAGAAGGTTTTAGTCCGTAGGTAACCTCTTAGGAAAAAAATTATTATATCTTAAAAAGTATATATATATATATATATATAATAATAATAACAATAATAATAAATATTTATTTACACAGAAAGTAAATACATACAAACTTATAACACAAAATCATTAATTAGAAGCAATAATATTATGACAATTTAAAAAAGCTATATGACACTTTAGGCGAATAAAAGCGTTATAACAAATAATACTTTTTAAATGTGTACTTGAACCATTTAAAAAACATACAAATTTTAATATTTAAAACAGTGTTCCCTTAAAAATGTTGCCAACATGAAAAATACCTTAAAAAAGAAAGAGGGCACTGTCGCCATTTTTATCTCAGTCAATTTTGTTACATTATAGTTAAATTTGGAACTATTTATAAAATAGTGAAACAAATTCATTTTAAAAAAAAAAGACAAAATAAACAAATAAAAGGCACAATATATATAAAGCAAACAGTATAAAAAATGGGATTATACAAATTTAGTCTGTCTGTAAATCAAAAACTGTCCCCTGACCTCCAAGCTAGGATTACCTGTGTTTTGGAGATCAGTGGCCCCGCGCTGCGGCGCCTAATGTACTTTAAAGCCCTCTGTGTGTGTGCGTGTGTGTTAGTTTGTGTATGTTAATTTAATATGAAATACTAGCTATCCGCTTCCGGCTTCCACCCAGGATAGGGTGGATTTTCGGATATGCATTTCCGAGTATCCCCCTTACGGTGGATTTTTTGGGGTCGATAAACGGAATAACCGATTTTATTGTATTTATTTTATGTAAAAAAACTTCCTCGTGTAACGCTCTTTCCATTTCCATTTCCAGTTGCTTCTTTAAAAAAATCTAAGCGTATATCTACAAACTAGTAATGTGCCGGATATCCGTATCCGTATCCGCGGATCTTGACACCAAATACCCGTATACGTATCCGTATTCGCAAATCTACATTTTTAACAATCCGGCACATCACTAATACAAACAGAGGGACATGTAGATATTTTGTCTGAAAGGGAAAATTATTTCTAAAATTAAATTAATTCGTATTGAAATTTTTTCGTTATTAAAATTTTCAGCCTTCAATGACTTTACAAGCGATTCTTCGATATCATGCAAAAAGAGTCACGGAAATGACTTTTATGTATGACTAAAGACATTATGCAATTCCAATTGTAGATAAAACAATGGTCATTTACCATCAGACAATCTATCAGCCGGCAATATAATATAACCGGGAATCGAATCCAGAACTGGTTTATAAAACGGTCAGCGAACACCATTAGAAGGTTATACATATTCATAATAATTATAAGTTTTATATCAAGTTCATAATTCTAATGTGGCGTGTTTTGCGCAAACGCAATGTCTTTCGCTATGAACCGTGGAAGATAAACGACTATAGAATGAGTAGAGCTGCTGTATGATTATTAATATATTTCTAAAAAAAAAAAAGTTTAAAAAAATGACTGACTTGAATTAACATTACTGTATTATTTTTGTTGATAAAAGAGAAAGGTTTGTGTATAAAATTGGCAAATTTTTTTTATTACGTTTATCTAATTTTAGCGTGCGTTTTTCTTGTTTGTTATCAATTAGATAACAAACAAGAAAAAAAAAAAACTTTTTTTTTAAATTCTATTCTAAAATTTTTTTGCGGATTCTGCTGTGTATAAAGTGTTGTGCTATGTATATTGTATATTATGTATTTCTCATAATTTTATGATCATATTATTTTATGATGGAAGCGTAGAGTGACATCCAGTAGTGTAATTCGAATACTCTAAATCTAATCAACTTGTTAAAGACAAGTAGAGATTTAAAATGGAGAGCACGAAAAAAAAAATTAAATTGTTATTTTCGACTCAATTCGTGGATAACAATATACTTAGCTCCCGACTTCTCCATAGCACTCCTGTTATTAGGCGGCTATACCCCGAGCGGAAACGATGACATTTCTATATGGAAGTTATGCAGTATAATTCCGTTTATCGTGCAAAAAAACACCTGTTTTTTTTACTAACTAAAGGTCAAACTCGTCCGAGCATACTCTCTTAATAGCTATATACAACCAATGCGATTAGCGAACAAAACCTAAAACATCACATGTCATAGACGCAGAGCATAGACAAAAGTAGACTTTATTATTTGCAGAATAGAATTTAAATTCTTATTAAATTTTGTGGAAAGTTATCAATAAAACTTTGTTTATTCTTCGCTCATTGTAACGGCTGTAACAGTTTTATTGTAGACAATTTTTATATTAGCAATTTTTTAATAAAAAAAACGCTTAAATAGTTTTCAGTAGCTAACAACAATCAAATGTTAAAACCTCATTGGAAGAGTTATAACTAACTAGCTGTTGCCCGCGACTTCGTCCGCTTTGAAAAACATTTATTATTATTATGAGCGAATTATATGAGCAAGCCTGACATAATTCATTGCTATAGTACTATTTCCAGGCGTTCTATTTTCATTTTTAGATGATGCCTCGAGAACCTACTTTTTTCGGGGTGTAAGGCATCGTTTATCCTTTTCTGTATCCTTTACTTACTTACAACATATATAATTATGCAAAACTTCATGATGATTGGTTTAGTAGCTAACGCGTGACAGACAGACAGACAGTTATTTTCACATTTACAAACATTTGTATAGATTATTCACTAGAAAAACTTAAAACAGTTCTCAATTTAAATATTTCAAATAACTAAATAAATACCTAAATCTTTAAATTTACCACAAACTACCACATCCAGATTATAGCTCTGGAAGCTGATCACCTATTGATATATTTAGAAAAATTAAAGATTTTTTTACCATTAACGTGTGCAGAAATTATTATTTAATTATAATTATTGAAATTATTTAAAAACACAAGCTAACTATTTTTTCCCATTTCCATTTTACCATCGCATTACAGATTTTGCAGTTATTAATCAATATACAATCCAGCGTTGCCATGCTCCGTACTGGAAACAATGGGCTAATCATATTAACTAGAAACTTGTCTATGAGAAAATGTGCTTTCTTAGAAAACGCATAATTACTCTGTACATTTACTGCTCGCGTATATTGTAATCATGGTCAATTATACTATGTAATAAGACCACAATAAGTCGCTCCTTACTCGCCCCCTTTCTGAATAATATTATTAAGTAATTACATGTATATCATGTGGCGTTTGATATATTCAAGATATTCATAAACTATACCTACTATAGGTATAAAAGGTCACAAAATGTTCGATGGTCGTGCGCTTGCGCATGTTGTGACGAAAATACTGTCTAAGTACTGTAAATACTCTCCGCTGTAAATGCAGTCTACTGAAAATACTGCCTACTGTAAACGCAGTCTACTGAAAATACTGTCTACTGAAAATAGAGTACCTACTTAAAAATTCTGTGTGCTACCAGTGATGGCATAATGGCGTTGAAACCTGGTCTCCAAGTATGGGCCTTGTAACAAAGCTCAACGAACTATGGAGAAGGCTATGCTCTAAATTACTCTGCGAGATCGAATCAGGAATGAAGGGATCTGTATACAAACAAAATTCACCGATATAATCTTACAAGTGGTAATTGTCAGGATACGGACGGCGGCTGAGGCTGGAAGGTTCTCAAGTGGAGGGCACGGATCGTGAGGAGGACGTACACCCACAAGGTGGACAGACGACCTAATGAGGGCCAAGGGTCGACGGTGGATCCAGGATGCTTATGTCCGGTCTTATTGGAAAATTATGAGCTATGTCAAGCAGTGGATGTCCTGCGGCTGAGACGATGAAAACCTAATTATTTTTGGTGTAAGTAGAAAAAAACTATATTTTGCAACTAAGTTGCTGAAAATGTCCGTGTCTGTCTGTTTCTCCGCTAACTACTTCTAAACCAAACAACTGTTTTTCATACGATTTTACTAATGGAAAGAGGGATAAAAAAGGATGGTTTGTCTATATAAAAAAAATTGCATCCCGAACGAAGGCGAGAGCGGATCAGTAGTATACCTACATATTATATCTATAACATGTGAATCTATAAGTTCCTATAATCTATACATGTTTTATAATCTAAAACAACCATGTGAATGAAAAGTTGAATGTCATAAATCATCATAAACATGATCTCCATTGCCCTGTGTGGATATTATATTACGTGTTTAGTGCTGACCAATTTAAAGAAAATGATCGTAAAAATGAATTAATATTAGCATTTTATCATGAATCTTAAACGGTCGGGTGAAGGTGCAAAATGCTTAATTGACTTTTATGAACTCATCAGTTTTACGAACTTAACTTTCATTTTATGACTGTTATTTTAAACTATGTAGTTAACTTCTTTACAATCGTATTTACTTTCATTATTATTCATAGTAGCTTAATTGACATTAGATTTTTTTTTTGTTTACCGAAACTTAACATCCTACTTCTGTACTAATCCGTACTAATATTATAAATGCGAAAGTTTGTATGGATGTAACTCTTTCACGCAAAAACTACTAAACCGATCACCATGAAATTTTGCATACACGTTGTCTGGGACACTAGAAGGTACATAGGATACCTTTCATCCAGAACGCGGACGAAGTCGCGGGCACCGGCTAGTAATGTTATAAAGAGAGATAATTTGTATGTTTGTAATTTGTAATGAATAAACTCAAAAACTACTGGGCCTATTTTGAAAATTCTTTCATTTATGGAAAGCTACATTAAGTACCAGCGAGAAACATAGGCTATATTTTATAAAGTTACGCGGGCGAAATCGCATATATAACAGCTAGTAATAAGTATATTATATATGCGAAAGTTTTAGAGAATTGATGGACGGATTTGGATGAAATTTGGCACATACTTAGAGAGTTATTACCTGGATTAGCATATAGGATACTTTTTATCCTGGAAATGGTTCTGGAATTTTAGATTTCCGAGGAATCGTCTAAAAATAAAAAATAAAATGGTGCCACACACCGTCGTCACAGCGACAAAGATATTTTATTATAAAACATATAAAACTCATAACATAATATCATATTTTCTAATGTGTTAATATAACTACATATACATTTTTCAACGCTTACGAAGTCACGGGTACCAGCTAATAAAATTTTCCATTAATTTTAACAGAAATTTTAGTCCTTAGTCATTAGAGACCCACTGCGAGGGTTTTTTTTTTCAAAAATAATACAATACAAGGAAATTATAAATAGAGTAACTGTAAAATAATAATATGTTAACAAGATGGCGGGCGAGGCGCTGAGACCGATTGATATGGTAATTTTATTTTTATTTATGCCTAATAATTACAATGCACAAGTTACAAAATACTCCCTAAAAGAAGGTGCATTTAAAAAATATCTGATAGTTTAATTTAAGAATATTAGATCAGTAGTTATTTACTTATTATACCTAAATCTGATCAAACCTCCATCAAAATAGCTTCATTCGTTTTGGAGCTACGATTCCAATGTCACACTTATAACGCCCCGTTTTTACGTCAGGCGTAAAAAAAATCGATCTCCGCCTTTGGGTGTTGTTGTAGGTGATTAAGATGAAATCAACTATAGATCGAAGATTTTCCTCTTACATACATACAAACAAACAAACATTCAATCTATACCTCTTTATAATATTTATATAGTTAGCGTCTGCTATTTATTTCGACTGAAGTTGATTTAAAAATGCTCTGTGCAATTTAGCTCTATGACGTGATTATACTTAGATGGTTTCTTTCCTACTTTCTTTCTAATTATTTTTTAATAAACAAGCTCGCATTCATACTGCGTATGTATAATACAAGTATGTGCGAACAGGAAACATACAGACAGACTCGCACAATAAACTTTGGGGTAGTCATGAGATCATTGATAGGCACAATTGTTAAATTTTTTTTTTGAAAAATTCTTTTCTTTTTCCACAGGATGTTGTTAAAAGGAGACGAAAGTTTAGATACACAATTTTTTTAATATTATAAAAATTAAGTAATAAAATAATTTTATTACCTATTTAATTCTTATTAAAATTAAATAATAAATTTTAATTTATCTATACATGTTTCATAATAAAAAACAACCATGTGAATGAATTATTAAAATTGCATCCATTTGATTGTAACTGAATGTTCTAGCCTATTAATACTATTAACAGCATAGGGGTTGCGTTGCTTACTTTGATCACCTTGATAAGAGATAATTATATGGATGTCATATCCTTGACTCAATCTCCGAAACCTTTTTGTTTTTTTTTTCTGGACCGAAATAACAAAATCAATAAAGAAGTGTATAATAATCGTGGATATGACTCAATCTCCGAAACTTTTTGTTTTTCTGGACCGAAATAACAAAACCAAAAAAGAAGTGTATAATAATCGTGGATATGACTCAATCTCCGAAACTTTTTTGTTTTTTCTGGACCGAAATAACAAAACCAAAAAAGAAGTGTATAATAATCGTGGATATGACATCCTTGACTCAATCTCCGAAACTTTTTTTTTTTTTTTCTTGATCGAAATTACAAAACCAATAAAGAAGTGAATAATAATCGTACTAATCAGTATATAAGTATTGTTAGTACCTACTTACTTGTGAAAGTACTGCTATTTTTACTCGAGCAGTGTCGCGGCCCCTTGTTCGCATCGCGCCGTAAACATTAAAACTGTTATCTTCTTATCAGATGTAAGTAAACACGCAACCAATACGTTTGCAATGCGTGTGTTGCAGTTAAAGTAAGAAATGTGGCATTAGCTAATTTGTCCGTAAACTTCTAGAACTTCTACAGTACTTCTTGAACTTAAAACTGTTAATAATATACCTACTTAATAAGTTATTGCTCCATACAACAATGACAAGGAGTTTCAGATATGCGTATTAAAAATTAATTAAAACAAACATTAATGAACATAAATGCAATAAATGTAAAAAAGTGTATTTTTTTTAATAATATCTATGTAATACCTACTAGCATATTATATAGAAATAGCTGTTTTAATATTAGTTAACTAATTAAATAAAATAAAAAACATAGGTGCCTACCTACAAAAGTTGATTTTTTGTAACCTTAAAAACTTTCTTTTGGTTCATTTTTCTGGGTAAAAGAACTCTAAGTAAGTATGTGCTTTTCTTTACAGACAAAGTCTTAGTGTATGTAATATTTTATATGATCGGTTGTGTAAGTGAGGTGTGCTGGCGAAACAAAAAAAAATTGATATAGACTCTCACATTTACATTATTAGTTAGAATTGGTTCATGAAAAAAGGTAAATTTGGCCAAAAAAAACTTTTTTATACCAAGTTCTTTGGTCGCAATAAAAATTAGCGAATTTCATAGTTTCCTGTGACATGTAAATTTTAATGATAAATTCAAAATTGCAATTATAATAATATGTTAAATAGGCAGACGACATGTTAGTAACAATTGCTTTTAAGGAAAGAAAACATAAATGTAAACTAATATTATATTTTGTTAAATTAATTCTTAATATCAGACGGTTTTAGAAGAATCTCTATAAAGATTATGACTTCAAAATAGAGTCTTCAGACCTTCTTCACGCATAAATTATTAATTTTACTCTTTTGTTTGAAAATTCCTACTTTAAAAACATCACTACTTTACCACCAATAGGACCAGTCAATCCTTGGCCATTATAAGGTCGTCATTCCACATTGTGGGTGGACGTCCTACGCTGCGCTTACCCAGTTCATATTATGGCCTCCACTCGAGAACCTTCCGGCCCCAGCGGCAAAAGGCTCTCCGTACTAGTGTCCAGCCCACTACCACTTCAACTTACTAAGCTCCTGGTTTATGTTGGTAATTGTCGTAAGTCTACGTATCTCCTATTAAAAACTTATAATATGTAAAAAAAATAATCAATTTTAAATGAATGAAAACGTTATTTTTCGAGTTTTGTTTTTTTGTCTAAGAAGTGGATTAAAAAGTTTGTAGTTACGGAATATTAAATTTAAAAAAACTATGATGACAGCTGTCAAAACCATAGCTTAAATCCTGCTTCCTTTCCTTCCCTACAAAATGTTGTCAGACTTTTTTGATACCTGACTAAATGAATGATATTTTGACGTGTTAACACAATGTCCTTGAAAATAGAAATATGGTTACGAAGCTATTATTGAAAAAAATTGAGCTTAAGTATATAAAATTTCATATGATGTGACCGAACTGACGACCAGCCCATTGCCACTTCAACTTGGCCATGTCAACTAATTTGGTTCTTCAGTGAATCCTATCTATTCTGATTCTATCTACAAAAGAAACATCGAGAATATAAGCCCGCACATCGAGAAACAATGCAACATGTAACCTATAAACGAGAAGCAACAAATGCTATTGCCCTTAAAGCAACCAGCTACAAACTGTCAATATAAATTCTCTCACGTTAAAAATAAAGTTGAAAATTTAATCTACCGATAAAGAGGGGTTGTTTTTTTCTATCTTTAATTAACGTGAAGATTTTAATAGACGGCGGCCATTACACATATTTGTTAGAGAACCAGCGAGCGTGTACGTCTGGATGTTACAAAAAAAAACCAGTAGTTGCAAACCTTTGATTAAAAAAAATGTTTGAAAAAAATATGTCAAATTATACAATTATCTTAAACAAGAGTCTTAATTAAAAATTAATTTATCTACCATTATTAATGTTAATTAATTGCTAAAATTGTAAGCGGCTTGAAATTGTGTTTTTGGACCAAACGAAATACTATAACCTTTTAATGCAAGGTATCACATAGTTACATAAATTAATTAAATCTTCAAAAGTTATAAAATTGCATATATCTACTATGCGCCCAAAATTGTAGATATATAAGAAAAAGGACCAATTGGATTGTTTTCTATTTCTGTAATTATTATTTTTTGGTAAGTAGGTGTATTAACTATTTAAAAAATTCTTAGAAAAAATCAATTGTTTGTATAAGATCCCATACTGAAGATCCATAATAGTGCTACTTAAGACACTGTTGTTATTTATCGCACAAACAACCCACCCTCAGCTTTTGGCATATTTTTAGTTTATATTAGTTTTCATTAGTCCACCATTTTTCATTAACTATATACCTCTTACTACTTGAAAGTACCTCTATACATTAGACATTTAGTTAAATTGTTACTTGACAGTAAGTAAATATTATAAATATAACTTTATAATACATTGTTTAATTATAAATTGAGATAAATAGGCTTTTTATGCCAGTAAATTTTAATTGAAATACCTATATTATATGTTACCTACATAATATGATAAACAAATAAATTATTTAGAATTTTTAGAATAGAATAGAATAGAACATTCTATTCTATTCTAAAAAAAGAAGTTTACAAAATCCGCTTTCGAAACATGAATAAACAAAAGTTAATAAACTGAACGCGAACAAAAACAATGTTAACCAACAGAAACATACCGATGAATGAATGACAACCAACTAGGTATTGAGCGACAGTTATACACGATTGTCACGAAGTATTAAAAAAGTTGAACTAGTAAAAAACTAATGCTAAGTGATACATGACAATTGTGTAGGTATCAATAATGTACATATCAATAATGTCTGTCTAATCCTATTAGGTAGTATATGCGAAAATTTGTGAGGATGTATGTTTGTTTGTTACTCTTTGAAATTTGACACACATATAGCTGTGCAGATAGTTTATTATGTATCTGGATTGATAATAAACTACCTAAAAATATAAAAATGGCGCCACTGTACCTGTGGTGGCGCCACCGTCGTCACAGCGATTAAGATGCCAGGCGTTATAAATATATTTTCCTTTCCAATGCTAACAAAGTTGCAGGTACCAGCTACATAATATCTTAAAGAATATATTAATATCTTTAAAATATAAAAATAAAATATTAATAAAATATTAAATATATATTAAAATATTAAATAAAAATTTTATATTAAAATAGCTTTTTCTCATTACACCCCTTTTCTTAGGTTTTAAAATATTAATTCAATATTTTTATATAGGATAAAAATATAGGACATATTTTTATCGGGCATAAAATTTTTGATTTTTAGTTAAAAATTAAACAAGATGATCCCTCAAAACAAAAACAGTACCTACTTCTTTTCTAAATATTTTATATACCTATTTTTAGTAGGTAAACTAAGTAACTCATTATTTACTAACATGAAGTCTTTGTGTATGAAAATAGATAAAGTCGCATTCAATCGTATAACAATCATGTAGTGTAATATCATTAAAAAAAGTATATAAGTATGCGGTTACTTAACAAAACAGTCGTCGAAATGTGACAAAAACATGTAGCCATTAACAGAATTCTAATTCAATTTAGAAACAACGAAGAAGTGAGTTGAAAAAGTTATGAAAAAAACGGAGTGATGCACCCCTGGTCTGAGAAAAAGCGGTAACGTGGAATGAAAATTATACATCGCCGACGTGAAAAAGCGTTAGAAAAAAAAAATGCAGTTGAAGTATTCTGTGTGATAAGCGTTACACGCGACGTGTAAGAAGCGGTTTGTTAAATATGGAAATGGAATTTTTTCAAAATATTTCTTTTGACATTCTAAAACTGAATATATAATTATAAAAAATAAGAAACATAATTTTTAGAAGAGTTACGGTGATTTTTTTTGGGTTGATCCTGTAATTATTGTGTGTTGACATAAATAAATATATAAATAAATAAATTAAATAAATGAAATTTGAGTATGCTTACGTAATAGGGGGACTAGTTTTTAGAAACATTAAATTAGTACATATTTTTAAATTTTAATATACGGTAAACCGGCAAATGTAATCATTAAAAAATTCAGATCTTACATGATATAGAGGCCTTAAGGTTCCCCTGGCTTTGTTTGTATTTATGTTTCCTCATTTTACAAAAGAAATGGTAAATAAACAGGAAAACAGAAATTATTTAAAAAAAGACTTAAAAATTGACAGTAAAAGGAAACAAAAAATATGATTATTAAATTTATTTATTTAATACACGCAATCGGTCTCCATACTTTCTTACCAACATGCATGACGGCGGCGACGCTTTTCGATCCAAAGTGGGTATCTGCTATTTGGTCGACGCTTCCAACAATTTATTGTAATATTTTATTAAATGCTACCTTACACTACACATTTACTCAAAGAATCACTCGCTGGCGTACTTTTATTGTGGAATTAAAATTCTTCACTTGATTCATTGAAATTTAATTACTATAGTAACGGAAGCTAATAATGTTAACCCTCAATTCGTAAGGTGAAAAACTGATATAACTTTCTATGATTCCCTGGTACTCTAAAAACGTACAATCTATTTTTTTTTATTTAAATAATAATATCTATGTATTGTTGCTGCCGTCAGACGAGCTACCCAAATGGGTTTGGTCACATAATGTCTTCTTCTTCTTCTTCTTAGGTTTAAAATGGCAATGCGGCATCACATAATGTCAGACTTTGAAAATAATAAAGTTTCAAATCGTCAGACTTTGAATTTCAAAATGTCAATTACTCGACTTCGTTGTATATCATTCATGCGACAACAATGTCGGAAATGGGATAAATTGCAATAAACAATTTTAGCACCCTCTATCTTTATTGTATTCTTTACATTAGCAGCGCCATCTATGCAATCTTTTAAAAATTACTTAATATAGAACCGCATCAGGATTCAGTAATGATATTACTTCAAAAGTTATCTAACAGATGGCGCTAAGAAGTTCAAGACACGAAATTACAAATTAATATTAAGAGTTTCTAATAGATGGCACTAAATACGAAAAATAAAAAATCCCCAGATAAACATTACAATACAATAAATAATTATAAAGATTAAATAGAAAATTTCAATTATCTTTGATTTTACGTTACAATTACTGTCTAACCTTTATTAAAATTTTATTGAAATCAGATCTGTGATTTATTCAAAACTACTTCATGAGTTTAGGATATCTTATATATTTTGACTATTGGAAAACTAAAATTAGCATGTTTAAATTTTTTCCTGTCTTGAGCTTTTTAGTGAATAAACTTTGTAGTTATTGGATCTGAACTATTCAATTTTAGACATGAATTTTTGGGCGACTGTTAGTCTTGCTTCTTCATAAGAGATGGCGCCACAAGTATTCATTTTCTATATTTTTACCATACTTCTAATTTATACCTTTCTAGCTGAATCTGTTTGTTAGAATTTGGATTATATAAAAACACTACCTATTTGTTAAAATGCAATGTTATGTAAAAATTTAAAGTCGATCTATCGGCTAGTTTTCTAGATTAGTGAACACAAACATACGAAACCGAAATTTTTAATATATGTATATAAGATTATTTAAATTATTTCTCTAATTTATTATCATACTTATATTATTTATTATAGGTTTTGTGTTATCGCATATTTTTATTACTACACTTTGTTTCTGTATCTACTCAAATCTTAAGCCTTTTAGGCTTGGGATTTGAGTAAAGTAAGGTTAGGTTGAACAAAAAAACAATATATTTTATGAATCATCTTTTTTTATTTTTTAAAATAATTATAGCTAACCGTTTCGGCAATAATAATTACTATTTCGAATTGAATGACACAAAAAGCATTTTCCGTTGTTAAAAAAGAATTTCACAGTTAACATAGGGGGTTAATATTTTTTTTGTTAATCAATAAAAATATTACTTAACATAAAACAACACTAAAACTTAACTATAGTTACATATGCAGTACGCAAGATTGACTACAGGTTAAGAAGGTACAGTTAAATAAAATAACTTTCTATAAAAAATATAATATTTTCAATAAACACGTCGCCGTAACACTAAAAACTAAAGATAAAAACATGGCATCATTTTCATATTAATAATAAATTTTAAAAATAACTTAAAAAATAAACTTAAACTTTAAATAACTTCATCAATTAAGAAAACACTGTCGTGATAATCATTAATTTAATGACATCAGATATCAACATTGTAATTATTGTAGTTTAATATGTTTTGCCTAAACATCGACGTTAGAGTAAATCGTCACATCACGAGTCTAATTTATTTACAAATTTTAATTTTTTTTTTAATTTACTTTAATTAAATACAACATGCCAAACACAATTTTGACGTCTAATAGTTAATTTTAACTCTAATCTCTAACGAATTTCAATTTTACAATTTTACCGCCGAATAATTGTAATTTTTACAAACAAGCGTTTCCAATAAATGTTGTTTTACAATTTTACATTTTATTTATTTTTTGTGTATATAGTTTAAACTTGTATTGAGACAGTTTATACAATTTTCAATTCATAATTTTTTTTTTTTTTTTTAAATAATAATAATATGATTCCGCTTGACAATCACGACAATAATAATATATAAGTAACAAGTTCAAATCGAATTCAAAAAAAGACTAGAGTACACCAATAAAATTGTTTTTGAAGCCAATATTGTTACGAAAATAAATCGTGTTTTTTTTTCATTCAATTTGAAACCTTAAGAGCATGTAACAATAAGGCTTCAAATTCACTAACACATTGTGAACAACGTAAAATGCCGTATGTGACATTATTGCGGCTAGACAATAACCGAAATTAAGGCTGGGTTGCACCATCTTACTTTAACTATAACCAACGTCGCAACTTCAGTTAATTCGCACTCATTTTCGGCCGAAAATGAGTTTTAGGCCGAAAATGAGTTGCACCAGTTAACCAGCTATGATTATTTGTTAACTGGTGCAACTCATTTTCGGCCTAACCGTTATTTTAACTCAAGTTGCGGCGTTGGTTATAGTTAAAGTTAGATGGTGCAACCCAGCCTAAGAACCAAATCAATGCGCTGTCGGTCTATAAGAGACCTATAAGAGGTCTATAAGGTCTAATTTTATATAATAAATAAAATTTATATAAGTATAATAATGACTTAAAATTCCTGAAAAATATAACTAAAAAAAATCAATTCTATTGAGAAAATTTTTCTTATAATTTTTTTTTTTATGGAAATTATTTTGAAATTTAAATTTAAAATGCGTAAATTTGATTTTTTTGCCACAAAGATTCATAACTTCATGTCAAATCTCAATAGAACCAAATATTCTTACACAATCAGAAGAATTCAAAACTTTTTATTGGATTCTAAACATCAACAAAAAATACAATTTTGAAAATTATACTAATTTTGTATTTTCACATATGGCCGTATTTTTTTTGTGCGTATTTTAATTTTAAAATGAGTAAAACGCGTAGTTATAGGATAATATAATCCCATTAAACACCGATAAGTTAAATCTTAACTATAACATTAAGCACGTTTAAGTACACAGATTTTTTTTTGTATTTATGTATTTTTTTATTATTTCGTTGTTTACTACTTTTCAATATAGACTAAGCGATTAAAACCTTAGTCCATATCAATTCGAACCCGCTTATAAAATTTCTATTATTTTATTTTCATACGATTTTTATAAACGAGTTCTTGAATTACATTACATTAATTATATATACTAACTTACAATTTATTAATAACTACTAAGTGTGTTATGAATTCAAAACCTGGCTATCCTGTCTAATTCTTATAGTTACGAGTAATAATTGTGTATATTTGGCTAAATAGTCGTAAAACAAGCTTAAAATACGATCAACGTAATCGAAAAAGCCTCAAAAATCAAAAACATTAACAGTCAATAAGGATGTTTAAGTTAAAACAACAGCAATTTATTTTTAAAAACTTAACAATAAAATGTATTGCGGAATTTTGTATTCGTCTGTCTCCGCCCTAAGTCCCGACCATATGAAGTTTATAATGATTATGCGACTTCATATTATCAATGTAAGTACCTTCTTAGAATTTTTAATAATAATATCCAATATGATGGCCTGTAAAATATTATGGGTATTTTTTTATATATATTTTAATTTTTATATGACATCAGTGACATTAATTTTTAATACAATAAAATTAGAACTCACACACCTCATATTTTAATAAGTGTATGTGACATTCATACCAGAGCATGTAATGAAAATATTTTTCATTTTCATTATTACATGGGATTTAATATATTGAACAGACTTAATAACGAACACAATATTCCCAATACATTTTTAATTAATAAGAAATAAAAAATGTAATGTAATCGCTTTCATCTGATTCGCGATTGGATAATTTCGAAAAAAATTTTTTTTATGCTTTTACAACTTGATCTTACGGTAGTGTGAACCTTCATAAAATATTAGTAACATTCTTTTTACTAATAACAAAATTTTCAACAAAACAATGAAACAGTATTCGTAATGCCAATAAACTAGAACTTGTTGAATGCGTTTTACTCATTTCTCGATCAAAATACAATACCGACAGCGCATTTTTCAATGCCAGTAGATATCCTACTGACTGCTCCTGTGTAGGTAAGTTATATCAACAGAATCTTGTTCTATTGTATTGCAAGCGAAGTCACAGAAACACGACAAGTATGTTTAGTTTCTCTATGATTTCGCCGCTCGGGTGATTAGGCTTTTCGTTAAATATACACAGCTTAACTATGGAAATTCTCGTCGTAAAATAAAATGTAGACAAAATTCATTTTCCCTCGATAAGGTACACAACATCAAAAAATTTCTTCATCATCTAAAAAACATAAAATACAAAAAACCTCTGTCGATTGCGGACACATTCTGTTCTTCTTATTTTTTTTTATTAACTATTCCATTTTCGATGATCACAGTAAAATATTGTGATGGCGTTTACAATTTTGTGTGGCTTGAAATTTTTCACGCCGAGTCTTTTGTGGTCTGATGGACGCGTTCAAAAAATTTCCACATTTCCGAAATACGCTTAAAAAAAATATACGACAGAACCGTACAAAATTGTAAATCGCGTAACGTTATGAACACTTTCTTGGAAACGTATAACTTTCAATTCTAAAAGTCTAATTTAGGATTCATGATCCGTGCTTTTTTTATTGTTTTTTGTACACCTCGCCACGAGTTCAGTTCCATTAAACGATGGTCTTTTTAAATTTTTTATTTTTTATTTATAGCTTTAAAAATACCAAACGTTCATAAATTTTTCTCCCTCTACTAAGACCTAAATTTAAAACAATACCATTTATACAATTATCATAGGAACTTCATTTGTTGTTTATATTAATTTATTTATATATATTAAATTTATGAGGACATTTTTTTACATAAATAGCGATCCGTTCACTTTGAATTTTTTTCAATATTCGAAATTTTGTTTCAATTTTCTTGTTTTTGTTGTTGTTCTGATTTCACGTTTCCTAGAAACTCCTAGAACATAGCGAGTACTATTAGTATCCATTTTTCTCATGATGTTACATCTCCTTCGCACACCAAAAAACTAATAAGTAAAAATTGCCGAACAGTTTTGTATTTGAAAATGAAAATACAAATTTAAAACTAAATCTCAATTAAAAACTTTCATTCACAAACAAAGTCACAATTGACACAAATTATAAACGATTTTTTGGGCTATTGCATTGTCATTTTTTTTCTATACACATTGACGCGCCGCGGTATCGTATACGCGACATTTTGTCACCTTTTCAGGGCGACAAGGCGACAAACGTCGCGCGCTTACCGGGCAACATCAACATTAGTTCAAGAAACAATTACGTACATTAAATCAGCTTACTAATACCTTACCTATTTTACGATTACACGTAGAATATGCACAAGATGCGTGAATATATTCATTATTATGAATATATATGAATTTATTCACTCAAAATGCAACTTACTTATAATACACCATGATAATATTAAATGAATTAATATTCGGCAACACTTGACATTCTTATTGGCAAACAAACAGTGTTCGCTCGTTTTCGTTCCATTTTCGAAACGGAGCGAACACTATTTTGAAATTGGAACTATAAAACTATTGCACTGGCAACTTCGAGCTTTCTCGATGCATGTAGGTTGTATATTCGGCGCGGCGCTAAAATGGCGCCGACACATTTGTAAAATTATATTATTCACTGGGCTATTGTGAGCTATTATAATGTTGTTATTGTTAAAAAAATATAAATATATTTTGGGCTACGACATAAAACATTCGAGCTGTGAAGAATGTCTTGTGGTATATTTCGTCTCTTTCAAGGTATTTCAAGTCGAAGAGCAAGATGTGAAATTTTACTTCGACTTGTATATCCAATTATTGTATGGATCGTATGTTGATTATATTTTAGTGAAAAATCGCTATTTTAATACATTTTTTGTAAATTAAAAATATCCGAATAATTTATTTACAAAATAAAAAAAAAATGTAAGTAACGGCAGTCTTCTGAAAAAAAAATATTAATCATTTTTTTTTAAATATTTACAACTGTACAAATGATTTTTGTAAATAATCATATATTTTTTTCGGTTTAAAAATAAAAATAGCAATTTTGTATAATAAAAATAAAATAAAATAAACAATTACTCATTTGTGTATATTAAAAAAATCAAGAGCGTCATCAATATTATAATATAATAACTCGTCTAAATTATTTACAATACATTTTTATCTATAATAATATGGCATTTATAGTAAAAAATAAATTTAACGCCAAGTGAAGTAAATAGACTCAGGGATTAAATGAAAAATAAAAATAAAAAATAAAAAAATTTCGCCAACAATTTCCTTTAGAACAATTTGTGCGTTCAGAACATGACTAGCATAAGTGTTATATTGCAATGAAAAATATAATTATTAATATAGTTAAAACAATAAAGTTATAAAAACATCTCGCAAACAACTATAAACGCAAGTAAGTATTGCAAGGGTTGCAGAGTCTTGCAGAGTCTTGCAGAGTCTTGCAGGGTCTTGCAGAGTCTTGCAGAGTCTTGCAAAGTACTGCAAAGTCTCGCTAAATGCGATTAAAAAGTGCTTAAAACAGTTTGGCACATCTGATCGATTTGTACTAAGCTAAGAAAAATCGCCTCATTTTTAAAGCTAATAAAAATAAATATTCATTTAAAAAAAAACGCGCCTCTATAAAACCAAACAAATAATTCAATTGTTTTGTTCGTCGTACTTTTTTCTACAACTAATTACTTGTTCGGGCGAGTTTTTGTTCCATTTTGTTCATTTATCTATGTATTTTAGGTACGTTTCGTTTAACTAGATATTATATTATATATGTAAGTAAGTATATTTACAGAAACATCTCTGTCTTCTAATTGTTCTCTATTTACAACAGTTAGTATACTATCTAGCTTTAAATGTTATATTAACCCGCGACTTAAAATTCAAATTTATTATAATATAATATATTATTAATTTCCACATAAGTATACCAGTTTTGAAACAAAACGTTGTTTTTTTTTTCTATAATTTTAAAAACAGTCGCAAGAAAACAAACAACAGAATCACTAATCAGAGACGATTTCGAATTTATTCTTCGTCACGAAACTAAGTTCCAAATTAATAAAAAAATCTCTTACATATTGTTTTCTTTTCTCTTTTTAATATCTATTAGCTATTAGAAATCGAATCGGATTAGTAATAACTGAATTTTCATGGCTGAGGATTCTGTTGAAGGTGAACAGCTTGTTGAGCCGCTTGCTGAGCGGCTTGAGCGGCTTGTTGCTGTATTTGCTGTTGCTGGACTGCTTGCTGAGCGGCTTGTTGCGCCGCTTGCTGAGCCGCCTGAGCCGCTTGCTGAGCCACTTGTTGTGCGGCTTGTTGAGCGGCGGCCGCTTGCTGAGCGGCAACTGCTTGTTGAGCAGCTTGCTGCGCCGCTTGCTGAGCCGGAGATGGTATATTAAATCCAAGCATCCTCGGGTCGTGTAACCTCAAAGCTTGCTCTAATCTTTGCTCTTGTGCGATTCTAAAAGCCTCAACTAGTTCCGGGGAGAGTTGTCCGCTGGCGTCGTTAGGTGGTTGTGGAGGAAATCCTCCGTTGTGTCTTAATGGGCTTGGAGGTTCATTGCCGTGAGCGGCAGCCGCTTGGGAAACAGCTAATCTTATTGCTTCAGCCTGACTTCTGAGTAGAGCTTCAGCTTGTTGAATCCTTAGAGCTGCTTCGTTCGGCGGCTGAGGTGTTTCTGGTGGAGGTTGCGTTGGTGGTGGTTCTCTTGCTAGTTGCTGACGCATAGCTGATACTAAATTAGCTGCAGCCACTTGTACAGCGTTCGCGCCTTCTCCAGGCTGAGCCATCATATTGGCAGCAGCCGCTGCGATCGCAGCAACTCTTTCATCGCCGTACGCTTGATGTCCGTTGTTTGCTGAACGTAATAGGTCACTAAGTTTGTTCACTGCGGCCCCAGCTTCGGAACCAGCCGATGAAGAAAGTCTTCCGTTCGAGGATGAGTCAGAGTGAGCTGGCGACGGAGGTGCCAAGTTTAGTAAGCCCGAACCACCAGCAGAGGCGGATACGGCGGCGATTAAGTCTCTCTCTCTTCTCTCAGCGGCAGCTCTGGAGAGAACGTATTGTGCGGCGAACTGATGTTTTGGTTCCATTCTCATATGTTCCATGTGTGAAAGTAGGCCTGGAATTTTATGTATTCAATTTAATAACAAACGTACAGGTGTGATTGATTATATATTTAGAATAAATTTACAAAATCTTAAGTGATCCAAAATAAAATTACTATGACAAAGAAAATTTAAGTGACTTTTTTTAAATACCTATACAATTTGGACATTGTGAAAAAAGAAATAAAAGTACAATAGTGAATATTATATAACTAAATTTTATATATATCTACTACTGTATTTTATATATCAGATTTTATGCTTGTAATGCGAATGTTTTTTACCTATTAGAGCCATAAGTTTCTCATGTGAGTGAATTTTTTTTTATTCTCTATCAGAAAAAATATCATTCTAAACCTAAAAAGAATTTAGATTAGAAAGAAAAAAACCACCCACCACTCTCATGTGTGAAGACAGCTTGACAAACAGAACACGGCCACATTCGAAGGCTGCTGGTGAGCTGAGTTTCAGGATGACAAGCGAGATGCTTCCTCAGTGAGCCTTCGTTGACGTAATGTTTCCCACAAACCGGACAAGGATGGTTCGCCGTCCGCCGCTTCGCTATATAAGGATCAGTCGGTTTAGCTTGCGCCGGGTACGGTGAAGTGGCTGGAGGACCTGAGCCACCAATCACCAGGACGAGGAGGGTTAGTGGGTTAGAGGGGGGAAAGAAAAAAAACAAACATGGTTAGTCATCTTGTTAGTGATGCTTAAAAATCTAAATTAATGACTTTTTGATAACATTTAGCTTTAATATGAAAGAAAGATAATATCAAAATTAATGCACATTTTGTATAAATCTTAAATAAGGTTTTACCTAGTCAAGCTGGGCTTTTAACAAAAAGTCATTATACTTAAAATTAAATATACAAAACTAATATAATAAAAAAATTAAATGCAAAAATTAAAAAAAAAAAAAAAAACTTAAATGGAAACAAATTACGCCACAACTAAAGTAGAAACATCAGAATGGGCAGAAATAATTAACCAATTAAGTGAACTGTTGATGTTAACAAAACTAGTTTGAAAACGTGGAAAATGTAGCTATTAGATACGTAAACAAAATATGTTATGATAATAGAACTCCATCCGAAGAATACCGTTTTACGCAGGACAAGCGAATGTTGTTTCCAAAACATTTTCCCTTTCAATAATATTTTAACAATTCCGTCGTACCCTCGGATCGAGTTCGTCTATTATTTATTTACTAAATTAGGTTTTAATGTATGGAAACGATACGTTTTTGGTTTACCGTTGATTTTCATAAAAACCAACACCCCATTTTGGCTTTGTGCCAACTGGAAGCGTTTTAAACGCAAAAGTGACTAACCAATTTAGTATAATCTTAAGCATATTAACAAATATAAATGTATTTTTAATAACACTTCCAGCAGTGACACTCCTTAAAACTATTCAACCTATTCTGAGTGAGCTTCTTAAAGTCAAAATTCATGTTTACGACAATTATTGAGTAGATGATAGATTAGAAATGAAAGACAGAATTGTACAGCTCTAAACAGAAGAGGTTTCTTAAGAGCTAATCTTAGCTTACGTGTTGTGCAGCGCCTGGTGTAAAGTAGAAAATCAACTCAAAGGTGATTTTCTTCTTTGGGAAAACATTGATAGAGATGTAGAAAACCGAACGTCCCCATTCGGAACACTTACTCGCAACACCGGATGCGTTCGGATCTTTGTGTGTGTTCTTCATGTGTTCTACAAGGGCTTCGCCACCAAACACAACTTTGTGGCAAATGGGGCATGGAGTGGCGGTAGCGCCTCCAATCATGAGTGCTGCATGTTGCTGCAAAACACCAAGGTGCAGCTGAAGCTCCTGTTTCCACCCGGTGTGGTGGCGGTGTGGGCATAGGTTAAAAGATTAGCGTACATCCAAAAAAAAAACACATCAAAATTTTTAAAAAAAGAAACAAACGTTCCAAACGCAATTTTGAATTCGGAGACCAAAGGCAATTTCGAAAAGCATAATGTAACCAGCCAGGACTTTTGAAGTAAAGTTTCTAAACTGAGACTTTGTAGGTTGTATAGTTTTTAATAATCCGAAAAAATTAAAAACTTTTATGTACTTAGATTTTTTGAAAAGTGAAGAAATAAAAATTCATTCTTTTTAGCTTAAATAAAACATAATAAATTATTATTTAAATAGTATAACAATAGGAAGGCGTATTGCGTTGCTCAGACTTATAGGTAGTATATACTTAGCAATCCGTTTTGCGACAGTTATCACTCCTAAGAAGACAACACTCGCATAAAACATATTGTTTGCTTTTGTGTTTCGGTAAGTATCTAAGTGATTCAGGAGATTAGCATCACCTTTTTTAGCTTTTACCCTTTATCCTTTATCCTATCAATCGGATACAGTGCAGTGGCATGCACTAAAATTTATTTACATAACAAAAACTCAGAATAACAAAGTATTCAATATCAAAATTGAAAAACCTTACTTACTTTGCATTTTTATCAAAATTTCTGTATTAAGAAAACTCAAAGTAACATTGTTTATTTTTTGTAAAAAAAACGTTCAAAAAATACTCCGAATAACGCAGTATTTTTGTAAAATTATACACATTAAAATAAAAAATTTGGTTATATTTGGTGTAAACATATGCTTTTATACGTAAGTTATTACTCTCATCAGATTAGATCCGATGAAGTTGTGTAAGAACACAATATTGTTGAACTTTTTTTATAAGTAATATGAATAATTGAATGGAAATTGTAAATACTGACCTTGGCTGTATGCGTTCGAAGACTACTCTCAGTGGCGAAGCCCTTTCCACATATGTTGCAGTGGAAGGGTCTGTTCTTAGCCCTTTCCACTTGGGCGTCATGATTCCTCAGGTGTTGCTGTAGGTTGGAGAGTTGTATAAAGGCGCGACCACACTCGGGGAGATGGCATTTGTATGGACGTTCACCTGAAATCAACAATTTATTATCAATTATTATCAAAATTCTTATAGCGGACGAAAACTAGGTGTTGAAATTTGACTTTACAAGAGTTCAAGATACTCAAGTGGATTCAAGTGGATTAGTCCGCTTGCTAATTAGACCATCTGACTTTTAGACCAGTTGCTACTTAGACCAGCTGCTTTTTTAGACAAGATGATACGAACCTTTTCGTCTATACTTGAAAAGTTGGATAACTAATTCTAGTATTTAGGTCAAATGATTTTTCTTTGGTTATACCATTAAAGTACTGGCATGGCACATTGCTATTCGCAGTCATTTGAGCAGTAACCATCTAGTGGCAGTAACCACTCTCTTACAGTAGACAGCTACAGCTTTTATGAGTAAGGGATGCAAGAGCCTATTTCCTCTCTATTCCTATCCCTCATCCTCAATCCCAGCAGAATGGTCATAAAAAATTCTCATCAAATATTGTCAAATGTTTGGTCAAACAATTATTGACAAACTTATATACAAAACCATTTAAAACATTGTAAAGCAATTTCTTTGTAAGTTTCATATGTGAACGTTTTTGGATATTATAAGTAAATCGTATAGATGGTGTAAAAAGTTAACAAAGAATTAGTTAGTTAACTTAGCACACCGATTAGTTATTTTAGTTATTTTGTTTTCTATTCATTTGTATTAGAAAACTACAAAACATGCCTTAAAGATTTTCACTTAAAACTAAACGATTCTTTTAGTATCTACCAGCCAGTAGTTATTATACTCTTTATTGTGTTTTTAACTGCACGGCTTGTTAATGGAAACAGCTACTCGTGTGTCGAGACTCCCTCTAATTAAATGATGAAGATATTAAATAATATCTATAAAGTTACAGAAACGATTTCATAATATAAAACTATTATATCATTAAAACATTAAAATGATAAAACGGAATGTTCTAATAGGTAGACAATATTTTAAATACCTAAGCGGAAAAATGTGTTTCTCGTATCATATTTGGAATTCCAAATTTGAAAAAAGGAATCAATAAAAAAATCTGTTTACAATCAATTTTTATGTTATTTTTTCATTGGTTAATTAATTAATTAAATGTATTGGATTTTTTAAATGAAAAAAAAAAATACAATATAATAAATTATACACGCAAACCTTCATCGTTTATCTTTCTTTCCATTATTGAAAACAATATCAATATCTGTTGATTGTTTTAGAAGAAGTTAGCGGAGAAGAGGGGGACCGCTACTTTGATTTGTTATGCAGATATAGGTAAAAAAATATATTTTATTAGTCTTGAAACAAATTTTCTGTCTGTGTACAGGATCCCTTATATTATGTATGATATAACGGTGCCCGAAAAAGGACTCTTAGCGGTCACTAAACCAGTTGTTTACCGAATAACCCAAATCCGTGAGAGCGTGCGCGCCAAAAATCACCGAGTCCCGACCTAACCCAACGAGTGCGGAAAGTAAACGATGACCGGCCGATTCCATTTTTAAAATAAGACCATAATAAAACGAACGCATACTTTTAGCCTGTACCGCGAGCATGCTGGGTCGGTGACCGCACTCACACAGCCGCCGGCAGCACACAGACGAATCCGTGTTGCGTATCGATGTATAGAGTACAGTATAGGGTATCTTTTCTGCATAGTCCTGGCCCGTTTCGCTGTGTTTGTAATTTTACATGTACGAGAAGAATGCGTGTGTACACTCGTGCGTCCGTAAGTTAAGATATTGTAGAATTATTTCCTAGTCGCACAGATGTATACCTAAGTACTTAGGCGTATAGATTTCCAGTGTTGCCAGTTATTTTTTTTTAGAAAAAGAAACAAAAAATTCTCTTTTTATCTATACTCGGTGCAGTGTGGATTTTCAGTATAATTCAGTACTGACAGGGCACACTGCGTTCTTCTTCTTGCGATGCCTCTCCAACTAATGAAGTTTGGCGATCAGTCACTTTTTTCGTCAGCCTTGCCCATCATCACCAGCTGAAGTAGGTTGTATCGCTCATGTCTAAGAATATGAATTTTTCGCCTTTTCAGGCACCGTGAGCATTACGCACACTGCCGTTACGCAGCCATAGATTGTGTGAAAATTTCTTTTACTTTTACTTATATTATAAAGAAGTAAAGTTTGTACGTTAGTTTGATTTTTGTAGGAAGTCGGCTTCGAAACTACTCATGCGATTTAAAAGAAATCTTTCATCAAAAGTTAAAATAGAATTTCAGGATGGACCTAAATATTCCACGCGGGCGAAGCCGCGGGCACCAATTATCTAAAAATCTAATACAAACATCTAATATTAAATTTATTACTAGTTTAAAATTTAAATTAATTTAAAATTGCTACATTTAAAAATTCGCGAAATACCGCAACGATCAAAAGATCTGGCAACACTGAGGACAGTCGTGGGTTTGACAGTGGATGGTATATCTATGCTATGATATATTAGCTATACCGTGTATAGCTAATCGGGTTATAACGGTCCCATAACCATATTTATTGCCACTAAATTTTATATCGCTCTAGACTTTATTGGGTTGCTTTTCTAGATAAAAGAGTTATGTGAAATATTGCTGTTGGGGAGGATTTTCGGTTTTGAATAGTGTACAGTCGAGGCGTGGGAACTTGTTAATATAATGTTCAATTGGCATACAAAATTGAAAACAATTTAGTGCGGTGCTGTGTACAGTAACTCTACGTTTTGGTGAACACAAAAGAATTGATTCAAAAACACTTCGATATCTATTTTTACATATATATTTTAAATATACTAGCTGGTGCCCGTGACTTCGCCCGCGTTGAAAAATAAAAGATAGATCCGTACTTCCGTACTAATATTATAAATGCGAAAGTTGGTATGGATGTATGGATGTATGTATGGATGTTTGTAACTCTTTCACGCAAAAACTACTGAACTAATCACCATGAAATTTTGCATACACGTTGTTTGGGACACCAGAAAGGACATAAGGTACCTTTCATCCAGAACGCGGACGAAGTCGCGGGCACCAGCTAGTATTGACATACAGTAAGTAGGTATACTTTTGCAAGCATTACATCTTTATTATATTTATATAGCTGGTGCCCCATTGGAATATTTAGCCTATGTAGGTACATCCTGAAATTCTGTTCTAACTATTGGTGAGAGATTTTTTAAAACAGATGACTAGTTTCGAAGATTACCTCCTGCAAACAGACATATAAACTTAACATCTTTGTAAGGGTTTTTCCGTTTTCGTCCCATAACATTATGACGCCTTTTAGGGAGGAGGTCTTTTTCAATGTCAACTCAGGACTTCGAATTCTAAAAGATGAGGTTTAACTTAAGGTTTAATATAAAAGTTTTGATGTTTGATATAAAATCTAAAAATATTACGAGATGCACTGAAATTACATCTACTGAGCCACTATAAGTAAATGTTTTTGATGTTATTCCCGATTCCTTTATCCTATATTCCTCTTATCCTAGCTGTTAATAAAGTTAGTGTGCTAGCCCATTATAGTGCTATAATATGAAATTAAATATTTAACTCATAAAAAACAAGCGATTTCGCTATTTCAATTCATGTTCTATTTTCAAACCTATTTACTGAATTCAACGAAAATTGGGAAAAGCACATTATAACATTCATGTTCTAATTTTAAAATGGTTTTCAAAACTATTTTCTAAATTCAACTAAAACCGGCAAGGTACATTACGGACCTACTTATCGAGGACTTTCTCCTAGACCTGAATTGTATTTGAATATTTGTGAGCCAACATAAGTGAGTAATATATTAAGAAAGAAATGTTGCAACGCAGATAAATCTCCTCCACAACAAATATCCCTTCCGGGTTCGCTGTTCTCCTATATATGTACTTAGTATTGTACAAGAGAGCTCATTTTTCAACATGTACAACCTACGCGTACCGCTATCCAGTAGAACTAGACCCGCGTGTGCCCCCATCCCCTCCCTGTGCCTGACTGTTTTTGTTACAAGTGCGGGGTACGCCGCGTGTCAAAACAGTCTGGCCGTGTTTGTCTATGGTTATTTTTGTTATTTCTCTATGAATAAATGTAGGGAAGCGAAAGGCGTTCGCCTTAGCACACTTCGTACGATCCACGGCCGGGGATGCTGTATGCATAGATTGTTATTTCGAATTTATCGGTTAATTTATAATGGTTTAACGGTGATTCGGAGTTGAACGTTCTCCTTGCAATTTTTAATTGATTTTCTTAATGCAATATGAGTGATTTTTTCAAAAAATCTTTAATGTTTTCTTTTGGTTTAGGTACTTATCTATAGGAAGTTAATTTATTGTTTTAACAGTTTTACTGTTTTAACGGACAGAGACTTTATTTTATATTATATATTAATGATCAGCTCCCGGCTTCAGTTGGGGTGCATTTTTTTATATATCTACACAAGTGCAAATCGATTTAAAATTCACTGGGTAGTTTACAAGTAGTTAGCGGAGAAAAGACAGACAAAAGACAGAGAAAATGGACAGTTTCGATTACTTAGTTGCAAAATATTGTTTTTATTATTCAAATTATGGGTAGGTACTATGTAAGGGCTATCTCTACCTACTCTACATGTTATAGGTCAGTCTTATAGTTATAATTTATAATTTGTATAAAAAATGCCATGATATAACATGATATACAGATTATATTATATATATTTTATTTTTTAGTTTAAAAAATAATTAGTGTAAAGTAGGTATACATGTAGGTACATAAGGTTTACGCCTAAAACTATAGTTATCTTTGTTTAAACGCAAAGTTAAAGAGAAACCAAAAAGTTCATTAGTCTTCGAAACGAGTTTAAAGTTGAAAGTACCGATTTAATTCTAAAAACTCGACAAAGGAATTCGGGAAGCTTCGTCCAAACATAATTTAATGCGTGTACTAAACGCAACAAATTTAAATAATGCAAATAAACTGTAACTATTTCTAATTAGATACGTAAAAAGCGCCTCCACAAGTTTCTAGGCAATGGGAATCCAGGTCTAACACGCTCACTCAGATACAATGATAGTGACTCGAAAACGTCGCACGTCGATAACTCTCACGTGAGTCAGAAATTAAAAGAGTCAATGAGTCAAAGACAATGAGTTGAAGTCAATGAGTCAAATTCCAGTGAACTCAATTTTTTTTTATTACATTTACAAAAAAGTCATTTATAAAAATTAACCAAAATTTTGTTGCGATCAAATAAATTAAAAGAATAAGTACCTTTATGCTTTAATTGATAAAATAATAGGTATGTAATTATGGATTTCGAAGCCTTTAAGCCCATTGAGAGTTAATTAAAAAAATTATGATGTTTATATAATTTAATTATTATTTAGTAGGTAATTTTTTGGACAACAACGAAGTACAAAATATAGAAGATTACTATGTATTTTTTTAATTAACATGATTCAGAATGTCAATTACTTCTCAAAAATATATGTCAAAAAATTTAGTAACATTAAATTTTGATTCACGATTCATTGATGAGTGAGTTACTCATGGTCGAATGTTACATCTCTAAGGTCTAAGCAGCCGAGTTAAAGCCTACGCATTCGATTTACATACAAAAGTACTTCCCTGCAGTAATACAAGCATTACCTTTTGACTAGGCGTAGGCATAAGGCATTCTTGACAGTGTTTAAACATGACTGTTTCTTAGGAAAAAATATAGACATTACTTTTATATAAATGCGTATAGGCTAAGAAAACGACTAGATATAAAGGGTGTCCCAGAATGTTTTTCGTTTTTGAATTGACCAATACGCCCCAACCGCAGGTAGCAGAGGGAGAGGAGTGGTCTCAAACGCTTGGTCGACTTGTTAAGTTTAGTAGCCATGAATCGTTTCACGGGACCCCAGCGCGCGTTTTGCGTGCGAGCGTTTTATAAAAACAACGATTTGTTCGCCTCTACAGGACACATTTTAATTTAACAAGCTTAAAACATGTGCCAAGTGCCAATTTAATTAAGCATTGGGTGTACAAGTTTGAAGAGACTGGGAATACAATGCCGGACAAATCGTCTGGGCGCAAAAGAACATCAAGAACGTGCATGAACGTCGACCGCGTTCACCAGTCTGTTATGGACGACCCACGACAGTCGTTAAGATTGCGCGCAGCTTCTCTTAATTTGAAAAAATCTACAGTTCATCGCATTATTTCGAAAGATTTAGATTTTCACCCCTACGCAACACCTTCTTCCAGCAAGATGGAGCCACTTCTCATGTTACAAATGACTCATTAACTGCTCTTCACGATTTATTCCCTGGAAGAGTGATAAGTCGCCGAGGAGACATCAACTGGCCACCGAGGAGCCCTGATTTAACGCCTGCTGATTTTTTCCTGTGGGGCTACCTAAAAAGTAAAGTTTACAATCCATTGCCGACCAACCTGAATGTTTTGAAGCAAAGAATCACTGAAGAAATCAAGTCTATTCCAAGAGCGATGCTCCAGCGAGTGATTGAAAATTTTAGGTCCAGGCTAAATGAATGTGAACAAGTGAATGGTGCGCATTTGAAAACGGTTGTTTTTCATAAATAAACTTCAAGAACTGCTATTTAATTTAACAATAAATAAAAGGAGTTTTAATTGATATTGTTGTTTTTTATTTAACATCTAAAAACGAAAAACATTCTGAGACACCCTTTACCTACACCCTATTGTTAATTTATATTTACAAAATCATTTGTCCTGACAAATACTATTAAGTCTAAAAAGCTGAAATTTGGAACATAGGTTTATTTATAACATAAGTAAGCATCCGTTGAGAATTTTGAAAATTTTTGAAAGTCGTGGGCGGGTTGCTAGTATGTTATATAGGTACTCGTAGAAACGAATAGGTAGACCTAAAAAAAATTCAATGTATTGTTAACATTATCGAAGTAAATTAAATTTTAAACAATATTTGAAATAAATAGCAAAAATGAGAAGGCTTGTATCGTGGAAATGGCCGTGTGTTTTTCGTGATTTTCGTGTGATTTATGAGTAATATATTCTTTCAGCGTGTTATATGTACCTATAGATATATCAAACGAATTCATATATATTATACTCAATGTTACTCTTTTATCCTTTAGCTAAAGGAAAAATCGTAACCATCTTTTCGTCTTTAAAGTTATTAGTCTCAAATTCAAAACTGTGAACCATTCGCGTCGATTTTAAAACACGACAGGCCGTCGGCTCTTGCGTGTAGCGAATTTATTTTTGAATTTAGAACGCAGACTTACGCGCCATTTTGACTTGTATTCGAATAATTCTCGAATGTTTTCGTTCTGTTTATTAGCTTTCGTTATTGGATGTCTTATGTAGACACTTTTTTTTAAAACTAATGAAATATTTTTATTTAATATACACTCTCATTAAATTCAAATAAAGTTACAATTGCACTGTTTCTTTAATTGTAATCACAATTAAACAAAACAAACCGTTTGGCATGAATAAATTTACGAAATATTTTCAAAATAAGAACAACAAACGCTTAATTGCGTACATGCAGTAATCGTACCTACCGACGTTGAATTAATCATATTGGAAATTTAAATTATTGGGCATGAATTGCGTGCATACATGGTAAGTGCAGGGGGTTCGTACGACCCCTCGCGGGTCGGGGGTAGGGGGTCGCCCGATGTAGGAGTGATCGGGTGGTACGCACACCCCCGCTATCCCACCCCAACTATTTCGGGGTGGACGGTGAAAAAAAAATGTTATACTATTACCACCTGCGCGAACGAAATTCCGTATCGACATTCTGTTT
Source organism: Synanthedon tipuliformis (assembly GCA_947623395.1). Classification (NCBI taxonomy): domain Eukaryota; kingdom Metazoa; phylum Arthropoda; class Insecta; order Lepidoptera; family Sesiidae; genus Synanthedon; species Synanthedon tipuliformis. The sequence continues at coordinate 1,334,242 of OX392432.1, read as the reverse complement.
TATCCGCCATTTTGTTGGCGATAATTTCTGCATTGACGCACACGCCCATTTTGTTACTGTATAAGAGAGCTCTTATAATGAGCAATGAAATTATATACTCTATATATTACTGTATTTGCTTCTCTGTGGATACATTATTTATGGGAATTTGATTTTTCTTTCAGCTATTCTGGGATGCAAAGGTTTTTGGTGATATTTTTTTTATAATTTTTTAAATGAAACTTGGTATCTAGACAAACATTTAGACGTACGGGACACAGGATAGTCTACTTTGTTGACGCGGACGAATTCGCGGGCGCCGACTAGCTAGTACATGTAATAAAATCATAAACAAGGTGTCAGTACATTACTAAAAATAACTAATATAATATATATCGTGTTTAAAAAAGTGACAATAAAAAGTTACCGCATTCACGGAGTTTTTAGATAGCGCGGTATCTAGTCAAGCGTAGCGAGACCAATCATTAGTCTAAGATAAGAAGAGATTTTTTTCATTAGTCTAAGATAAGAAGAGATTGTTTATTTCACGCAAAACGTGAAATAAACAAAGAAAATTATTTAACTGAGTTAAGAAAAGCAATAAAAAATGTTACCGCGGACTCAAGATCCCCTTACCAGTTCAGCGTCGGAACAAAGTTGTTCCCCAAGTGGAATTCTTATTTTTATCTACATTTTTTTTAATTTTCACCACGGGCGGTGCTATCTCGCGAATGCTTCAGTGGTCAAATAAAAACTTAAGGAGTTTTCAGGGAACAGAGAAAACTGGGAGTCGTAGAGTATTATTTTTTATTCACATTTTTGTAATTTATATTTTGAAGTTAGAGCTTGTTAAATCTTTAAAGTGTAGGTATAAGAATATATAAATAAATAAATATTTTCACATATTTTACACAGCACCATCTAGTTCCACAGTAAGTAAGCAACTAATGCTTGTATTATGGATATCAGACAGTAATTTGTTTCTCTTTGGATTCAGTATTTATGGGAATAGGTACTACATTGATTTCTTTTTTTTTGTAAATACATACATATTATAAATACAAAACATCCATGACTCAGGTACAAAGGTAAAATGTTAACACATAAACATTTGCCCCTAGCGGGATTCGAACCCGCGAATTTAGTTGTAACAAAATGTACGCTTGAAATGGGCAGCCCGTTTGGCGGCAGTAACATTTCTTTGAGTATAAGTATAATATGACTAATTCCTATGACTATATTTGACAGAACTTTGTGAAGAGAAAAAGTGCAAATGCAAACTAATAAAGATATATAAATGTTCGACTCCATCCCATCCGCGTTAAAGCCATTCAAGTTAAGAAAGATAGCCAGCCAACTTCTGAAAAGGGTACAACGTTTCAGAGCAGAGTAAAAAGATTCAAGAGCCCGGGCGGAGGGAAACGAATAAAAAAAAATAACCGTTTTGTGCCAAGGAAAAATGCAAAAAGAACAAAAGTTGTAGTTGGCAAGTTTTCCTAAAGTTGGAGGTGGGCAGATTCAGGGTTGTCACTTTTCAAAATCGTCACTTCCTACTTAAATTACACGAATAATACACTTGATTTTTAAAATATATTTTACCGTTTACATAGTATTATAATTGAAATAATTCGAAATTATTACTTTTACGACATACTAGCGACCTGAGCCTGGCTTTCCAAATATCAGCTATCTAGACTTTTGGTTGTGCGTTGATAGTCAGTCAAGACAAATGATTTTGATAAGTACAAGATTTACAAATGAGCTTATTTTATGATATTGACTGTAGTGATTGATCAATATCATAAAACACAAAAAAATAAAATCAATTACATGAATATATTATAAATTATATTAATATAATTTTCCACACATACTTGATGATATGATATCCAATTATTGTATTATTTCAAATATTTTTTAAATTAAAAGTGATTGGATATATTTTAAAAACCTTTATATTCTTCATAACCACTAATACAATTTTTTTTTTATATTACACAGATCAATTGATAATATTATATTATTTTAATATATTGAAAGAACTATTACAAGGTACAAATAAAAGTTTTCACAATGACAATAAATTCTTTTGGGACAACCCTACGACTTAGCGACCCTGGTGAACGGTAAGACGTTGGCGGAGGCATCACTCCCAGCTCAACGATTATTTTTATTCATCGTCGTCTGAGACACGAATTAAAATTGCAATTCTATGATGCGTACTAAATACTTACTTTTCTCAATTTTATTCTAGAAGACAATAATAACAAATTTCATTAAAGCAAATTCATAAAAAAAGTAATCGCTTTATCGTGCATAGTGAATTTCTAAATATTTTTTTTATCTAAATGATAAACTTAAATTGATACAATTTTTTAAGAAATTTTATTAGCTAAAAGGACACCATTATAAAGAAAAATTGGTGATAAAAGTTTTTGTTAAATTTCGTAGTTTTCTGAATACAAGACCACACAGACATTATCGAGAATATTTCCGAATTACATAAAAAATACGGTTCTTTTTATGTAATTTAATACTTTCAAATTTAAATTTCTAATAATAATAATGCTAATAATAATAATGCTCATAATAAAATATTAGCTAGCGATAAGACATAATTCAGAACAGTAGGTATACTTAGGTAGTTAGTAATAGTAGTTTAATCGTCCGACGTTTTACGAGAAACTACTTTCAAAAATTAAAATTCAAAAGTTAAATTGAGTTTAAGTAAAATAAAAACAAAAAATAATAATATTTTTAATATTTTCTCTCACCCATCATTTGAAAATGTCCCTTACGCTTCTCGACTACGGGCCCGGCTAAGGACAGATGTCCCGGTCCTGTCTTTTTGAATGTCCCTTGCAATAAACAATAATGTTGGACTTAAACAATAATTCGCATACAGTTGAAATAATAATTAAATTGAAAAGGAAATAATAATGCAGATTGACACACCGGCGCTACGGACCGCTTGTCACAAAAACTGCAGGTAATCAAAGGGTTAAGTCTAAGGGATGTATAGAAAAGGGGTTTGTGAAGACAAAAAAATGGATCAAGGGTTGATTTGAAACAGAAGATTTATGGAGTGTTGTATTACATTTTTTACTAGTTAACGGTCAATGCTTTTTTAACATTTATATTTAATTCTCTCGAATTGTAGTAAATATGTTTAACTAGCGACCCGTACCCGGCTTCACCCAAAAGAAAAAATAATTAGGTAATATTATATATAAGATGATATTGATAAATAAAAGTTCAGTTAAATCTTGCTAGTGAAAGAAAAAAATGGAAAAAATGGGAGAGGCTTTTACTTAAAAAAGGGATCCACAAACCCACAACTAGCTTATTTAATATAAAATAGATGTCTTTGTTAATTGTCTGTGGAAATAAATAAAGCTTTTTTTGTCATAATTATTATATAATGTAAAAATTCACTGAAAATTCTAACTGATGTTGAAAACCGCTTCAAAATCAGTTGCGTACAACAGCTAGTACCTAATGAATAAACTCAAAAACTATTGGACCTATTTTGAAAATTCTTTCACCCATATAAAGCTACATTATCAGCGAGTAACCTAGGCTATATTTAATAAAGTTACGCGGACGTAGTCGCGTGCAACACCTAGTTTGCTATGAAATAGAATTGTTTACGCATAGTAGGGTTAAAAAGCGCTTAGCACCCGACCGTTTGCAGTAAAGGGGTGATGACCTGCGATCAAACATTCATTGTTATCAATGCACATCCAAATTCCATTGGACAATGACCTTATAAAAAGCGGTCCGCAGCTGTCCTCCTTAATAATGGACATTTGTTAGCCAATACACCCGAAATAATAGTAGCCGAGTTATTATTATGCTAATATGTATGCAAACGTTATTATTTTCACAGGTACGTGCAAGAAATATCTTCCGGGGACTATTGTCCGAGCCCTAATTTTTGAAGCAATTTTTTGACGTAGCCCATAAACAGGGTGATGCATTGTGACCGGACCGCATGTGACTAATTTTGATGTATTACTGTGCATATGCCGCGCGTGTTCTTTATCTATTTTATTCTTGCATATTAGTAAATTATTTTTTAGTAAATATTATTATAAATGTATGTAGATATATACGTAGATACGCGTATATACCTACATGTTCTTTATAGATAGAAATAGACTACCACCATCGTCATCCATTTATCATCTTCGTCATCCATCGTCATCTACCAAGGCATAGCAATCTTTAATTTCTTGATGTTCTTCTGTAAATTGGTTTAGTGATTATAGCTATTTTTAAGCGATGCCAAGTGTAAACAATTCATTTTAATTACACTTCATTTCTACCACCATAGTCATCTAATCCGAAAGAAATTCTTAAAAAAAATCAAAGTGCAAGGATATCAATTTTTAATTTCATGATGGTCTTGTGTCCATAAGTCGTAGGGCCTCTTTCACCATCTGTCAAATAGTCATTTAAAGTCACCTGTCACCGGGAATAATTTAGCAGATATACCTTTGTTTGTACGGTAAAAGTCCCAAACATTAAAAAGAAAATTAAAAAAACCGCCTATCGAAGGATGCACTAAACCGAGTACATAATTTAATAAAACATAAAATTATTTCTGAAAGTAATTAATCAACACTTTACTTGTAGTTGGTGAAAGAGGCCCTTAGGCAGTAGCTCATCTAATCTGAAAGAAATTCTTTTATTTTTAAATCAATACCTAATTGAGGTGTCTTTAATTGCCGACAAATTATTCATCCAATTAAAAATGCACCGCGTCATCTTAACCCCGCTAACACACTCGGGCCGATTGTCCCAAAATTGAATTTTAATCACCGATTCTTTAGTGACAATGGCCCGCCGACGAGTGGCCCTGAAGAATGCCAAAAAATTAGGAAAATGGTGAAAATTGCTCTCTCGTAAAATACGTTCGATTCTTCGGGATCGGTTGAAAGGAGGCGCCTTGGCGGAGAGCAATTATCTCGAGTATATCTTTTGAGTTTAAATTAAGTGAAAAAACACCCTATCCGCGGCAGAGCCTTATAGCAAACTAGCGACACGCCACCCGGCTTCGTCGGCTATGTTCAAAATTTCAGCTTTCTAGACTTAGTGTTTTCTATGCTTTGATAGGTCTTTCAGGACAAACGATTTTATGTTCTACATTTTTTCTTTCTATTTACATAAAACTTAAAAATTATCTAACTAATGGTGAAAACCGCATTAAAATCCGTTGCGTAGTTTAGGAGAAGTTAGAGGTTATACAGCCAGACAGACAAACAGACAGACGCGGAGAGCGACTTCTAATTTATATCGGAATCGAAGCTTAAGAGTGTAGCGTATCGCTTTTCGACAACATTCCGTACGAACAGCGATATTTAATAATCTAGAGGCATTTAAACAGCTTAACCCGCCTCAGCCGCAAAGGTCACAAATACTCGCACGCAACGAATTTCAAACGCGTTATACATCTACTTATTTTTGCTAAACAAAACCAGTTTCGGCCGGTTACGTGCGGTATTGCACAGTCGGGTCCCGTTACCTCCGCATCTGGTACCTCTGATGCAACTTTTGATGCCTATAATAACATAATAATGCATTTAAGCCGCGGACGCTAAACCAAATCGTTCGCAATACTCCGCGTTCCCACACCGCGAAAGAATTCTTTCCCCTAATAGCGATAATTATTAAGACAAAAGGACTGAAAAAAAATTTGCATGTCACAACAATTGGTAATGGCCGCTACACTCTCATTCGTATTGTCTTTTTGAAAAGAGAAGTAATTAAATTAAAAATGTAAAAGCAACACGCAATCCTATTCTTTGTTGCTAATTAAAGAAACGGCTTTGGTGGAATGAAAGAAACACTTAAGTAGCAAGTTAGGAGTTTTAAAAAATAAAGGAAAAAAACAAAAGAGCGGCGGGGATTTAAAAACAAAACGGGAGCGAGTTTGCATGTTTGTGTCAGTTTGCGGGATTCCATTTTGAATTATTTCTGCAGTAAGTAACTGTGTCAAGATTTCCGTTTAGTTGTCATCTGGCACGATTTTATTTCGCACGAAATGTGCGAAAAGCCAACTTTAAATTTAAATAGTATTATTATCTAGTATTATTACCTATATTAGTATTAATAATATTATATAAATAGTATTACATTTATTTTAGTAATCACCCGTGTTACTCGTACACATATTATTTTCTTTAGGTACGTGCGACATGACACCTTCCGAAAATAGCAGTAGTCGCGTTCCTTTTTTAACCCCGACGCAAAAGAAAGGTGCAATAAGTTTGACCTGTGTATCTGTGTGTCTGTATGTGGCACCATAGTTCACATGGTGATAGAAAGCTGACATGATAGGTATAATTTTTGAAAAACTGTTCAGAATTTCATAAACTTTCACGGGTTCGATTGATTCTCTGGTATACCTACTGTTACTTCGGTAGTGTTTCCAAGACATGGTAACCTTGACCTGATGCTGCAGCATTAAGAGTGGTCTACGGGATATCTAACTCCTTAGCAACTTACAGCAGATATAGCGTGTTTGGTCTCAATAGAAATTCGTGAGTTATTTTATCATTTTAATTAAAATGTGTTGATTTAAAATTATGACCTGTTTCCTTTTGTAAGTTTTTTCATCAATAGTAAGAAATCTTGTGATAAGTAGGTACTGGCTGCTACTTATAATTATACTTTGTTCAAATGTCTTACTTAATTGTTTATGATATAACAATTTACTCTGTGCGATCTCTTCGCAATAAATAAAACGTTTTTAAACGTCTTGCCGCTGCGCATCTGTTATGTTCAGATGTTCCCAAAAATCCCGGTAAAAAAAATCAAAACTTTGATATTGATGGGAGTGTTCCGGTTGTTTCGTTAAAAGTCGACTTTATGGCCGAAGCGAATCGAACCATCTGTTATAGAGTTTTTTTTTTAAATTAACATTGATTTTTAATATCAAACATTGCAATATTTTTTATATATTAAAAAATTTTTTAGAAATTTTTAAATTCTAAACGAATCTCCGCCGTTTTTGGCACAGTTGGCATATAAGTAAGATTTTAAAATAAACTTGATGAGGAGCGTTTAGAGCTTTTTCTAAGTACTAAGGTCCTCATAAAAATCTAAAAGTTCATTTTATTTTTACAAACAAAGTTCACTGAATGATTCATTTGAAATCATAAAAAAAAATAAGTTATAAAATATAATAATAAAAATTTCAATGAGGCTGAGTGATTCAGAAAATCTTTGCATCCTTTTATTAATTAAATTTAAAAAAACAAAGATTACTATAGTTAAATTTTGATTTTTTTTTTAGATTTAGATTTTTAAAATCTTAGTCGACATTAGTCTTGTAACAGTGTCAACATGTCTCTAAGTCAGCATAAAACCTAAGAAATTTTTAAGGCTGAATAGATTGAATATCTTTGCCTTGTATTTTCTTCATTTAAAAAAGTATAGAACGTGCTGTCACTACTCTAGCTTTCCGCGTGCCTTTTTTATTCGTCCTCCTTTTGCATGCCATTTTAAATGTACAATTCAAAAGCAGGAAACCTGTTTTTCTCTAACGATATTGTTTCGCTCGTGTCTCTTCATTATACGATGTTAATTGTGATGTAAAGTCCGCCATCTTTGTATTACAAATGGCGTCCTCGATTTGCTACGCTCTCTATGGCCGTTAGAAAAAATATGTAAAACGGAAAACAGAAGCAAGAAAAACCATTTAAATAAATAATCATATGTTAAATTCGCTTAAGAAACGGTTAAGAACTCTTAAGAAACCTTAAGTTATAAACTTATATCAAGCTATAGCAATATACCTACCTTACCTATGTCAGAATAAAGATTCGAAATTCAAAATTGTAACCCTAAAATAAAACATATGTTAAAACAACATTTGAAACGAAGGGTCTCTCGGACCAGAAAGCGTAAGAACAATATAAAAATGTACCCCATAATTAATATCTACAATTAATTTTTACTTTGTAAAAATGTAATAAAAGTAATTTGAAGACGTTTTGTGACTTGTTTGTACAAGACTTTTTATTAAACTTTTTGATGCATCGTCGTTCTTTGTATTTTATTGTTTAATTGTTTTTGACAATAATAACGTCAGAGTCAGTAACCTTTTGTACAGTCAGGGTTAGAAAACGTGCATCAGTTTTCATATCAAGTCCATTCTTTTATCAAGTCGTAGACTCTTAGTAGGTACTTTTTGTTTTGACACTAAATTGTGACAATTTGTGACAGGAAATACCTATATGTACACTTTTTATACTTAGATAAATATTTTTTATGCATTGCCATTTTGAAGTGAATAAAAGTCTTTTAATTTGTTTCATTATTGGGAGGCAAATCAGAAAACTGATGGGGGACAAAATGGAGGGATATTATGTATAGTTTGATGTTGTAGCTACATATCTATCGTCTACATCCAACATTTATTTACAGAACTCGATAGCTAAAGGATCAAAGGATAGTAATATGTTATATTCGAATTCGTTAGATACCTATATACAATACATATAATACGCACAAAGAAAATATTACTCGTAACGTAAAACACACGGCTGTGTCCCCGACACACCCACATTATCTTACTTATATAATTATTTCTCAAAGCACCTGAACTAAGTACAATTAAAAACGGGGGAGGAAAGAATAAGACCGATTTAATAACCGATCGCCCCGACACCTAGGGAAATAAAAAAAAATATAAGTATTAGAAGAAAATTTTCCTCCCCAATATAATTTCCTAATCACTGGACTGAACGTCCGTTTCCGGCGCAAAAAACTCAGATACGACCTTCGAAGGATCGAGTCTTGGAAGAATTTGAATAATATGGATGCGACAGGAAATTATTTATTGAGAATATTTTATTGAAACTTATTAAGACGTCACTTTTTAACACTTAAAATACTAGCTTTTGTTTGTATTTTTGTATGATTAAACTCAAAAACTATTGGGCTGATTTTATAAATTATTTCTATTCTATAAAGCTACATTATCAGCGAGTAATACAGGCTAGGTATATTTTATAGCTACGTGGACGAAGTCGCGTGCAACAGCTAGTCTATACCATTATAATATTATAAAGAGAAAAGATTAGTATTTTTGTATGTTTGTAATGTATAAACTCAAAAATGAGTGAACCGATTTTGAAAACTCTTTCACCTATAGAAAGTTACATGCATTATCAGCGAGTGACATAGACTATATTTTTTATATCCCTATTTACGAGGGCAAAGTCGCGTGTAACGGCTAGTTTAAAATAAAAATAAAAAGGCATATCTCCATTTTGCCAACAGATCTTCATGCCAATATTTACTCGGGGAAAAGAAGGCGGCAAAAAATAAATTAGGCAAAAGCTCATTTAGGCTCAAAAATCGTTGGTGCGACATCTGTGGCCCGAGGGGTAGGGGACGATGGGGCGAATTGGAAGACGTGATTTCTTTCCCATTACTATTTGAGTATTTAAGTGGTTTCATTCGTGCCTACCTATAGATAGATATTTGTGGGTACAATTCTTTCCCCTGTTGCATTTATTTCGGGTGTATGTATATATAGGCTTATATTTCGAGTCATAAATAATTATTGTTTCACAAGTAGAGATTGGTAGGAAGGACCTACATAAGTCTAAAATATCGAAAAAATCCAAAAAAATCGAATAACAAACAAAATGTACAGGGGGGGGGGGTCTTTTCTTTGCTTATTTTCGATGACATGAGGGGTGGGAGGGGGGGATCTAGATGGTGATTACTTCAGCAGTAGTTACTTTTTTTTACTTACTTACTTTTTTACACATTTACTCTCTAACATATGGGTTGCCATAACCCATACGTTAGAGTGAGAGCTTTAATAAAAATAATTGTAATAAATCTGCTTATATAGGTAATACTTGAACGGCCCCATACCTACTAGCTTTTGCACGCGATTTCGTCCGCTTAACTTTATAAAATATAGCCTATTTTACTCGCTGATAATATAGCTTCAGAACAGTGGAAGAATTTTTCAAATTGGTCCAGTAGTTTTGGAGCCTTTTCAATTCAAACAAACAAACAAGCAAATCTTTCCTCTTTATAATATTAGTATAACGATATTTACAGATTTAATTTCTTTATAAGCTAGCTACTACTATATTGTAATTGTAAAACAGAAATGGTACCCACCGCAGAAAAGACACACAAAAGAAGGAAATGTTTTTTCTAAAGCGGGGATCAAAACTCAAAAGATAATTGAAAGATAACTCTGTTCAATTTCTTTCCCAATAAAGCAAGGGTTAATCTTCGTTACGTTTTAAATTTTATTAATTTTGTTTCAAATAAAAACGGAACAATTTATTACAATAACAATGAAGTTAAGAGTTTGTTGGTTCAAACTTGTATTTTCATAAATTTAGATAGAAGACACGTTTGTTTCTTTTTTTATAGTCTATCCTGTGTCCCGTACGTCTAAATGTTTATCTACCAAGTTTCATGAAAATCAGTTAAGTGGAGGAACATACATAGGTACATACAATACAATACTTACACTTACAGATTTATTGTTAGTATTGATTGATTCTTCAAATATTCACACATTTTGAAAAAATTCAAATAATTAGTCATGATTATCATTATTATCCTTATCATTTATCTACACTGTACTTAGTAAAATAATAATAAATCAAACTAAAATTATTTTACTCATAAGAAAAAAAAAATTGCTAATGTTTGTTTGTGTTAGTTTCAAACGAAAAAATATTTTGTAAAATTTCTTGTAAGTATAATATATTCTATGTAAGTATAAAATGTATCTATAATTTGTAATTTCTATAATTTCTATACAAATACAATATGTACGTACAATTTAGCTGAGCACTTCTATGGAAAACTGAAACGTACATCATTTAAACTTAACATTAATTTAAACTTTATTCCGTAGGTATTTAGGTAGATTGTAAACAAACATAAAAACATTAACAAGAAGCATGAAGGCGTGCTAATTTGTACGCAAACGTCGGTGAAAATCAAATAAAAACCGATCGGGCGAAACAACCTTTTTTCCATCTGGGCTTCTGCAAATAGGCTTCGATGAACGCGGAACGAAAAGTTTTGACACTATCAATTTTTTTTTTAAATCTCAATATTGTTCTATTTAATTTTTTTGTAGAAAAACAAAAACTTATATTTCGTTTATTATTGGTGATTGTGTAGGTATATATAAAATAAAAATACTATTACGTTAAGCTGTTGGTGTACTACGTGTACTATTAATAATATTATTAATAAAAATTTGTATGTTTTTGGATGACTTTTTCTCAATAACTCAAAAACAGCGTATAACAGATGTAAATGAAATTTGGCACACGGATAGTTTATTATCTAACTGAATTAAAATATACCAAGAAAAGTTTTTCTCGTCTCTCAAGAAGCAATGTGTTATGTCGACGTGGAATAAAATTTAAACTGTCCTTTTTTAATGTACATTAAATAAATTAAATAAAAAAAACTTGTTAATTAAGAAAGTATCAAAACATTCTGTGACTCGTATACTGTGCCCTCTTTTCTGGAGGGTAGCACAAAGACAGTACAAAATGAGAAAAAAAAAGAAAGAAAAAGATAACAGAAGCCCTCTTTGAGTTGGACCAATCATGAAATTGCGAACACCTCGCAGAGCAGATTGTATTGTTTACATTATCGGCTTGTTCTTTCCTTCCTAATTTGATTTGAATTTTAAACATTGAAACTTGTTTAAAAATAGAAAACTCCACCTTTATAACGGCCATCTACGTCAGTGAAAATTTGCCGTTCTAAATTTGAAAAGAGTGACCGCTTTATGTTATTGCAACGAACGGAACGAAGACCAACTTTTTAATTTGATATGAAATTGCAACATTCCAATTTTAACGTTATTTTAATTTAAAATAATTTTAATATTAAAAAAATTCTTAATCTACTCTATTTAATACTAGACGTTGCATGCGACTTCGTCGTTGATTTTCAAACTCAATTTTGAAACCAAAAAAGTAAATAATTAATTAAATAAATTATTTTGGCCGTCTTATTTAAGTAAATACTTTTAATTAAACTTTCTTAAAGATTATGTAATAGGTATATAACCAAAGTCTCCCCACATCTGTCAGTCCCCTGTGAGACAGGATTTCTATCTCGCAGACATAATTTTCCATTAAAATTTTTACAAAAATGATAAGATGGATTACGTGCTCAAGTTACAAGAATTCCCTATAGGCCGCGGTTCATTATTCCCTTTTATTATTGAGGTTACATTTTGAAGATTTTTTTAATGTTCAAAATGGCGGAGCGGTTAGGTATCATAGTGGCGAAAATTTAATTCTCTGTTCTTTAATATTGTATTTAACTTAAAATTGCTAGAACAAATTAATTTATAAAGAAAATCACAATAAAAAATTATATCATAACAATACCTATCATGACATCATATTATATAGGTATATAGGTATATAAATAAACTAATAATATATATATATATTAGTTGATATAAGTGAAATTCGACTATGGTTGGAGAAAATAATTAACTTTTTCCATTTCTTTTATTGATTCAACTTTTTGTATAAAAAACTCGCAAATTTTTTTTTTCGTTTTCTATTATAAATCAAAATTTATGAGAAATTATCTCATAAATTCATAAGAGAAAAGGGGTTCGAAGTTTTTTCTTGTCATTAATAACAATTTATAACAAATTAAAGTAAACATAAATTTAGTTCAATAATAATGATTATTTATACTAAATTAGTTTATTAAACATTTTATTCATAATACCTATTGCATGCCCTTCTGGGATAATAAATTATACCATACTTTGTAATGTAACTGCTCAGCTGTATTTACATAAATTAAAATCATGTAAACATTGTGTTCGCGCAAATAAAAATATTTTGTTTATTTATTTAAGATACACTATCAGTAACTACACGTGTTTTTTATTTATAATTTAATGAATTACATACAGCATTTTCTTATTTATCGTCCCTGTGCTTCTTGTATTTACGAAAGACGTGAGCCTTAACCATTAAGTAGGTATAGATCATCAACTTATCCCTCACCCTTTCTCATAAAAAAGAAATGTCCGCGGCGTAATGTAAACTCAACAAATAAAGTGCTTTATCAGCACCTTAGATTGAACATTCTTTGTATGTTGTAGGTAGAATGATAAGGTCTGTTTTCCTTTGAAAATTCAAAGGGACAATTTCTATTGCTATCTTTATTAGCGATGACAAATTATGTCAATCAGTAATCAATACCTATTTCAAATCTAAGCCTTAGCGAATTTTGAAATGAATGGAATTTGTAATCGAAACTGATAAAGCACTTTTCTTGTCTGCTTTACTTACCTATATTTGTAATTTATTATCACTGAGTTTAACGTAAATATAGGAGCTTCGCATAGGCTTTGCATTATAAATAAATCCGTGAAACGCGAGCCTGACTAAATTTGGGTAAATATTAAAATGGATATAGAAATGTGTGTAGATCCTCCACCTACCAAAATATTCGGCAGCGAAAACCGCAGCAGCCGCAGGCCGCACTCAAATGCATTTCCTTTAAATTAAACTAATGCCGTATTATTGGATAGAATTTATCGATCATTTTGTCAACCCTATGTATATATTGCTATGTATATATTGTATATATCTCTATATATATAAAATTAGTGTCACGTTGTTTGAGGCCAATGGACTCCTAAACTACTAAACAGATTTTGATAAAACTTCGTAACTATGTATGTGGGATATTTTTTTAAAAGAAATGAGTTTGCTCTTGGCCAACAACATTACTTTAGAATCGGTTCTTTATTATTTTGGAATCAACTTGCGCCGTTTTTCTTCATGGGTCATGCAAACTCATATAAGACACGAGACACGAATAAGATTTGTCCATAAAATAAATATAAAAAATAGCCCCTGCGAAGCATCATTAATAGTAAAAATAATTTAGAATTGATTCGTCTCTTATATATCATGATACTTTATTCATTCAATATATTTTGATTACACGTGTTTACTACGCTACATACGGTCCCTTTTTTTTCTGATTATGATAAACTTCTTATATTACTATGTATAATTATTATTTGTTAAACGTTAGATTTTTTTGAGAGCTCTAAGATCTTTTAGTAATTATGTTTCACTTGAATTTTTTTTAAATTTACTTCAGTCAATATTATTGCTAAGTTATAGTTAATTTTTCCTTCTTTTGGGGTTCTTACTAATTAGATCAAAACAGAAGAATAACATTTACTAACATATAAATTATTATTATTTTTTAAAATAATACTAACCTACTAAATAACTAATAAATGAAATAGTAAAGTTGTTATAATATAAAAATGTATCACTTTATATTAAGTAAGAAATAAAAAGGCTTATTTATTTATTATTATTTATTATTATTTATTATTATTTATTATTATTTATAGTTAATTTTTACTCATATATTTTTCACAGCTCGTTAACCTAACAGTACCTACTTAGGTATTAACAAAAAGGCTAGTTAAAGTTTTACATCGTCGCGAATCAAAATCATCGAGCGTGTTGGTGCGACGCAATGATTCTATTGATTTCCACTATCCCCCCCCCTTCGCCCCTTTCGCCTCTGTATCCCCCCGTGAACACACGAGATGACCTCCCCCCTCCACACCACCCAACCCCCCCACTTTATACATAAGTGGACGGTGTAAATAATTGAAACAGGGCGTAAACCCCGAAAGGCGGTATTTAATGGTGTTAATAGAATCTCTTCAGTACCTAATTACCTATCATGACTGTGATCGGAACCGGTTGTCCTAATGTTAGCTGTCATAGCATAAAATCTCTGCTCATCTATGTCCGTTTATGCGCTGCTGACTACTTCTGAAAGCTGTATCTATACTAATAGGTACGAGCTGACCCGGCGAACTTCGTACCGTCCCAAAGTCATTGTTAAATAATAAATTTATTAATAACACCAGCATATCACAACACATGAGACCAATCGATTTGACAGTACAATTTATTTCTTTATTAATTTTCTGTTATTATTATTAATATTTTAATGGTTACTCTGCTATTCGGGACGGAGAACGAATCCAACAAAACATAAATCATGAAAATCGGTCCAGCCATTCTCGAGTTATAAATGGTGTGTGGCGACCTCCTTTTAACAAACTTTTTGGTTTGGTTTATGTGTTTCTTTATTTAAAAGAATTACAACGAAACTCGGCTACAGAAAGCACGCGCTTTCTCGTCTCATAATATTATGTAGATAAATATAGAAAATATAATAATGTAAATATATATATATAATATAATAAAGATTTGTATGTTTGTAATGAATAAACTCAGAAACTACTGGACCGCGTTTAAAATAAGTACCTATGTAAAATCCTATTATAATATTATAAATACGAAAGTTTGTTTGGATGTATGGATGTATGTATGGATGTTTGTAACTCTTTCACGCAAAAACTAGCGAACCGATCACCATGAAATTTTGCATACACGTTGTCTGGGACACCAGAAAGGACATAGGGTACCTTTTATCCAGAACGCGGACGAAGTCGCGGGCACCAGCTAGTATTTTATAAAGTTACGCGGATGAATACGCGTGCAATAGCTAGTACCTACCTAGGAGTAAGGATGAGATTTGAGTTATTGATTTTAATAAATAAAACATTTTTCTTTAAAACGCCAATGAATATAAAAAAAAAAAAACGTGTCTATCCTGTCTCTACTACGTTGAAAAGAAAAAAAAATCGCCGACAATTAAATTCGAGTCCGAGCCCCTGAAACTTGGGACGTTATTAAAAAAAAACTTTTCACAACTTTCACAAGAGGAAAAAGGTCGGAAAATTATTTGAATATTTCTCTCTCGTGAAACTGTTCAGAGCCGTGTCTTTGTTCTTTATCCATTGAATTTTTCACCTAACTGTAACTTTCAACAGTTTAATATTGAGATAAACTTTTACTTCGCAAGATCAACGATGAAACTTATTAGATGTAGGTACGCACCTGGGTTTTTATTAGGGACGCTCCTTTTAAAATGACTCCTATCCATTTATATTATTACTAGCTGCTGCCCGCGACTTCGCCCTTGTAAATTATATACTAAATACCTTCCTCGAGAGACAACTCTATCCATTAGTGAAAACCGCAATAAAATCCGTTGCGTAGTTTTAAAGATCTAAGCATACATATGGAGAGACAGACAGACAGACAGCGGGAAATAATGAATAATAAAATGTTTACTCAACTATTTTTTTTTTTTACAATATAAATATTTTTTATTTTATTTAAAATTTTATTATTAGGAAAACATACAATATCTCGATACACATTTATAATAGACATATAGGTACTTACATACAAGAAAAGCATAAATCAGCAAAATTTTCCACTAAATTAAATATATTATAAAAACTTATAATATTTTTACTATTAATGGAAAAAAATACATTAAAACTTCATTTCTATATTATATTATTATTGACACTTTGTGTTTTTATGACGCGTTACTGGAAAACGTAGGTACAAGAGTCTAGCTTTTTCTCGTCAATGATTTTTTATTACAGTAGCTTAAGTACCTAATTATATTTTACAGTAGGGTTGGCAAGAAGGCCTCTGCCTGTGTTCTCTGAGTTAAGTGAATAGTTTCCATTATAAAGTTATTTATTTTCTATCTATATCTATAGGTATACATAGTAAGTATATCTTACTAATATGCGAAAGATTGAGTCTGTTACTCTTTACGCAAAAACGGCTGTACGGATTTGAATCATTTGAATGAAATTTGGCAAGCAGATAGTTTATTACCTGAATTAACATATAGGATACTTTTTATCCTGAAAAATCGTCTAAAAATATAAAAGTTACAATTTTCGTTTATCAACGCGGATGAAGTCGAGGGCACCAACTCGCCAACCAACCAACTTCATACAGTTCGCATTGCGAACTGTATGAAAATACTAGTACTGCGAACTTCGCATTTATTATATTAATTTGTTAGTAATTATTAAGATATTTACTAACATAATAATAAATTAGACACTTAAGTAATTAAGTAATTAATTTTATCTATACAGGAATCAATTTTGCATGAAATAGTGACAAACATTCATATACATACATTCTCACAAACTTTCGCATTTAGTAAAATGTATTAAGTATTTAAAAAAAATAAACTGGTAAGTAAATTGTATATAATTAATTCGTCTTTTCCATCACGTGAACAATTAAAAGAAAAATGCAAATTGTACACCGTCAGTGGCAAGTGGCAACCGTCAATTATGACGGTTTAAAAATCGACAGCATAGCAATTATCACCGACGCCATTATCTGTTTAATTGTTGGTGGACAGGTACACTATGGGTTTTTGATTTTGTCTGCTGTGGTTTCCGAAGCCGTGGGAATGTGCAAGTGTTGATTTTGAATTAAAACTTTTAAATTACTTACCTATTAGTGTTAATTTTTTTCATAGGTATACTAGCTTTTGTCCCTGGTTTCATCTATACTAATATTATAAAGCTGAAGAGTTTGTTTGTTTGAACGCGCTAATCTCAGGAACTACTGGTTCGAATTGAAAAATTCTTTTTGTGTTGGATAGATCATTTATCGTGGAAGGCTTTAGGCTATATAACATCACGTTGCGACTAATAGGAGCGAAGAAACAGTAGAAAATGTGGAAAAAACGGGGAAAATTATTCATCTTTGAGGGCTTCCGTTGCGTGCGCTGCGAAAACCGTTCGAGATACCCAAATGATTCCCAAAATAACTATTCCACGCGGACGAAGTCGCGAGCACCAGCTAGTATAACATATAGGTAACAGACAGACAGACAGACAGACAGAGTTATTTTTACATTTATAATATTAGTCCATATTTCCTATGTTCCAAATTTCAGTTTTCTAGTTGGCTGTGCGTTGAAAGCCAGTCAGTTTAAATAATTTAAAATTCGAATCAATATACACCTACGAGTACCTACGTATTTATTAAAATAGAGTCTAATGAATTCTGTATAAAAAACTACGTTTCTTCTTCAGTGACATACCTACTTACCTACCTAAGACTGTATGTAATACTTAACATAAATCGTCAACACAAGACTCCGAGACAATTCGACATAACATTATGCAAGTGGCCGTTAGCATAATTAAGTAGAATAGAATAAAAAATCTATTTACACTATTCAAAACCGAATGCAAAGGAACCTTCATACGTAAAAATAAACAGTTAAATATTAATGAGGCTCCGAAACGGGCGCTGCCTTTGCCAATTGGCTAGTTCGGACGTGGAAAAAAACACGTGAATTTTTTTTTCTAAACCACGTAGAATGTACGTTGGGCGAACGGTGCGCCGTGATTGGTCGACGCGTAGCGCCTAGCTGGCCATTGGATAATTTTTTTCCCGCTTTTCACGTATACGGACAGTCGCCTTTTTTTTTCTACGAAAACTTCGGCCAATGGTGAACGGACGTAGTTTTAATTATAGAACTTGTACGGCATAGAGCAGGCTAAAGTAGGTTTGTATTTTTACGCGGAACAGCTATAGAATATAATAATGATCTAAAAGCGAAAGCGTTTGAAATTATCTCATTCTTTTATTTGATTAAATAAATAATTACGTATACTTGAGAGGATTTTAGTTTGTTATATTTTAGTTGAATGAGATTCTATGGTTTGGTTAGGTTAGTCTTTTTTATTACCTTAGGTACTATTTATTATATTAAGGTATGTTATGTATTAATTTATGTAGGTGCTTAATAATATTAATATGCTTATTGAATGTCCATTAAACTGCCTTCAGCAGTCATTACTAACTTCTGAGCCACTGAAATCGCCTTAAAAGAAGTGGTAGAAATCTAAGCTAAAATTTACTCACCAGTATGTAGCCTTGTGTGCTGTTGAACATGGCTTAGCTGTTTAAACCTTCGGTCGCAGTAGGAACATTTGTAAGGCTTCTCCCCGGTGTGTACTCTTATGTGTTGAACGAGCTGGTGATTGGAGCTGAAGGACTTGAGGCATTGCTGGCACTGGTGAGGCTTAACCTCGCCTCCCAGCCCTCGCTGTAACTCTCTTGCATGCATCTGCATTGCGTTCTTGTGCATGAATATCTGTAACAAAATAAGTTTTCCACATAAAAATAGGAACGTATCCTAACATGATTATTATAAATTGGAGTCGCTTTCTGCGTCTGTCTATCTGACTGTATGTGCTCTAACTTCTCCTAAAGCAGATAACGGATGTTGCTGGGGTTTTCACTATCAGATAGATATAGGATATCATTGATGGTTTTTGTATATAATAAAACCGAATTAAATTATTATGTAAATACATAAAACAATATTTTGCAACCAAGTCACTAAAACTGTCCGTCTGTCGGCAGTAACCATGCTTTACAGAAGATCACCGTGTTACAGCATGTGTGCCGTTGTCTTTCAGCAGCTAAGTAAAGTTAGAGCCCATTTCCATATCCCTTCAGATCCTTAATTTTAATGTAATATAGCATGTGTTCAAGTCATTTCATACCGAAATTTGCTTTAATAAAATAACGTTTCATCCAACGCGAACATTTCACCAATTCTTTGGCGGCAATTTTAAATCAAAACGCGGTTCTAGCAACAATGCAACTAAAATCACATATCAAAATGCATGACCGTAGGAAACGCGTCGTTCGAGCCGCGATAAATAATTTTAAGTCCCTATAATTCCGTCTTATCTGACTTACGGGTGGAAAGCAATTTCTTTAGTAAGGTAAAATTATAGGACGGTATATAAGCGGGCGTGAAACTTAACACCGAGGCTATACATGGATTCGCGTCTTTATGGATTGGAGTCTGATTAATATTTTTTTATCTTTGAATTTGCTTCCAAAGTGGCAGACAATTGAGAAGAGTGACAATAATAAAATCGGGGGAAACAGTTTGATGCTGTACCCTCATATCTAGAATCTACGTTCAAAATTTGTATAGATATGAGAACGTTAAAGTAAGGTGGTACTTTTTTATGTCAATGTTTAATCAATAACCTGTGTTGTCATGAATATTTAATCTCAAGATAATCTTGAGTTGTATTTCGTATACAAACTAGTATATTTATTGAAAACCCTTCGTTTGTGCTATTGCAAAGAAACGACTTGGAACACGCGACGGTACAATCGCGGACAAATATTTCTTGCAACAACATTTTAACTTGCAAATCTGGGAGACTGTAGTTTTTGTTATCAAAATAAAAATATATTGATTTTTGACTTGTTTTTAGAGTCTATTCCTCGCAGGATTAGCATTTAGAAGCATTGATTGTAGATAGACATAACATTTGGTAATATTTAATAAATAATATTTTTACTTTAGGTAATTGTATATTTAGTCAGAGAAACTTCTGATGTAAATCAAGTATCATGAGATATACAAATATGGATCCTTATTAGGTTAGGTAACCCTATGACGCAGTAAAATACGTGTATGTTTAGATGTCTATAGCAAAAAGGCTTAAGCAAACTTGCAAAATATATTGATAACGGCTTGAATATTTTTAAGATTAAGGTCTACAATATGATTGCAGTAAGCTGCTTAGGTTGATGGCCATTGTGCAAATGGAAAACCGTTTTTATATTGGTTCTCTATATATTGTCTGACCAAAACTTAGATCTGCTGATGTAGAAGCCGCTTTGAAGCAAAACATAAATGAACTTATTAGTATTAAGGTACTTTTAAAACAACGTATAGATATTTTATTTCATTCTTTATATGTATTTGAATACAATTTTTTTTTATGATGATATGCCAGAATATTCATTTATTTTAAAGACTCGATTTCATAGATAAACAGGTTGCATGATATTAGTGCACTGCAGTGTAAACCTTTCACGCGTGTTAGAAAGTAGAACTAGACACTCTGATCACGCAACGAAGAAATTGTAAAGAATTTATGCTTCTGATGCGATATGGTGCTAAGGTCTAAGGCCAGCCTTACGTTATGGAACATATATAAATATTACTTAAATGGAAATATTAGCTTATTCGTAACTACTTTCGCCCAAGATTAGTAAAAATTTCAACAGATTTTTTAATGTTAGCTTGTCTCTGAAAAATGGCTGTGTGTGAATTTTTGAAGAATAATGTGAATGTTTAGGAAAAAATATTTGATAATTTACGTGCATTTTATAACCTAGTGGCGCCCGGCTTCGCAGTGAAGTAGTTGATGAAAGCTGAATGTTGAATTAGCATCGTTCCTACTTATCTATGCTTAATTTACCTTTAAAGGAATTTTAGTATTTTTTTCCTTATTTGTTATTTTTTTTAATATTAAGTAATCCTAACTAATTAAGTATCTAACGCATTAAGTACCCAATCGGTCATGAAATTTGGTCTACACTAGGTCTAAACGTTGTCAGTGGTAGCTAAACGACATATGATTTCATTTAGAAGGAAACTATAATATTTCCTAAAGAATGCGAACGAAGCCGCAGGTAAAAGCTAGTTGTAACATAAAGTGCACCACTTCATGGTAGATTCTCGTCAGCCTTAATGTCATCCTCATTCTTGAAAAACAATTTGGGTACTTAGCCATTAAAAAAATCTCTTCAGGTAGCGATGTGAAATTTTACAAACTTTTATTGTTGTTAGGTACTCTAAAAAATGAAGCAAATTCACGTTACAAGTTACAAGGTTGACGTTTTGTAAAACATCCCCTCGCAAAGTGTAAGCGACACTGAATAAAAATGAACGCTTAGGTGTGCGTTATCTTAGCACTACTGTCAAAGATGCCAAATTTTTCTTGCAATTTTCACAAGTTCATGTCATACTGTTCATACTTTACAGTTATACTAATGAATACTAAACATTTTAAAATATTCATATTTATTTGCTTATTTTTTTTAAATATTATCACTATATTAAGTTTATACTGTGTCGCTGATTAGATGAGACTAACCTTACTAACCACCGAATATAAAATCCTTACTAATATTATAAATGTAAATGTGAGTTTGTTTGTTTGTTTGTTTGTTTGTTTGTTACGCTTTCAAGCAAAAACTACTGAACCGATCATCATGAAATTTTGCTTACACGTTGTCTGAGACACCAGAAAGAACATAGGGTAACTATGCTAAAGAATAAAAATAAAAATCAACGCCCACTAAAAAAATATAATTAAAGATAGAGTAATGTTTCTATCTTCACCATAATTTTTTTAACATCAAAGAAAAAGGTTAACGGACTAAGTGGTTGACAAAAGCTAGTCTAACATATTTGTTGTTCTAAACACAGTTTAGTAGGATCAGTTATGATAAGAATGTCTAAATTTTAATTTGTCTATGAAGCAAGACACCAAAAAAGTATAGTGACTTATTTGCAGTATGCCGTTAAAGTAAAATGACTATGTTAGGTAAGTAAAGTTAAGTAAGTAAAAAAAGTAGTTAGTAAAGTAAGTAGGAGGTAAAGTGGGATCTAAGAGATCACTGGTAATGCTATTCTCACGTACACGTTCGGACAACCCTTCAGGGCGTAATTAGCAACATAAAAAATTGAGCGCTTTTCATAGCGTAAAAAACGAATGAAATATGGCCAGTCCATTTTACACAAATTGTTCCGGCGAGTGGGCATTACAGCTCTATTAAGAAATATTACTCAGCCCTGAGAATTTAACAAGGTTTTTCATAGCTACCTTTTCAGCGTTTAATGAGCCATTTGTGAGTAGCTATTTAGTTTTAACTTTTTTTTTAAAGTAAGACTGAACAATCCTCAGAAGAGATTTCTTTATTGTAAAAGATGCAGACAGTCCACTTTAATGGTAAGTGGCTTTTTTTTTATAAGAGATGAGTTAGCTCTTGGCCAACAACCAGCCATGTGGCAAGGATGAGGCCTAAGATGGAGCGAGCTCACCCAGAAGATGCCTATTCACTCGAACCTTGAAAAGATTAGGGTTATATGTGCTCGGAAACACAGACGCCGTTAAATATATACATAGGCAACGCGGGGTGAGAAAATTTGTTCGGTGATTTTTATCAACCGAACTACTGCTACTAAAAAGTTTCATTAGTTCGGTCAACCGAACAAACAACCGTACTACTGATACTACAAATTTGTATGAATTTGATTACAGCTAGGTACCTTGAAAGACTCAACAGCTACACATCAAAAGAGCCCAGAGAGGCGGTAAAAATTCGTAGCTGGCTTTTTGACATTTTTATTATTTGTAAGTGTAGCAATATAGGTAACGCATTTACATACAAATATTTTAACATAATCATGTGTTCCATACAAGCTCTTGCCCGCGACTTCATCCTTGTCCCTCGGTAACTGTACATTTGTACTGTTCCCGGGTCAATAATTCTGTCCCACCTCATAGTAGTTAAAGCGTGAAATGAAAATAATAAACAATTATACTTAAACAGACACACTAGACATTATTCTGAGAAAGTTATCTAAATTATATTTTTTTTTCTATACCAGTTCATATTACTTAAAAAACTATAATTATCACATTCACGCGAACACGCCGCGGTAACGTCTGATAATATAATTATGACATATGCATAAATTCTCACGGTTGCAAAACTGTCAAATCGTTGTAAAAATCAACAAGCCAAAACACTGGCAGGTGTCAAACTACAAATTAACAAGTTATCACTTCCCGTCTAGTATGGCAATTGTATTGAAATGTCAATTAAATGAAAAAAGGGGTAAGAGACGGCAGGTATCAATTAGAAAACGAAGCTAAAGCATGGCTAAAGCATGTATGGCAGTGCCATGTGTTATTATATTCTGTGGACACGCCGGTGGTTCACGTATTTTTTTAATCTGTGTCATTAAAGTGTTATTACCCCTAATATATTGACAATACTAAATTTATGTCTAAGTAGACGATGTCCGCTGGGGCCAGAAGGTTCTCGAGTGGAGACAGGTCTTTTTGGAAAATTAAGGGGGAGGCCCTATGTCCAGCAGTGGACATCCTGCGGCTGAGGCTGAGATGATGATGAACAAACTAACTAAGTAATAAAATTAGACGTTATTTTAATTGATGTAAATAATATGTATATTTTATTACTAAAATGATTTTTACTATTAGCGATTATTAACAATTAAAATATTTTATTGCTCGCCAAAAGATAACGCCAGATTTATTTCTGTACGAAACCAAGGTTCATGCGTGACCTCGTTTTGAACATTTTTGGAATAAGCGTCCACTTTTTGTAATATGTCTTTTTTAAAGTCCTTGGTTCGTTAGAGAACAAAGAAGTTGCTTTTTGCCTTGTGAATGTACAGTCATCTTTAAAAAAGGACATTTTAAAAATTAATGCTGAGCATAGTATTTCGAGATACTTTTTTAAATAATATTTAAATTATTTAAATTTTATTTTAAATATTTAAACTAGTCAAATTAAATGTAATTCATATAATCTTGCTCTAATGCTTATAAAAAAATTTAGCTACCGTACTCAGACTTTTGTCGGTCTAAGCTTGCGTATGTTAATGTCCACAGCACTCATAAAATAGCTAATGGATTGACTTGAAATTTTTATACAACATTAACAGAAGAGTGTTGTTTTTTCTAAAGTTCCAACGGAAAGGAAAAAAAAAACGAGCTACAGCCAAACCTGGCTGGGTTCAGCTAGTACTTATATACTTACTACTTAGTTAGTATATAAAATGACATATATATAAATTAGTGTACCTACGTTATACATAAAAACGACTGCTGTTATTCATGAAACTATATAAAGTTTGAACTGGTAGTAATTTTGTAATATTTTGAACCTAATAATATTTAGTTTAATAAAGACACAATGATATATATACCAACCCGAAAGAAAACAATATTTCTATGTAACATTTATATAGGTATACAAGCTGATAGTAATTTTTATCTATTAATTTCCATCTTATTCTTTATATTATATTGACAGCATTATTTATAACAATGTTTTTGTAATAAAAATATGTTTTTTTTTTATATACGAAGAACGTCAAGGCAAGCATTACTCATCAGTATCAATGCATCGACTCTTTCTTTAAATAAGCCAACCTTGGACTAAAAGAGTACAAGTTGTAAACAAAGAAATAATGTTTATTATATCATTAATGGGTTCCGCATAATTTTTTTTTTTTTTAAATGGTTCTCATCTTTTTAATGAGGATACTTTTGAGTAGTAATCTAAGTAATATCTAAACATAACTTGTCTAACATAAAAAGCGCTCTATCTGTTAGACCAGTATTTGAATATTTATATTTTTTTATATATTTAATACCTTACAAATTCTTTCACCTATAGAAAGCTGCATTATCAACGTCCTATAGAATACCATGGCAAATAAAACAGCGCTTATGCTAAAGCTATGCAGCCTTTCTTACTAACTATTTTCTTATTTTAGAATAGCACCATAAGATATCAGCGCCTATAGTATCTCTGTAAGTGAGTAAGAGATGTCAAAAATCCACAATTTTACATGCATATTTAAAACAGTAACTTATTTATGTTTCAATTTCATTTTTTTTCTATAACACCGAAAGTGTGCGAGACGACTACTAAAAATATAATTAAATTTAATTATGGCTTATCGCACATTTCGTTGGAAATAAAATTGTGCGAGACGACTACTAAAAATATATTTTTTAAAGTTAGCTTATCGTACATTTTGTAAGAAATAAAATTGTGCGAGACGACTACTAAATCAAGGGATCATCAGTTTGCTTGCCAAGAATTAGATACAAAAAATAAAAATAAAAATAACGCGGAACCCCAATATTTCTATATTTATACGTCGTCCTTATCATAATGAGCATTGCATCGGCCTTACCTCAAAGCGTGAGTTTATAAAATGTTTATCACCATACTATTTGATTTAATCATTAGTTATTATTTAATGGCGCTTGCTTCGTAATCGTATTGTCATTGCTTCGGTTTCATTCCGTTTCTCTTTAAATGGTTAAAGTTAAGGCTAATATTACTTTTAATGTTAAAGTTTGTTTGTTTGGTTGTTATTTTTTCTAAATTTAAGCTTAACTTAAGTTATTCCGATCATAGGTCATTCATAAGTCGCCATTTTAGAAACTTGGCGTTAAAAAATGGTAAAAAGTATCCCATATTATGTCAATTTTCATCCAAATCTGTTCAGCCATTTTTGCGTGAAAGAGTAACAAACATACATCTATATACAAAGTTTCGCATTTATATACTAGCTGACCTGGCAAACGTTGTTTTGCAAAAAAAAATTGATGTCGGCTACCCATCAAGGTATAAAAAATAGTTTACGACCTACCGAATATACACAAAAAAAATCATATAAATTGGTCAATCAGTTTCGAAGGAGTTTGGTGTGACTCGAAACACAGTGACACCAGAATTTTATATAGGTATGGAAGATATAGAAGATAAAAGTAGGATTTCTATTACACGAATCAATACAATGTATGTAGAACAATATCAGGTAGGTATCTATTAAGACTGCCACTTAATTTCAAAGTACTGTTTAACTGAACCAAAGGTGCGTTCAAACCTACGTACGTATTGAGTCAATAATGAGGGTTTTTATGTTAGATATGTTCAACGAATCAGACATTATGACTTGTGTATCGTTTACAATCTATTATTATGAAAATTACAATATCAACTATGTAATCTTTTTCTTATGGACACCATTTAATGTCAGTTAACTGTGGTCTTGTCTTTGGAAAGCACCATTTTTTATACTAGCTTTTCGCACGAGGTTTTGCTCGCGCCAAGTCTGTACCTTTAAGCAGAGCCTAAGCTGTGAATGATAGATAAATTTTTTAAACCCCGACTGTCGACGCAAAAACAGGGTGCTATAGGTTTGACGTAATCCACACCTTTCACTTTATCCCTTATTTTATAACCTAAAATATAATTGTATCTTTACTGTGTGATGGATGGCACCATACTATTCAAGAAACTGTCTGTCTGTTCATTTTATACAAAAATATAAACGCTATTCAACGCATTAAATTACACTTACCTATATATCTCAAATAATACGGTAAAATCCGGAGTTTTAGAGCCAAACTTAAATCATACAATCAATAAAATCTTTAACAGTTAAAAACCAAACAAATTCAGTCTTTATTTCGAATGTGGCAAGGTATAGGTAATTGTGAAGTTTGACCTCAAGTTAACCCAACAGTTCTAACTGGACATCTATGAAAAGAGACAGAATAAACCATGAAATCAAATAAAGTCTAGTCCGATATTGTTGTCCCTCTCGTAGTGGTAATGTTAGAGAAGGACCTTTAGTTTGGTTTGGCTTCATGCTAACGCCATTGAGATAGTCGTACCGATATTTCGTATCTTGATCTACCGCCCACGAGGTATGCATAGCTTGAAACTTCCTAGTTTTGAGGAAAAGAAAATTATTTTGGTTTCTATAGAAGAATGGGCTGTTGGAATTCTTTGCTTGTGTATTGAAACAGCTTTATTTCAGGGTGGTCTACATATAAAGGCGTATATATAGCCTCCTTACAAATCAATAAATAAATATCAATAATAAAATCAATAAACAATACCTATCTACTTATAAATAAAGCTTCCTTACAAAGTTTAAATTGAAGTTGCCTTCCTGTCTGTCTGTCTTCCAAACCACCCAAAGGAAAGAGCGATAACCGAGGAAAGTTTGTGTAGATAATTGTAATTTGCAGAAAATTAAAAACAATTTCATTTACAAAAAATATTGCAATTACTAAAAATTGCATCTATGCGAAGCCTAGAGGGCGTGGCTGCTAGTGTAAAATAAAATAAAGAGTATATTCAGAAGAAATTATAACAATACATTTTAATATGTAACTTGAGTTCGTCTACTTAGAAAATGTCTCGATAAGTATGCAACTATAATGTTTTTAAAATATGAACCCCTTTGAAACGCATCCTTACGCTTAGTCACTTGGAAAAAATCTTGCACTTTATACTGAATATACATATATACTTAATATAATACATATATACACAAAGAACTCGTCGAGGACAATAAAAAGTGTAATAAATACGAGTGAGGCCGACACTGACCTATGTCAACAAACGGGCCACTGTCTTTGTGTGCGGTTGGCGTGCTCGTGTGTGCGTGTAGACTAATAAAACTCGCAGAGGCGATCAACAAAAAAAAAGTACTGCTCATTCATACATCCATAGTGAATGTTACGTTGACAAATCAATGTTTCGATTACAAATTACGGTTGTATTACAAATTTGATTAATCTATACTAATATATATTGTAAAGAAAAAAGATTTGTATTTTTGTTTGTAATGATAAATTCAAAAACTACTTAAAAATTCTTTTACCTTTAGGAAGCTACACTATCAGGGAGTAATATAGGTAGGTTATATTTAATAAAGTTACGCGGACGAAGTCACGTGCAACAGCTGGTATTTTATAAAGCGCTTTTAAAAAATTCACATTCTCCAATTAAAATGCAAGTTAATTTATCAGCTAGTTTTTGAGTTTTGTAAACACAAACATACCTACGAAAGCTTAATTTTTATATGTAAGTATAATATATAAAAATAATAAGTATATTATTTATAGTGTCAGTCAATCATTAATTTAATGATTTCAGCTGAATCGTTAGTTTCCAAAAAAAAATTAATAAAATTTTTTTTTTTATTTTATTTCTTCGACAAGAATCGTTAGCGGCAGACAATGACAAGCGCATTCAGATAACCTCATTTCTTTCACGATAGCACTCACACAGTCTCACTGGCGAACGCACACTTAAATAGAAATGCACACGTGCAGTACATTGCGACATACTCCGGTATAGAGTAAATAAAATATGTGTTTTGCTTGCTTCGATGCAACTGCGTCTATACGTTTTTTTTTATCATTTTTCATCACAATTTTTGGTATTCTTTTTTTTAATTAAAAAGTGTACGAGAAATAATAAATACTGATTTTATTATAGGAACATAAGACTTCTGTAATGTCTAAACATTATTTGTGGAAATTAATTTAAATGTCTAAAATTTTTCATTAAGAAAAGACACTGGTAATCGCTATTGAATAACATTAATTGGCTTATTATATTTAATTATCTATAAATATTAATTTATTGTTTGAATTTCAAAATTACCATTTAAAAATAAAAATTTTAGTGTTTTTGTAAAATTTGTAATAAAATAACATCAAGTACTTTTAAAAATGATCACTGTAATTTTAATTTTATTATTAAAATTATAACTTAATTATTACTTATTTATTTTAAATGAAAAATTTTTTAAATCCATTTTTTTTACTATTTACTTTTAAATTCAATCTGTAGGAAAAATAAAGCTCATTAAATTTTAAACTAGCAGTGGCAAATTTAAATAAAGCCCATTTCTTTCAAGTAATTTTCGATAATCTATAACCTTCGTTAAGAATTTGGCTATCAAATGCAAAAAGACTTGTAGCTCCAAAGCTAAAAGCTTTAACCAACCAAACAAACAATAACCAAACCCTTCAGCTTTTTGATAACAGTACAGATGTGAAAAATATACGAAGAGCAGGAAATTGAGGCCAAATTAATTGTGTTGATTTTATACGTACAGATCCTATATCTACATATGTACGTAAAAATTGCATTCGTGCATCTGTGTGAGTGGGACGGCTGTAACGGTGATGCAATATCTAATATTGTTATCGGAGAAATGACGACGCGCCGCGCATTTTTATGCAGTTATGCAATTGTTGCTTTACGCAGTTTGCTTCTATATCTATATAGAAACCGTGTGTGTTACGACTATCTGTTGCCTGACACTTATTACTGGGAAGGGCGACTATGACATGCTTAAAATTCTTACAATAAAATAGATTTAAAATATTCTATCACCTATAGCAAGCTAGATTACCTATCAGCGAGTAACATAGATTATATTTTATAAAAGTTACGCGGGCGAAGTCGCGTGCAAAAGGTAGTCACATATATGACAGGGGTATATTGATGGGTTATTAGACAGCACAGGTTGCTCGTGTGGCTCATCATTGCTATGAAAGCCCTCAGAGAGACTAAGACTAAGACTGCATCTAAGACTGTCTAGGACCAATCAAACACTAGCTGATGCCTCTACAAAACATTCATCCCAGCGGAGTCTGAGGCAGTATAGTACTTTCAAAGTATAGCAAATGATTGGTTATTAATTCAGTTATCCAATCACAATAATTTAGTAAGTTATACGCTATATTATTACTTTTCTTTCGCGTAATGGTAACACTTCACATAACTAGGTATTATAGTCTTAGCTGAAGACTCATTTAGTCTAAAGGAAGATTACATCTTAATCTTCAGAAATATCAAGGCTAAGGTGAATGTGTCATGTGTATTAAGATGTAAAGCATAATTTTTAATAAATATAAAAATCAAGGCCTAGTTCATTAGCCTGAGCGAGCGCAAAATACCTACTTAGCGATAGCGCCCTTTGTTTGTCTTATCACTTAGCCCTGAAGGTACGTTACTCCGTGTTTTTTAAAGTATAAGAAGATTATCATATCCTTATATATAAGTACCTATATAAGAATTACGTGTCACATGTTTACTTTGTCGCCTATGAACTCCTAAACTACTGAACCGATTTTGATAAAATAATTAGTCTAAATTTTGATAAAAAGTTTCTATTTCAAACCCGGGCGAAAACTTTTTCTTAAAGAACTATGTAGTTTTCAAGGAACTGTGAATTGATGCTTAAATCTGTTCTTTAACATCTTCTGGGAAAAAAACTATTGATGTATTGAAAAATTCTTTCGGCCTTCTCTAGTCATTTTACCAAATTAAGAAATCACAGGATAAAGTTAGTTAGTAAGTTACTCAAGAAAATGCCAGTCTGGCCTCTAGACATTACCTGAGTCAACATCGTAAAGAAATGCTAAATTGTTACAACAATAACAGTCTTTGGGATTGTAAATTACAATTTACAATTTAAAATTTTCACCTCAATGTTTTCGTTTGAACTGCGACTGAGGAAGAATGGATGAGGATATGTGCGAAATTAACTCGGATTTATTTCTCTTCTTTACCTTTTATACTTTTATAACTTTTTAGATAGTATCTAAATGTCCATTTATAATATACTGGAGTATCTAAAAGACTTTAGATACACAAGTAGGTACTTATTTTAAAACTTCATAGAGGAAAAAACAATTTGCTACACTGTCGGTCGGATCTCTGCTTATAGATCTTCTAAACTATGGCACAGCATACTTTTTCTACCACAATTTTTACATGAACTTTTGGATGGTTGATTACTTGGAACATTTCATCATCATCATCATCATCTAAGCCGCAGGATGTCCACTGCTGGACATAGGCCTCCCCCATTATTTTCCAGAAGGGAACTTTAGAGAACTTGAAACATTCCAAATAGATTAAAATTTTAGCAGACACATCTGGCAATGGCAAAGACGAGAGGTGGCAACTAATGACACTTAAAAAGTATACAAAACAATATCATATCAAATTGTTACGCACGTAACAGTAGTATCCGTTAAGAACAATTTCTACAAGAAGTGTTCTTGGACACTTCTTGTAGAAAACGTCGAAAAACAAAGGACAATCTACGCTTTGTTACGTTCATTTGTCAGACGAGAAAGAGGGACATAAAAAATTACCGCATCTACCCTCAAGTGCACACTCCATTGTGATTTTAAAACACATTGTGACGTTCATACAGTATTCATGCGCGTACGCAGGTCACGATCAGGGACGACGAACCTGCATTTTTACAATTGAAAACACGACTCGATATACGTAATAGATGCCGTTTTTAATTCGTATTTCCTCTGTCGATTTTATTCAAGCTGTATTTGAATTGTATGCAAATTTGCCAATCAAATTTTGGAGCGTTACAAAATTTTTAATTTAAAATCACATTATTTTAATAAAATTCTTTTTTTAAATTTTAATTTCTGTTTGATTATGTTATGTTACACAGCTGGTCAATGTTAGATAGAGTGCCTTTACTCTGAGGAGTTACGACAGACCCAAAATTTTAGCCGATTGCGGATTGGCAGGGCTTTCGTTTCTTTTAAAATTGTTAATTTTCTGAGGTAAGGATTATTTTTTACCATATTTCCAATATTAGAGCGAGTAATCATCATTTATATTCCACACATGAAACTTAAAACTCTTTAGATATCAGACCAAACAGGATTCAAACGCAGCAGAGCGTTCTGCCTAGGCTATCATTGTACTTTTTTTATATTTCAGATACATATTACATAGAAAATAGTTTTTTTTTTAAATATTAATAACATAAATTATAGAGAAAGGAAGATAGAGCAATAAAAACGCAATATCTGTCGATGACCGTCCACGTGTTGCCATAATAAAAATAAATGGAGTCTGCGAATCGAGAGAGGTCGCTCACCTCCCTAACCTAAGACAAGAGTATGCGTTTACGCATCACGCACACAAGCCCGCGGGCCAATAGCTACGGATACACGTACAAGGAACTCACGCACACAAAAGAAGACGCCCACATGCAAAACCCGCGCGTGCGCTGAACGAGTTTAGACAAACGGAAGAAATATTCTCTTTTTAGGTGCAGCTTCAACCGATTCTATTTTCAATTTTGTTGTTTTTTTTTTCATTTATTTAGATGCTACGACATAGCAAAAGTTTCTTCTAAACTAGCATTCTTCATAATATACTTAATATACTTTTAAGTGTAGGAGTTTTTCAATTTGTTCTTTAATTTTATGAGGTAATATATAATGTAACAATCAGTTGAAAAAATGCAAAAAATCTCGATATTTTGAGTTGTTCGCGTGTTAGTAATTTAGTAACATAGGTAGGTAACTATTGACGTTATAGACATTAAAGACCTATTAATCAAGGCATAGCAATCGTTTAAATATAAGCCTATAAGCCAGTAAACTCGATACAAACAGTAAATACGAGTAAACTCTTCTGTGTGGCTTATAAAAATTTTGAAAGTACCTATATGTGCCACCTACATGAAAGAAAATAGTATTATTTATTCGTAGTGTACCACTTATGAAATTCCGGAAGAAATTCTCTATGTCACTGTTATACCATTTCATTTATAGCAAAGTTTAGAAGTCCATTCGCCAGAGTCCATTCGCCCAGTCTTCTCACTTTGTCCCCTATCCTTATCCTAAACAAGGATAGGAAAGTGCTTGAGTCCCAATCATGCTGCTTGCTTTATCGCCGGGCTGTCTATGCCATAAACTAGACTGTCCGAGCATAAAAGCAGAAATAAAAAAACCTTAAAAGACAAAAGGAAAAATTCCTT
Source organism: Synanthedon tipuliformis (assembly GCA_947623395.1). Lineage (NCBI taxonomy): Eukaryota > Metazoa > Arthropoda > Insecta > Lepidoptera > Sesiidae > Synanthedon > Synanthedon tipuliformis. The sequence continues at coordinate 1,301,053 of OX392432.1, read as the reverse complement.
ATTTTTAAATTAAAAAGTAAATTCAACTATAGGTTAATTTAATTGCATTTGTTAATTCAATAAATCTGTGACAAATAAATACTTGTAGAAGATATAGCTAAGTACTTATTTTATGACAAATGCTAGTTTTATATGCACTATGTTTATCATAACAGAATGTACCTTTAAGTTCTGATTTGGTTTGCAAAAAAATAAATATCGATTACAAGTACCCACCAAACACAGGTGTCAGCATTCCAAGTATTGTTACCTACTAAGCTATGACATGATCTAATTAGTATGTAGAATTTATCTGTAACGCAGTTTTATTTTGAACCTTATTTGACTAAGTCATAAGGATGCATTTAATTTTAAGGTTCATACGATTTGTTTTATAACAGGCTAACAAAGAGGTTAGACCACCCATAAAAAAATTGAACGTAACTGTTAAATATTATTTTAAACAATATTTATAACTATCATTAAAACGTTATTCATTCTGTGTTATTTTTCAACAACTGAATCAACAATAAATAAAATTACAATTGACTACCAATTTCTTGAAATGAATTCAGTAAATTTTTTGAAGCAGATAAATAATTAGTCCAAAAATATTTTTATAAACAAACATGTAAACTTATCTGATTTTTAATAACAGTAATAAGTATAATATTATCTATACATACAGGAAAATCGTAAATTTGCCTTCTCTGTACCTACATCAAATATTTTTCCAAAAAAACCAAATTGTTTTTTATTAACATGAAAAAAAAAATGTTTTTTTAATTTTTGTTCCTTTGTCTGTGCGTTTATGCATGCTAATCTTAGTAAGGGCTTAACTTTGAATGCGTTTTTCATTCATGTATTTTTGTGGATTTAAAAAAATCGAACTCGATATCGAATCGAATCGCATACAAAGTTGCTGGCAACAGCTATTTTATAAATAAAATTCCTTTGAAAGTGCATATAAAAACAATTTTAGTCACAGCAGTAAAACGAGCCAATATTTAATCATGCGTATTATTGAATAAAATGTGCAATATTCAATGCGCGTGCACTTTCTTCGTGCGTTTTTTACATGAGCGTTTGCGTTTCTTGACCTACGACAAAGCTGTTTGTGTGCGTCCTATAAACAGTGATGATGATTGCATAATATTGCTTTATTTTTATTTTTTTTAAACGCGTCATAACCACAGACTTATAGCAATAGCAGAGGCGGCAAAGTGTCAGACACAGTTTGCTTGCATCTTGCTACATTTATTATGAGAAAATAAGAAAATTAATTCATATAAAAAATAAGAATTTCGGATACTTTGGTATCGGTATATGGCTAACCCTAAATAAGCCTTAATTGCCTGGATATAATCTAACTAGCTGGTGCTCGCGACTTCGTCCGCGTGGAATAGTTATTTTGGGAATAATTTGGGTATCTCGAACGGTTTTCGCAGCGCACGCAACGGAAGCCCTCAAAGATGAATAATTTTCCCCGTTCTTTCCACATTTTCGACTGTTTCTTCGCTCCTATTAGTCGCAACGTGATGTTATATAGCCTAAAGCCTTTCTCGATAAATGATCTATCCAACACAAAAAAAAAATTTCAATTCGAATCAGTAGTTCCTGAGATTAGAGCGTTCAAACAAACAAACTCTTCAGCTTTATAATATTAGTATAGATTAAATGTAAATTTTGTAATTTGGTCTTAATATAATACTCTTACTTAGGTACCTATTACAGAATTACGCTTGAATTCAAATTGATTTGAATTTGAATTAATGAAACATATCACATAGAACTTAGGTCTTAATTTATATGTAGGTACTTATAAAATTGTTTGTCTTGACTGACTGTCAGTGCACGGCCAATTGAAAGCTGAAATTTGGAAAATAAAGCATCCTCTAGGAAAGGATTTTTGGAAATCTCCCTGCGTTTAAACTAACCACAGGATTTTAATGCGGTTTTAACCAATAGAAAGAGCTTTAAACGAGGAAGGTTTTTAGATATAATTTGCAGAAAAAAATCCGTGCGAAGCCGCGTGCGACTTGCTAGTCTGCAAAATAGCTGAAGAGTTTACTTGTTTGATTGAACTTTGGAACTACTTAGCAGTCGAATTCTAAAGAAATATTTTTGCATTTGATAGCCCGATTCCTGTAAAGAAAGTCCTCTATAGGTTATTTATCATCACATCACTTTATAATTCTTAGAAGCCTATGAGGATGAAACCGGGGGATATAGCTATGTATAAATTTTTAGTGTATTTTATACCTGAGTTCACTTTATTGTGCAAAATATCAAGATTATTTAGAAAATAATAATAATTTTATTTTTATTAATAAATCTACAAACAGATTATTATTTATTTAAAAAAATACAATAATTTATCTACTAATTAATTTGGAAAAACAAACAATTCACATATTAATCATATTATCATAATATATAAAAAAAATATTTTCCTTATATTAATAAGGAAAAAAAATTTTAAATGTAAAATCGGTTGACCGCAAGACGGATTTAATTAAAGAATTATTTATTAAAATTCATATATGGTTTAATGTAGATGTGCTTACAGGAAGACAACAAACCGCGATAAATCTCCTGTAGGTATAACTATTATAAAAATAGGTTACTTTACTTGTATTTTTTACTCTAATTATTATGTGTTACTAAGTATGGAAAAATATATTCGTCAATTCTTATTAACATATTTTTTTCCTAATAATATTACAATTGCGAAAGTTTGTAGGTATATTTGTTACTCATTCAGGCAAAAACGGCTCAACGGATTCGGATCAAATTTGGCACACAGATAGTTAATTAATCGGATTAACATATAGGATACTTTTTATCCTAGATAAATGTTAAATTCGTTGGATAATGTTAGATAAATCGCTAGTATAAAGTAATAAGTTATTATGAAAGCTACAATTATCCATTTTAATATCATTTCTTTATTTCTCTGTAAATTTATTTAAAAATATTTTATTGTAAAATTTATTTTACGATATAATAATAATTAGATATAGTTTTATTTATAAAATATGATTTGAAATACCATAAAAAGTAGGCGCGTTGTATTTAAATGCCGCTGTGACTTATAGCGCATTGAACTTTAAGGTTAGGTCACTTTCTCCGACGATACTAAGTTTGTACGGTAAAAGGGTTACTAAACTTGTAGGTAGGTACTATTTTTATAACCTGGGCACGTTTTAAAAATATATAAAAAATAAAATGTTACCTGCATTTACTCGTGCGAGAGACAAAACCTTCTTGAAAAACCTCATTGCACAATACACAACACTGGCACTCTATCTAGCTGGAGAATTGCGACATTTCAAAATGTTCAGTTAAAAGTTCAAATCTTTGCACGCGCAAACAGCCTCCCGACAATGGCTCTATACATGTGTCTGTTTTCTTCAAAATGTATTTTTCAAATGTCGGTGTGCGGCAAAAAATCGCTGTGCACAGGCCGTAGCTCGTAGGCGTAATGTTTATATACACTATAGTTGTAGATACGTAAGTATCGCATCGTAATGCACTTATGTGTACTTGCTAACTTTTTTATTATAGTTGCTTATATCCGCGGGTTCCTTAGTTTGAGGCTTGCGTGCCGCTAATGGGTGACAGGTCTTGATACTTTATATACATTCATCCGTAATTCGCCATATTTAACATACGTTTTATTTGTTACTAACGAACTCGATGTGCGTTCTTATACTATTGTTTACGTATGCGTTACATAAGTATTTACATAAAAAAATCAGGTATGCATAAAGCAGGTTTTATATAATTACGCAAATTTTTGGGACATACATCCATCCGACTTTTTGGAACAGTCTTATAGAGTGAAAAAAAAAATTAAAAAAGAAAAGACAAAAGCATAAAACAATTACCTACAAATAATTAATTTTTCAAAATCAACTTTCAAAATAATCAAGTTTATTTAAAATAATAAAAATATCTTAAATAAAGTTGTAGTTTAATGTTACCTATATAAGCGCTTTTTCGTAATACATAAGAGCCACTTTTTCATTCTTCAACAAACAAAAATAAATTGCTGACTAGTCTTCCGGACATTTTTGGAAATTTTTGCAACCCTAGTTGTAACCTAAGTGATAAGGCAGTTTGTCGATATTTGCTAATGATCATACAATTACACTTTAAACCATTAGACCAAAGACATTTCACTGCACTATTATTGAATATTCAATAATTAATAATAATGAACCATATGAATAGTAATGAATTCGCTTGATAAGTGTAGTAGACACTGCATAATATTGTGATTAAGTATTAAGATTAACTAAATATGAAAACTTTGAAAGAAGGCTCTACAGTTATTAGAAATTAATTAACGATTACAACAAATTGTGTAATAGGGCTCTTATAGAACTAAGGATTCTCTAAAGCTAATATAAATTACTATAAAATTTACTAAAGAACAATTCAGCTTTTATAGAATTGAGAATGCAGTAGGAAACATTAAAAAAATCCCATACTTATAAGCAATTTTATAAAATAAACAGGGAACGTCTCTGAACACAAACTTTCTTCGCCTAGTTAAAATTAAAACGTATTCTTAATGTGTTTTTAATTACACTCGCTGTTACGAGATAAGGACAAAAAATATTAAAAGTATCAACACTATGAAGTCGCAGCAGACTATGGGTCGGGAGAGAGCGAGACGGGTGTATGCAGTTTTTCATTCTGCACTGACGCAATGTTTTTTTCCAAGATTCGTTTTTATAACGCGCCTTATTCGATGTTGCTTTCTTAGCATTTTTTCATACTATCGTTGGTGGTCTTATTTTGTTCCAAGACATTATTAAAATAATAATAGCAACATTAATAGGAGTAACTTTAGAATCAATATTATAGAACGAGATTTGTAATTTTGGAGGATCTTAAGGTCATAACGGCTACGTTTATCGGAAATTTGCACGAACTCTAAGCTAGTTACTTACTAAACCAGGTTTAACTCAATTCAATTGGGGTAGATATAGCTAAACAGAGTATCTATACTAAGTATTTATATTAGTCAAATAATAACTAAGTATGTTTTAATGTAATAATATATCTATTTTAATAGGTCAATATGTTTTGTTGTAGTAAATTAAAAACGAATTAATCTGTTTTACAATAAAATTCTTAAGTCGTAATAGCAACGGTCTAATAGAGCTGTTGACAACGAGAGGATAAAATATAAAACTACCTTTATTCACTCAAACACAAGCAATATTATTTCATGATGATCTTCTGTGAGATTAAGTATTAAATTAAATTAAGTGTCAAAATATCATCCAAAATGTCAAAAATCGCCACTCAGCATTTTGTACAATGGCAACACTTTTATTTATAATTTATGTGTGGTGGCAACACTGCCAACGCTGTGTGCAATGTGCTGCGCAACCGGAGAACCCTAAAATACTAAAAATCAACTGTCAACACGCGTAATTAGCTTACCAAAACACCGTGTAATGAGTTAACTACCAGCTAGCTACTGCAAACGTTTATACCCGCTTATTATATCTTTAGCGAAGTTGTTTATTTAAAAAGAATTATTCTTTTTTTGAGCCCTTTGTTCAGTTAGGGCTAACCTCAGATCGAACACAATTTTTCCAAAATGAACCCAATTTAATCTTTACTTCTATACTAATATTATAAAGAGAGTTGTATTTTTGTAATGAATAATAATTAATTGAATGGACCGATTTAAAAAAATGTTTCATCTATAGAAAGCTACATTATCAGTGAGTAACATATACCTAGGCTATATTTTATAAAGTTACGCAGGCGAAGTCGCGTGCAACAACTAGTAAGCTATAAATTAAGATGCAATATTGCACCACATATTTTTGTAGGTATTATTAGCTTCTCGGAGATAACCGAACATATTGAAAATTTGAATTTTTCTTAAATATTGTATAAAATATTAAAAAAGAAATAATAGTAGCAATAAAGAAATAATAGTAAAAAACATTAGTACATAAGTTAACTTAACTTAATACGCTTGAAAACAAATGTAGTTATCGTTGAAAAAATTTATTACTGTGACGAGAAGTGTATTGTTTTGGTTAATTTTTTTTTAATTATAGTCCATTATGCACTGTATTATTTATTTAAGTTATAATTTTCCTTTAAGAAGTCAAATTAGGATACGAAAATAAAGCTTTTCTTCAAAGTCATCACCTTAAGTTATGTTAAGTTATAACTGAACTTTAACTTGTATTAAGTACGTATACGTACTGTTAAAAAAGATCATAGCATAATTTACACTGCACTTTGTCACACATATTGTGACACTAGCTGCTGCACGCGACTTCGCCCGCGTAACTTTATAAAATATAGCCTAAAGCCTTCCTCGATATATAATCTATCCAACGCAAAAATAATTTTTCAATTTGAACCAGTAGTTCCTGAGATTAGCGCGTTCAAACAAACAAACAAACAAACTCTTCAGCTTTATAATATTATATTTGTAATTTAAACATTTTTTACACCTACTTTTTTTTTTACTAACACTACTATTTGGCACTATTAATTGTGAAATGTAATGCGCTGGTTAATCAACAATATAATTTGGTATACACTATAAGCAGTCGTCCAATTACTAGTCTTGGTTTTAATATTTAATGCCCAACAGACCGACAAATGAACTAAATGACTGGGCCTGCATAAATAGCGATTTGCTAACCATTGTTTGTTGAAATTTTTTTTTTTTTAATATTGTTAAGTACTTATTTTTTAAATAATTAATTTTTTTTAACACAAAAAAATAATACACAAATATATAATACAAAAAAATATATTTATTATATAAGTGTATTAGGTAACAATGAACCGTTCCATTTTTTAAGTTGCAAAAGATATTCTAAATTCATAAATTAAATTCATACATAAACACGAAGTTCATAATTTTTTGACCACTCCTTCGTCCTGGTCACTGGTGGTCACATTTGCGGGAAATGGTGTGTCAAATAACAAATCTAGTGCTGCTAGATGCTCTAGAATTCAGTTTTGTGAAATTCAATGTCGACTGTCATTCTCATAATAAACCATTCAGGTATGAAATGAACAAAATGAAGAAGATTTTAGACATAAGTAATACTCAATGTGGAAATATTACCTATGCTTCCCCTTATGTATAATAAATTAAAATAAGTCCTATATACTTTTTTCTTTGAAAGTAGGTAAGTATACCTACCTACTTTCAAAGAAAAAACAAATTCGTTTAAAATAAAATAGAATGGCCTTAAGTACACACGGATGATTAGCAGAAACATGGAGTTGGCATTACGACACTTAAATTTTCACAAACACATACAAATTGGAGGGAAACATCGTCCTCTTGGGAACGGTAGAATAAGAGAAAAACTCGACAAAAATTAGATTTCTCCAATATACGCTGCTCAATAGATTTAGATACTTGTGAAATGGAGAGAATTAATTTTTCAATTTATCATTAAACTTTTTATATTATCTAAGGATGAAATACAAGCTTTCAGTCCAATTGATCGTCGTCTATAACTGAGTGGTTGTGGTTATTGCCGCCAGATGGGCGGCCCAAATGGGTTATGAGCATAATATTATATTCGCAATTTATTATATTCTCAAAATATTATATTCGTGAAACATTACATTCGCAAAATATTAGAAGTACAATTCAGCACAAATGTTACTTGCCAGACTGTGAAACGCATTGTGCTAGCATCCTTAAAATTAACATGCTTTATCACTTGCTTGCATTAGATCACTTGACTTCATCATTTTGAACAGACAACATTTAAAAAAAAAATACCACTGACTTTTTTGGCGATTTGGTTCTGAACGTCTATTAGGTCTTCAACACAGATAAAGTCTATATCTCCGGAATACAATCTAATTACGCTGCGGCTTGTCGAGTGTCCTAATGTAAGTCAGATTCCGGCGAATGAGTAAAATGAATTTCCCTGTCCTTCGCTAACTATTTCAAAGTATCAAGATTGTTGGTTCGTTGTATATCAGAGCTAATGGTCCGTGCCGGAGTAAAAAAGGCGAGGACGCCGCCGGTGGAGGACAAAAATTAGCTGAAATTAAAAGAGGCTAACGAACGCTATTCTGTACTTGGCTCTTACTCGAGCAACGTCTTGCCTTATTTGCCGCAATTGCCCTAGTATAGATACGGAGGAAAACATGCACTTTGAATTTTGCCTTTTTTTACTATTTTCTTTAACGAATTGTTACTCATTTCACAATGAACTATACTGAACTTAAGTGAAGACGAACATTCCTATGCAAAACCAAGCCGAAATATAACCACAAAATCTATACATCTAATAAAATAGCCAACCAGTGTGACATTAAATATTTTTTCAAAATAAGAATGTAATAATAATATAATATATCTACTATATTTATCTATATATTATCTTCTACGTAGTTTACTTTTCTTTTTTTTAATTAGTTTATTTAATTAAGAAAGATATGTATGTAGTTATATTTAATAAGTATCTTGCGATATATTATTGCATCTATTTGCTTTTAATATAAAGGCAGTTGAGATAAAAAAAAATATCAGGACCTTTGGCAAATTCGTTTTCGGCTTCTAGATTCAATAAAATTCAATTTCGAATTTAGAACTCTATCGTTATTGTTTCATTTTAAACTTGAATATCTTTTTTATTTAATAAATGCGTCAGACATTCTGTGTATTTTTCTCCTCCTTTGGAAAATTACAATTGGATAAAAGGTCATTTTCCGATGAAGACAAGTGTCTAATTAAAAAAGAAAAAGTTTAATTAGTTCCAAAAGTGTTATTAAAAACGACATTAGGAGTTCGTTAAATATTCAACATCGCTGAAATACCCGAGAGCAGGTGTCCGAAAAAATAATATTTTTTACGACCTTCAAGAAACTTTTCTAATAATGTCTGCGACGAGTTAAGAGTGTCCCCACCGCTAATTGCGAAATAAATTCTCAAGTTTGAGACCAAAAAACGTTTCCTCGCTGTGAGTTATTATAACTTATAACAGGTCCAAGAAAAAAAGGGTAAAAAATTGTCAACGCTACCGCAGAGCGGCGTTTAACTTGGCCCGTATTCATAGCCACTACTTTTTGATAGATTTATTTTTATTTGTTTGTTTATTTATTTTTTATTTGAAATTTATTTGAATAAAATATTTTCGTGAAAAATTGACGTAATGTCTGTCAGGACCGGTTTTCCTATACTCTCTTTAGTTGCCAATGTTACTACACTTAGTAATTATTATCGATACTATTTTTTTATTACCCATATTTTCGCCAAAATTTTGATTGTACCTTACAAATATTAAATTTTTATAACCTAAATATTTTTTGAAATGAACGTGCAGTCTTTACCATGTCGTTCCTTATTGTAAGATAATCTTGTTCATGTTAAATATATACATGTCAGTGTATTTAACAGATGCTGTAGGTAGGTACACATTGTTATGGTAAGGTATATTGACCTTAGCAATTCCGCAGCGGTTGCTTGGGGAGGCTTGCGGCGTGCGATACCTAGGTCAGAATTATATTATTATTATTAATTAGCTATATTTAACATTGCTTCGTACCTACTTTAAATTAATGAAATATAATGTTTTCTATAGTTTTAATGTGTTATAAGATTTGGGCGTTTGGGCGCGTTGGTCATTTTTGAGATGGGGAAAAACCATTGAACTCGTGACACTGTTACCGTTACCGACAGTGTTACCGTAACTATTATCAAAAAATAAACAGGTAATTGTTCAAGTTTTCACTTGAAGTTTTCACGTTTTTTTTTTTCTTTGACATACAATAACTTTACTTCGCTATAGGTAGACTCGATTTATGGTAGGTCTCAACATTTATCAAAAACTAGAATAAGATTTTCGTTGAGCAGTGTGTTTGTGTGTTACTTTGTATGCGATAGTTATTACATAGGTATATATAAAAAAGGACAAACTTTTACTAACTAGAGTTCTGATTTCAAAGTAGGTAGGTACATACGAGTACACTCGGAGAATACGGCACCGCAAGTTTTAATGAAAATTAGATAATGTTATGAAGTATTTAAAAGGAAAAAAACACATTAATATTTCTCATTAAATTGACTTCGAATTAGTATGGCGTAAAAATCGATTATATCACTGTTATTTATATTGCAGCTGCAAGAGTTTTTATACTTAGTTTATTTTTAATTAATAAATATAAAAACAAATAACAAGGCAAATAGATGTGCACTACCGCTCTTACAAATAATGTAAAGGATAATTGTAGTTTCAACAACTGAAAAAAATAGGCCGTATAAAATTTTCAAGTCAAATTTTTAATATTTAAAAATACTATAGATATCTCCTTTTAATCATTTTCTTGAATAGAAAGGTTCTTTTTTAAATATAAAATATATATTTTTTAATTTTCATTACGTCATCGTTGTCAAGTGAGCCTATATTTATATATTATTATTACAAAAATAGTTTCTTCTTCTGAGCACTGGTCTTCTACTCTATATCTTTACTTTGCAAAAAAATTATGACGTGTGACCAGACCACTGGTCACACGTCATAATTTGGCACTATGCAAAAAAATGGGGCATGGCATGTTTCTTGGACACGGCCGTGTATTTTACGCGAATTACGTTACGAGTAATATTTTCTTTGGCGTAATAAATTATGTATATATCCAATAAATTCGAATATACCTTATATACCAAAAAAATATTTGATCGAGTGGTGTAATTAAATATTGAATGTATGTATATGATAGATATGTATATTAGCTACAGCATCAAACAGTATATCTCCCGATTTTGTTATTATAACTTTTCTGAATTTAACGTCAAAAACTTTTCCTTCAGCCCTTTTCAACTTTATGATAGTAGAAGCGACCTCTGCTGGGTGAAACTTTAATAAACCATATGACACGTTAAACGTCAAAAGAGAGAAGAAAAAAATTCAATACTCAGTATCAGAAGTCAACCCCTAAGGAGCTAAATGTAAACGAGTTAAAAAAGAATAACGACAAAGACAATCCTTCAAAACCAATTAACTATAAAAGCTGTTCGGCCATTAAACCACTTTTTTTAAACGTCGTCACCCCGTGCAATTTTTCTTCCCTCCTTGGACACTTTTCATAATTACCGCACACCCATCCCCCCCTCCCCCCCTCATGCCACCGACCGACCCTCCCCCCCCTATCGTCTACTTGCTACAAGATGTTACAGTCAAACTCGTTTTAAAAAAAAAAAAAAACAATTTCATTATCGTCCCGTTCAGCCCTGTAAAAAAAACTTCATTCAACCTCTACACACTATGAATGAAAACGCGGCGTTTTTTCACGCGTGAACTTCAATGGTTTTATAGTTGATTGATCGAAATCAGTAACTATTCTATATTATAAATAACTGTAGTGACGAGATATTCAGAATAATTTCGTCAGTAGAGTTGATATGAGTTGATATGATTTTAAAATATGTAAAGTACTAGTTATAAATAAATAAATAAGCCTTTTTATTTCTTACTTAATACAAAGTGACACATTTTTATATTATGACAACTTTACTATTTCATTTACTATTTAGTGAAATTTAGTATTTAGTAGTAGTATTAGTATTAGTAGGTTATTAGTATTAGTATTAGTAATATTAGTATTTAGTAGTGTTAGTATTAGTATTTAGTAGGTTAGTATTATTTAAAAAAAAAAAAAAAAGTACTAGTTAAAGGTATGATAATTATGAGCATCGTGTTTTCATACTTTTAATTAATTAAAAACTAATTAATTAAATTTGATATAAATTAATTAATTTAATTTTTAAGTATGTCTGTCTGTTACGTTTTCACACATAACCACTCCACCAATCACCGTGAAATTTTGCATCACATTTCCAGGGAGACAGAAAAGGACATAGGGTACCTTTCACCCAGAAAAAGTACTTTTATCTAAAAATAAAAATCGAACGCATGGCAAAAGTATCACTACATAGTATAAAACAAAGTCGCTTTTTCTGTCCCTATGTCCCTTTGTATGCTTAGATCTTTAAAACTACGCAACGGATTTTAATGCGGTTTTCACTAATGGGTAGAGTGGTTCTCGAGGAAGGTTTAAGTACATAATTTACTAAGTTACGCGGGCGAAGTCGCGGGCAGCAGCTAGTAATAGCAATAAAGATGTAAGGCTTATTGCTCATATATTTTGTCAGGCGTTATAATTATTATTTCAAGGCAGACGAAGTTGCAAGCACCTGCTAGTCTTTTATTATACCTTACTAAGTTCTAAGTTAGTGACACCCTGAGTTTTTTATAGTTCAATAATTGTTAGAGTAATTTTTGTAATTTCTTTCAAATGAAGGTTTGCTGTATGATTGATATCATACAGTATCAAATCAAATCAACTCCTAATACTTCAGTCATTAAGATTTAATAAAAATTAAAATACGCATTTAACAGCTCACTATTTAAAAAATAAACCGCCTTAAATATCGCAGTGCGTTTCATGACTTTCAAGATACTTCCAGACATATCGCGTTAAAAATTTAAAAAAAGAAATTCTTTCGCAGAATTTCTAAATATAAAAGCGGCGACTATAAAGTATTAAAAAACACTTTCAGGGCTGTTCGTACATCATTAAAATACATTTTTTTTAAATATTTATAACAAACATGCCGACACACATAAAGCGGGACAGCGCTGTATTGATTTACAATCGAGAAGAGGAAAAAAATGGCGCTTTAAAAAATCGTTTTCGGTCTTGGGAGAGTAAAATTTAAAAAAAGGTCTCAAAAAACACATGTCGCGAACGGACGGCGGACGTCAAAATCGTCTCAATTTCGAACGGAAAAACAATAGCGATTTGAATTTTAAATTTGGAATGCGGTCATTTTGTAACGATTTTTTCGAAATGCTGGTACGTTAATAAATCTCGCGGCAATAACAATAAATTCATTGCAGATCGACATGCAAATGTTAAGGATTTTTTTCGGTAACGTGGATCAAGTGTTTTTGTTTGGAACAGAAATGTAATGGAATCGCAAGCTTAGTTATTTTTTTATTTTATTAAAATTATTTTAATCTAAATTTTGAGCTCTTTGAATTGCTAAAATTATATAAAATGTTAAAGAAAATGCATTTACAGAGAATGGTAATAGAAAAATCTTATAAGTAAATAAATATGCACACATAATTATGTTAACATTGTAAAGAGAGAACGTTGATTTTGTAAATTTTGTAGTTTACGGAAAAACTGCAAATCCAAACTAAGTTTCTTTGGTTGAAAGAAACACAAAAAATACCTTCATCCAGAAAAAAAGGACTGTCCTAGAGGGATCATCTAAAAATTGAAATTAAACACCTGACAAAATATGCGACCAATAAAGACACACAAGGTGTAACACCTAAGAAAAAAATGGGGCACGGATAACGCAAGTATTTACTAAGTTAGAAAGGTAATAAAAACAGTAGGATTTTGTTGGTACTGTTTTATAGACGACTCGTTTTATGTACAACCAATAACGACTCCATTCATTCCCTGTTCCATGCATCCTCAAAAGATCAAGTACTCGACTTTGCAAAGAGTTGAGTTTTTATTTTACAAATGCACTTTTCCGTTTTACGTCCGACGGCGCGGTGCTTCATTTTATTTTTTATGCACCTGCATTTGCGTTGCTTTTGAATGGCGATAACAATATATATTGTAACTATAATACATACACTTCCAATAGTTCGAATTTAAGGTCTATATGCATATGTGCTGAATACGTGATATAACAGCATATATGCTATTGAGTAAATGATGCTAGTGCCCATTACCTCACACCTTCCTAATCTAAGATCGAAGGAAAATAGTCTTATTGCCACTGAATAATATTTCAATGAAATAATCAGATTTTTCCATAGAAATCTTATACTAGCTGCTGCCCGCGACTTCGTCCGCGTAACTTTATAAATTATATACTAAAACTTTCCTCGAGAACCACTCTATTCATTGGTGAAAACAGCATGAAAATCGGTGCAGTAGTTTTTGAGTTTATCGCTAACAGACAGAGAGACGCGGCGGAGGACTTTGTTTTATAATGTGTTAGGATGTGCAGTTTCTGATGCACATAAACTATAATATATTATTCTGCAGTTCATCACAGGATGACTCAATTAAAATAAAATCAATTAAATGTTGGTTCAGTACCTGTGTATTTTAACAAAAAAAAAAAATAGAAAAAAAAATCTTTTTTGGAGAGACCCAATAAAATCGACACCCCTTTTCCTTCCGCAACCGGAAACTTTATTTTCTAAGAAAGCCTGAGTATCTTTACATAGTGGCTACGTCAAGCATAAAATAAAATATATTGTTATAAATTTTTACAACCCCATTTAAAATGCAGATGTTTCGAATTGAACTTCCTGGATGGATCATACGCCACCTTTTACGCAGATGGTGCCTTTGCCTCCATTTATATATTTAAAAAAATAAAAAAAATAAAAACAAAATGGCGCGCGAATCTCGATTAAATAAATTGTTAACACGCCTTCGGCGTTTAATCGTAGCTTTTTATCTAGATAGATTCTATTTAAGAATGTTTTCCTTAGCGATGAATATGCAATGTATAGATCGGACCTAGATATTTATTGTTCCTGTTGGTTGAAAAAGCCCTATAGTGCGATGGGGGGTCAGCCCTCCTACTGCTAGAACGCTGATAAAAATCTTCACAGAAAAATTCTACTTAATTGCAAGCTAATTTTATACCTATAGGTAATTTTGTTAGGACACATTGGTAAATTTATAATTTAATTTTATACTTTTATATAAAGTAATTTAAAATATTTGAAAAAATACAGTCAATTTAAAATAAAAAATAAAACGAAATTGTACAATCAAAAAGAGTAATTGGTGAGACCAATACCCCATTTATTACGGAATTGTGTTTTGACAGATGCGTTATTCTAATTCTCAATTGTTTTTTTTTAAAGGCAACGACATTATGTTATAATGCCTACCTAAACATGAAATTTTAAAAAAGAGAAATTTCAAATTTGGAACGAAGAACGCATCGGTCGCCACACAACTCCTGCTCTTGGAAGATAACAATACGCATTGAAACAGGTGCCAACTCACTCGCTGAAGTGTAGACCAGCATTCCTCTAGAGTTCGCTCGCTGATGCTTTGCCCCGACCTCGCCTGCTGCTGTATCGAACAAAAAATACATTAGGATCGCGTGATTTTTTAAACCACACCAAAGCAAAGATTATACAAGAATCCAGACATTTACAAAAGTACTCTATGTAGATTATTTTATACTCTGTGTAGTTAATAATAATATAAGTTATAGAAGAATGGGCTGATAAATAATCCAGACTTTATAAAGTACTCTATGTAAATAGTTTTAGGTACTCTATATATAGTAGGTATATAATTATTTTTATAATTTTTATTCATAACAATATATTTGAAAATTTTATACTTCACAAAGAATCTTAGTAGAATGTATAAAAATACATTTTACGTCATAAGGCCTTTTTTTAATAAAATGTATGTACATAATATTTGTTTTATAATTAGTAATACACGAGTAGGCAAAGACAAACCGAAATATACAGCCTTGTTAAAAATTTAGATTCTTTACATTTTAAGTTAAATATTTTTTTAAGCATTTTAAAAGTAAAATTAAGCGTTGTATGTAATGCGTTAATCAGACTATATAATATATTGAAAAGAGTTACTTAAAAAAACAGTGAGTTATATCAAGTCAGTGAAAGTAGGTATTTCTTTTATAAAAATTAAAAGCGTAAAATATACCTATTCGCATAATGACAGCTATAACAATGACATTTGATGACAGCTGGTAGTGACATAACTCACTGTGTAGCATAATGTTTACCATAAACACTCACTTTAATACTCTATATGACAATTCCTTTTCTCTATTAGTTAAATTTAACCATTAATCTAAAGACATTATTTTATTCTATAAAATAAAGTTGCTACCCGCCTATATGTCTGTTTCTCCACTAACTTCTTCTTAACCACTTAACGAATTTTAATACGGTTTTCACTAATTAAAAGAGTGATTAACGAGGAAGGTGTACTATAAATACTTAATTTACGAAAAAAATACATCCATGCTTAGCCCATATTTTAATTGTGACTAAAAAGGAGAAAACGTAAAAGATTTTTGTGTTTAATTTAAAAAAAGCCAAAATTTAAATTTAATATATTTTTTAATTACTTAAATAGTAGTTTATTCCCATCTCGGCACCCACGAATTATTTGTTAGGTACAGTTATTTAAATGATAGAAACACAAATTTAGCTGATTATTTATCAAGTTCAAAATCAACATTCTTAAAAAGTTATTAGTATTTTATTATAATCTAAATTAACTTCGTTATAATTGAACTTTTAAAAATGGAATTGCAATGAATTAGGTAACAAATAAATCTATTATATAAAAATTTAGCTTTGGTATATTTGTGTCGATAAAATTCAAAAAGTAGTAAAAAGTAGCCAATTTATTGATTTTAAAATCTTACACAACCATTGCGTTTAAAGAGAAGAATGTTTTTATATACCTACCTACTTTCCTATTTCGAAATTCCAACAGGAGCGGGATAAAGCAGAGTCCCAGCTTAGCATGGCTTTAATAACAATATTATTTGTCTAACAATCGATAACAATATCCACAATACAGTTTAAAATACGAATTAAAGTGAGTTTTCATAGTGAAGCCGAACAACTAGTGAAGAAAGTAAAGAAAAAATAATTACATCAATATTGAGGTTATTCAGGAAATTTACCAGTGCGAAAGGCAACATAGTGTTCCGATCGCCAATCGGGGCGTCCCCAGTCGGCGATTGTTGTGGCTGTGTACAAAAACAAACAAATCGATTTAGGCAAAACCGTAAAAACCGTTAACAACTCAATAACCGACTGTATTTTGTATTTAGAACGACTAATCACAACACAGCTGTAATTATTTTCAATCTAAAAACTATGACACGCCTTGGAAATTTTAACCAGTCTTGTAACTTGCAAAGAATTATTTAGAAATATACAACAAATTTAAATATGTTTATTTATTTCTAGTAATATTTTATGCGGGAGCTTCAGGAAGTATATTTTTTGGCAAGGAATTAAAATTTTCAAAAATCTTTTCTTAGCGGATGCTTATGTTAATGAAATAATCCAGTTACCTATCCAAATTTAAGCTTTCTATGGCATAGGAGTTGCAATACCTTTCGATAAGACTTTGATAGGTAAACCCCGCCTCAAATAAAGTGAGGTTGGGATAAAATGAAGGCAGGAAAGGCAAATTCTGACAATATAGTCTATTTTATAGCTGTTCATTTATGTTTAGAATATCAACATTAGAATTTATGTTAGTATTTCATACACAAATCATATCACTTTATCATATGATCATATTTAGAATTAAACACAGATATGGGGAAAAAAAATATCATAACAAATGACCTAAAATTATGTCTTAATTATTTACCTATATTCTTTTTTCAAAAATATAAGTTATAAACACTTCCAGGGCGTGTCATGTATTAAGCAAATGTTTCAAGCGTATCTATTTACAGTTAAAACAATGAAATATTAAAAATAAAAAATAAAACTACTTACCCACCGATTAAAAAAAAACACAGACTCCTTCGCATGCAGTTACAGAACTGAACTTTAAAAATATTTCAAGCGCAACTCAAAAAAGTTAGGCGACGCAATTGAAAAAAAAAATAGTGCAAAAAAGATCACGTGACATTTAGATTATATAAAAATTATTTACATCGATGTTATTTATTGTTGATAGTAAATTTACCAGAGCAAATGGTACAAGGGACCGCTCGCTCATCGTGGAGTCGGCAGACGGAGACTGTTGTTGCTGTCCCGTTCCAACGAAAGACGGCGTAGGCGTGAAAAAGAGAGATGGCTATATAAATTTTTAATACAAAATTAAATTTTCATAATCTACTAAACAATAATACCTACTTAATAATTTTTCATAAAATATAAAAAATAATTCTTTTTTTTAAATCTTTCATCAATATTCACTT
This sequence comes from Synanthedon tipuliformis, assembly GCA_947623395.1. Classification (NCBI taxonomy): domain Eukaryota; kingdom Metazoa; phylum Arthropoda; class Insecta; order Lepidoptera; family Sesiidae; genus Synanthedon; species Synanthedon tipuliformis. The sequence continues at coordinate 1,283,055 of OX392432.1, read as the reverse complement.
GTGGAAACATGTAGAAATTTAAGTGTTAAGAAATTAATTAGTTACTTTTCTTAATTTATTGTACATAAAAAAAATTCAGGTTAAAAGTAAATATCTAGGTGATAAACTATTTGTGTGACGAATTTCATCAAAATCTGTTCAGTCAGTTTTTGCGTGAGTAACAAACATTACAGACTTTCACATTTTATAACATTATTAAGAATATTATCCTAATATCTGAGTCCGAATTAATTACACCATTTTTTAATTAAAATGCAATGGCTAGACAGAATATTTAGCATTTTTTTAAATTATATTTATACACCATTGACAACAATAAAACATATTTTGAGTTTTACATTTAGGTATTATTAGCAATATGCGAATCAAAATAATGCATGACTCTCGAGGTTAGTTACATTCAACACAGGTAGGTAGTACATACCTAGTCTACATAATATATTATATTCATATTTATGTACTAGCAATTTACATACATTAATTCTAAAGATTTGACTAAATTACTATTGTATTCTATATTGAATTAATATTCATTAGATTTTTTTATTCTTTTAAATCGTCAAAATATCATTTATTTTCGTACAAATTGGAATTGTAGATTCTTGTAGACAACACAGCCGGATATAAACATGTAGTGCATATTTCGGTGTTATCATAATAATTCATTTTTATTTATTTTCAAGACTGGTTTTTACTCCTTTTCACTATGCAATTCGACATTTTCACTAGAAAATATTTGAATAAGGCGAGGAGTAGTTTTACAACTTTGCCGTCCACAGGGGTCTATCTGTAGTTCTTATTTTATCTGAGGTGTATACCTACACATAAAAAAATATAATCAAAATGCAATGTTTGTACAGTAAACCCTCGACTCAACAAGTTAGCGTAAAAATATTAATAAATCAAATTTTAATTAACAGTTGTTCCAGAAAAAAAACTAACCACAAAAGAGCAACCACTCGGCAGTGTCGAACCGTTAAATGTATATCAAATTTAAAAAAACCGAATGAATTCAAAATGAGAACAGGATATCGAAACCGGTTTCATTCAAACGATTTTTAAAACAAAAAAAAAAGTATGAAACAGATTCGCTGCAACAAATAACTGTCAACACCCCTTCCGTGAAACAAAGAGTTGGCAACAAAAAAAATATTAAAAAATAAAATCACAATGAACCCTAATCCTTTGCCGTGGGAAATAGACAAATGCAAGGTAGGCGAATCCGAAACTAATTTCAATGTAAAACATTTCATCGTTCTATTTTTAAATTAAACTTTGCACAGAGTCCTGCAATAATTCTACCTTTTTCGATTATAACTAATTCCATTTTTAAATCGGTAATTCCGTTTTCTTAATTTGAATGTTACGAATGTCATTCAAAAGAAAATGTTGCGTTCTAATTTGATTTTTTTTTTTAAATTTGTTACTGACCTTCTTGGTTTCGATCATTAGGTAATGTGTGTATACTATTATAATTTCAATTTAAAACATTTCATCGTTCTATTTTTAAATTAACCTTTGCACAGTCCTGCAATAATTCTACATTTTTCAATTTAACTAATTCCATTTTAAAATCAGTAATTACGTTTTCTCAATTTGAATATTAACGAATGTCATTCAAAAGCAAATGTTGCGTTCCGTTTAAAAATAATTGTTTTTTTTTTTTAAATTTGTTATAATACAAACCTCCTTGGTTTCGACATTTTTCAACCGCACATAATGCGTGTTTCTGAATCAAATTATACGTTAAAGAAAGGGTCGTCGAACAAAATTAAATATAAACCATCAAATTCTGATCTCGGCCACTAAAATGTTCACGGCCATATGTCCAGAACAAACATTGGTAAGAGGTAAAAAAGAAATCGTGGACATGTTTATCACAGGCTAATACCGAAATAATAGAATTATCACAGATTGTTGTAATTTACATATCCTTTGTAAGGCCGGATGCGATTTAAGGACAAAAACGTTTTAATAATAAGTTTAACGGAGACCCTTAACCCTTTCTTGGGTAACAAAAGCTTTACAATATGTTACCTTGGCCTCTTGTTTCGCTTCTTTTTTTTTTTTTTTGAGGAAGTAAAGATTAATCGAAACGGGTTTTGACTGAGTGAGACCCTTGTAATTTCTTGAGGTCAGTCAAACTCGGTTCCTTGAAGGAGGTAGACGCTGACGCATTTTTAAATTAAACATTTTGATTTAATTTAATTTATCGAAATTTAACTTTGTAATTTGAGTTGTTTCCGAGTGCAGTGGTATATCTAGATATTATTGTTAATTTTTTAGGTAACATTTTTTAAAGTTATTCTCATAAACTTTTATAAAATTTTACAAAAGAAAAAAAATGTTTATTTCGGTGCCTTAATATTTTGTTGTTCTTGAAAATTTACATCTTTTTAATATTTTACCGACGGCTTGTCAAATATTTTTTTTAATTTTTGTTTTTAAATTATTTAATTAAATAAATTTAATTCTTATTCAAATTTTTTAAACAATTTTGTCGTGATTTTTCAAATAAACAAAAAATAAAATATAACAAATTTCCCTAAAAATTCAAAACATTTCACGAATAGTTTTGGGCATATTAAAAAAATAATATCTAACACTGACCTGTATTTCATTCACCAGTTTCTCCGTGATGATCTTGTGATCTGGCGTCACCGGGGGTTGTGGTGTTGGCGGTGCCGGTCCTGCCTGGTTGTGGTTTTCCGGAAGCGTTTCCTGGACGGGCGACGCTGGTCGGCTTCTGTTCCAGAAGTCTTGCATTTTGAACTGTCTCTGTGCTTCGGCGGCTTGCTGTAAGGCCGGGATGTGAAGTGATAGCGGCGCAGCGCGTAGATCTAAAGCGCTGCCTCCAGGAGAAGCCTCGGTGTTGCCTTCTGCGGCTGTCATTTTGAATGAATTTTGGAGCCAGCTAGCAACAAAGTTATCTTCCTCCTTAGGCGGTTCCAAGAGTCTCGGGTAAGGCGGCGCGGCGCTTGGTTCAAAGGCGCCCTCGCCGCCTACCGGCTCACCTTCTTCAGCTATTTTCGGTACTTTAGCCTCCCTAGGTGAGCTCTCCTCTACGGCTTCAGTCTTCCGATACTCATGGAGGTCCCTGTACCTCTCCTGGAGCGCTAGGGATATGTTCTCATTGAAGTATTTCAACATTAATTCCAGTTTTGGGCGTATGGTCACAACGAATTCATGCGATGATACGCACTTTTGTTGCACTTTTGGTTATTTTGTCACGGCGGATGTCTTGTCTTCGGCGTATCGCGGATCTGGAAGACAACAAGCGTGTTTAGTTGCGGCGAAACGTAAACACGGGTCGCGGGACGTGGCCTTCCGAGTTATCTTTGAACTTTTGCACGATTTTAAATTTTGAAAAAAAAAAAAAAATTCGCGGAAGGTTTTTTTTGGGCGGCGCGGAAAATTCGTACCCCGGAAAAGCTTAAGTCATCGGGCCACGCGAGTGATTGCGGAAGCAAGACCTTCTTGAGACGCGGGCAGGCGACGACTAACTTCTTGGTGGAAAAGTTGAGCGTCGCGACGCTTTCTTGCGGGGTGGGGCGGACGCGCACGCCAGGCGAAGACGCCGCTCCAACTAGCAAGACGCGGCGCCGCCCCCGCCGCCTTAGACGACGCCAAGAACATCCCCACCGAGGCTGGGCGCACGCGCCCGGGCGTTTTTTCCGCGGAAAAATGCGTCCGGTCAAGGAAAAGACGGTGCGGCCAGCGGCCGACCGCTGCCCGTGTGAGCTATCCGATAGCGTCCCATCCCGCAAGCACCCCCGCAATCGCCCTCACGGACACTCGGACTACATTCCCTTAAAATCGCTTCGCAGACCGCTCGGACCACGGCCGAAATAAGAACTATTAAAAAGGGCGCGAAGGACGTCAAAGGGTGGTCGCCCCGTCTCGCTCGCCCGACCCTCTTTCTATCCCACCCCTATGCATTAGAGCGAGACGGGTAGCGCCACAGATTTTTTCTAAGCTGCCATTAGCGAGGGAGGAAATGAAAAAGAATGGATTTCTTTGTGATTTTTTCTTAATGTCATCCGTCGCGCTCTAACATAGGATCGCCGTATATAGCTATTTCATGAAACCTATTAAACGCCTCTAACTATTATATTTTTTTCCTGTACAGGCGGGGCTTTGCTTATGGGGTTTTAGCCAACAGCTTTTCATGTGGTTCGCATTTTTTCATCTTTACCTAAACTTTGGATTGTTGAATACTTTTTTCTTTGCATTATTTTGAATACTTTTTAAAAAAAATAGCATTTTAATTTGACGAATAAATACTTATCTACTTCTTTCAGGCGGTCTACGAAAGAGCTACGAGCTACGTGTAGAAAGTTAAAAAAAATTCAAAATATAATGGGTGAGTTTCGAAGATAGCAAGGCTATAGAACTTCTTAATAATATTAATATGTTTTCTTGGAAGAAACCTAACCCATGCTACCCCACGACAGATGGCGTACCTAGCGTGCAACAAAAACGAATCTGGTAAAGAAAGAAAATCTCATATATTTTAATATAATTGAACAATTGTATTTTATAACTATTATCATCATTTTATCTGCTTTGTTGTTGAATAATTAATTAATCATTCATAGAAATATAAATAAATAGATACCTACTTACATTGTCCTTGATTAATTTTTAAGCCAATTGTAATTTAGCGTAGAAATAAGTGGTTCGTATTTAATATAAAAAAGAATGTAAAAATTCAAGAATTTTAAGAAAAGAAATTTTTCAGCTATTTTCACAATAATAATTGTGTATTATACCTTTCGCATGAAGAAATTATTTGAACACTAGACTTGTTACCTACTGGGTTAATTTTTATACATTTAGGTACTATTCGTGTATATATAAATATATAAATTATTATTATTATATTTTAAATTTTAATTATATTTCTAATTAAAATTTATATTTGAGCTAACTTTTCTATAAATGTGTATAATTTGCAATTATTACACCTTTCAACGTTATATGAAGCCCAACAGACAAGTCAAAGAAGGCGACGAAGTCAAAGAAGGCGACGTAACAAAAAAGTTTGTATATATCAAAAAATAGAGGGCGCTCCTTGTTAATGTTTGGCTCATTATCGTGGCGATCAAATGATCATTACGAAACACAATAAACGATAAAGACAAACGAAAAAGGCGTGGTCTAAATGCATGGGAGTAACATTGTCATGGTATCTGATCACAAAACATTAGTTTATGCATGTTTTTTCACCCATTGTTATACCTACATGGCGTTACATGTAATGTTCAGCTAGATTTGTAGCAGTCCACTTAAGTAATACTGAACTTGTATTTTTGCTATTAAAAATGTGAAAATAACTGTCTGTCTGTCTGTCTGTCTGTTACCTTTTCACGCCTTAACTACTCAACCGGTCATCATTAAATTTTGCATACACATTGTTAGCGATAGGTAGGTATAGGAAATAATATAGGGTAGGTACTTTTCGTCCAGATTTATATATTTTTCAACTCAAATAAAATTTTCAATTTAGATTTATTTATTTATTTATTTAAAAACGGTCACATTACAATAAAAGGGTGCGAGGCTGTCAACAGTGTCAGGCTGTCAGCTATTTTTAATGCTTGTTATGTCACAATTTAATGTATTATTTGTGTGGTTTTATAATAAATTAATTGTGTTAAAACTAATAAAATGTATTTTTATTGTTAATTTTATATTATTATTTTATTTTCATTTATTAAATCTTTCCTCCTTTTTACCTACTTCAAAACGATTTATCACACGAACCTTAGTAAAAACAATTTATGAAATGTTGCTACAGTGGCGATCAGGTTAAACAAAACCACAGACTTATCTATGTCTGTGAACAAAACCGACAAACGACAAACAAGGACCCTTATTGTAATGCAAGAGGTAACGATTTAATTTCCCCCTTAAATAAGGCACATAATTAGATATAAATAATAGATAAGTAATTAGTAATAGAAAACAATCAGAAGTAAAGATCAGAGATGATTAGGTATTAAAGGAAAATATCTGTATGGCTCAAGGTGCTGAAGGAAAATAACAGGAGGCAGACTTACTTAATGATAGGTGGCCACTGCCATAAAGGTTGCATAAATTATCAAAAAGAGATCAATCAGTATTGTATAGAGATCAAGCCATACAATGTTTAGTTTTATTTTGTCGGTTGAAACTTGTACCATTATGTAAGAAGAAATCATATATCTAACTAGCTGGTGCCTGCGACTTCGTCCGCGTTCTGGATGAAAGGTGCCTATGTCCTTTCTAGTGTCCCAGACAACGTGTATGCAAAATTTCATGGTGATCGGTTCAGTAGTTTTTGCGTGAAAGAGTTACAAACATCCATACATACATCCATACAAACTTTCGCATTTATAATATTAATAGGATTTACCGGGAAAATATTGTGTGCCTAATTAGTTAAAGGGGTTTCATAGATATTTAAATTTGAAATTGTTAAAATATCTTGCATTTCATATTTACAAGAAATCTGTAAAATTTATACCTAGTCTTAATTCATAAATATTCACAGGAAATTACTGAAATTAAGAAAGACTTTTATTACAAAATTCTCAACACTGTAACTTAAAAAAAAGTAATGGCCTAGTTTTGAATCTTGTCCTTTCTAATTTAATTTGTAAAATTTTTAAAAGGTTTTTTTTTTGAAAAATGTATCTATTGCTACAAATATTTAAATTTATATAAATGTTATTGCATAAAATGCACGGTAAGTTATCAAATTTATAATTCGAGTCACTGCCCCTCGAATGCAACACATCCAATGTCTACAATTGGTAAAAACAATGTTCTTATGAACAATGAAATAAGCGACAGTGGCCCGAGTGACCCTATGCTTTTTAGGGGGCGTTCTACAATAGACACATTTTTTTAAATGAGTGGAATAAACATTTCACTTTAAAAACATGTACATAAAGTTTTAATAAATATAAATGTGTGTAAATATAATGTAAATAAAATGAATAATTTAATATTTCAGCGCGTAGGTAAATTACTTTTTTATTAATATTACTATTAATGTACTGTTATGTATTAAGTAAACCTTAATACATTAAACATTAGTATTCACGAGGGAAGATTTGACTTAATTCTTCAATGATATTGTCCAATGTTTCACTTGTTTAAGTATTTATCATTGGAATAAATTGTAACAAACCATGAACTGTTTGTACGAACTAACCAAAATCATCGACAAAAATGCCATGGAGAAATAAAATTGCCATATAGAGTTAAATTTTGAATATTTGTTTGTTTGTAAGAGGTGATCTTCGAAACTAATCTGATTTAAAAAAAACTCTTTCACGTTAGTTCAAATTTGATGTTATCAAAAGTAGATATAATCTCCCTTACTTAGTTAGAGTATACTTTGACGCTCGTCAAAAGTATAATATCGGGCGTCAAGGTTTGTCTGGACGGATTGTCTTACAATCTAAATAAAAGTGGACGCATTGTCTTACAACGACTAATATTACAGTAATGCTTTGTGACCATTGTAGAACGTCCATCAGCGACAGCTGTTTAACCGTTCATTGTTACAATTTTAATATTAACTTACATAATATCCGCTCGTGCCATATTCACAAATATATAACACGGCGTCTATATTTGTTACTACACTTGCATATTTGTAATTTATATTTAAACTAACTTTTACTCTTGACTGCGTCCGCGTAACTAGTTACCTATTGGACTCATTTAATTGGTAATATTATGATTCATAGAATTAAAAGTTTAGTGATCTCTGATTAAAACGTTCTTTGGATTAATCTTAAATTATTTAATACTAGCTGTTGCACATGACTTTATAAAATATAGCCTATGTTACATGTCCGTGGCTTACGCCCCCAGTGGTCGACGCACTAGTGGTCGAGGACCCCGGTCAGTTTAATACTCGCTGATCGTAGCTTTCTATGGTTGAATTAATTTTTAAAATCGGTCCATATGAGTTTATTCATTACAAACATATAAATCTTCTTAGTTCTTTTCTTATAATTTTAGTAGGTACAGATGCAATTTGGTAGGTACCCCTTTTTACTCATATTACTAGATATTCTTATATGTTATAATTTGTATACATAATGGTATAATTTATATCTGAATTTCGTTTTGATTTTACTTAAAAAATGTGGTTGTAAAAAAGGGTTTGAGTTCCCTTTTAAAGTAGGGGAAGCAGGGGGAATAACGCCCACTGGGTAATGGCGCTCACCACTGTAACTCTGTCAAAATGGAACGTAGCAACACGCCACGTCGCGTGAAGCGTGAGGGGAGAGGGCCTCTAACAGATAGGGATGCAAACGGACAGTCGGCTCGCGTCATGTGACCGTGAAGTGCGTTTCTTCATTTGCGGCCGTACTGATCTAATTTTTGGTTAGGTGTTTTTTGTCGGTAAGTCTAAAATTTTAATGCTTATTTAATTATTAATTTTACTTTCTAAAAAAAAACTATTCTATTTTGTGATGATGCAATCAATTTTCCACAATTGTGTACGATTTTTTTTTTATTTCAAATTAATTACAAAACGACGGTTTGGGGTTATACCGCTCCTCTGAGCGCCATTGCCCCTTACTGACTTATTTTTTTATTGTTGTAGATATGCCAAGAAATCGTCAAAGGACAACCGCTAAAGCGGCTTGGACCGAAGAAGACCTTCAATCTGCTAAAACTGCGATTGAAGGTTTGTCCAAAAGAAAAGCTGCAAAAGAATATACCATTTACTTTAGAAAAATTAAAACATGAGCAACCCAAGACTAGTGGGTTAGAAGGCCGTTTTCATCCAACAGCAAGAAACTAAAATTGCTGAACAAGTTAAGTTACTGGGTTCTCTATATACTATGGACTCAATGTCGCAGATTTGCTTAAAATTGTTTATAAATATGCTGAGAAATTTACAAGATTATAATTTATTTTAGAAGAAAGTACTTCAGAGAACGAAGATGAAGAGCACCTTTGCGAAGATGACAGTGATGACGAAATGAATGTGGATGATGAATAACAAATGTATTATTTGCGAAGAATTTGGAAAAAATAACGGGTTGTGGTATCGCTGTACCATATGTGGACTGTAGGCTCATGCTATATGTTCAGAATGGGATTCGCCAGATGGATACATCTGTGATTTATGTGTCCAAAAATAAAATATTACTATGTACATATTTCTACCTATAATAATAATTATTATTATTTTATATTATATAATAATAATTGAAGTTGATTTGACATCGAAGACTTTACTATATTTGTTAAATTGAAAAAGGCAAATCTTACGTACAAATGGGGATAATTGATGCTAATTTGTGATTGTAGACTTTACTTTTATAGTATAAAGTTAATCTCATTAATATTTCTTTAATTAAAACGTATCTTACTCCTTATATTCCAAAAAGCATGTTTGAGCGTCATTACCCCGTACCCTGAGCGGCATTACCCAATGTCAGGGGGAATGCCGCTCAAACGCGTTTTTTTTTAAATGTTTTCCTACTACTAGTAGGACAAAGATATATGCTTTTCTTGTTGAATTATTTATTACTCGATAGTTAAAGACTTCGTTATTTTTCTTAATTTTGATTTATAATAATTAATTTAAAAAATACAACATGTTTTCCTTAAGTGAGCGCCATTCACCCTTCTTACCCTAATAAATATTATTTATATATCCATTTATCGAACGAATTCCAATATGTAAATAAATTTTGGATATAGATGACTGTATTTTTGTTTTTGTTATCATCACTTTTATGAATTGCCTCCTACTATGGGAGCTAATTTAATAAGTCATCAACAAATACTAAATTATTTACAAAACAATCTGGTTTGTTATTAATTTTATATTTAAAAGCAGTTATAAAATTTGTAATATTTTTTTTTAGAAAATTCGCTAGAGAACTACATATTTGTACACATACCATAAGTTAACAAAGCACAATCGCATACTAGTTTCGACGTAACAAGGCACTTCATACTAACGTAACATTATACCATACAATTTATCAATGGATCTTTGCAATGACACCATAAAAAACCTCATAAAAGACGGTCCCTACAGTTAATATGCAAATGATGGAATACCTTGCAAATATCTTCACAAGGGCACTAATGTTGTTTTAGTTTTTTTTTTTGTTTTTGTTCTCGACAAAACAATGGATGCGAGCAACCGGTTTTTCGGTATTGTTCTCTATGGGAATATTTGGAGATTTCTAAGATAGAATGGAACAACTTTTTGAATTAATTTTTTTATCTAGCTTAAATATAATAATACTTATAGTTATTATTTTTCATCACTACATAGTATAAAACAAAGTCGCTTCGCACTCACAGAAGATCACTAAGCCACTAAGCCATGTGTTTCGATCAATGAGTAAGTCATGCTAGAGCCTATTTTGCTATCCTTGCATACTTCCTCATCCAACCCTCATCCTACTAGGATATGCAGCGTGTGGTGTTGCTTGTATTATATGCGACGGTAGCCACCTACCGTCAAGTGGGCCGTCAGCCTTCCTGACGACCAAAATATCTAATTTTTATAACCAAAATTTTTACAGAGAAACCTATGCATGAATTCAATATTATATTCAGATGAAAAAGTAAAAAAAAATTTAAAAAAAAATATGATCAAAGCTATGGCCTTTTTTAAGTAAAAATGTCCCGAGGAGACGGTAGCCACCTAGCATAGAATCTAGACAGCCTAGTATCTGCCTAGTATAATTTAAAAAAATATTATATACCTACATATTACTATACTATTGAATTAATATTTTTTTTTTTTTTTTTTAGTTAATATTTTTAGAATAAAATTATGTACTACTACGTAAAGTAACAAAAAGAAAGAAAGTTTTGTAATTAGCGACAATATCGAAACAAATTAATTCGAAATCGAACAAGACCGATCCATAGTCGACTTAGAATACTTAGATACAAGCCGCTATTATAAATATAGTAGCTATCCAGTATCACGAAAGGAGTTCGGTGAAAAAGTTTATAATAGAGAAGGGTTATAATGACCGAACGGCTCACGCACCGCGACCTATTTTTAATCATTTTTGGAAGCGCTTGAAGGGTTGGGATAAAAAAGTATGGAAGCGAACTATTTTTTATGTTAAGTTTTTTGTTATTGCATTTTACGACCGAAACTTGTTTAAAATGCGTAACTCAATTTTTTACATTATTGTTTTTTGTAAATATTAAAAAAAATCGTAACTAAAGTGTATTTAAGCGACCATTTACCTTTTTTACTAGTTAGTTATATATAAAAAACTAATGTTTTGATTATAATATAATTTCAAGTAAATATTACTTTTTATTATAAGTAAAAATTGACTTCTGATGCTTATTTATCTAATATTTATAACAGTAGAAAACTATGTAAAATAAATTTATAAACTAAAAATTATCAAAATCAAAATTAAAAACTTTCTAGGTTTGTTTAGAAAATCGAAAAATGTTATTTGAGAATATTTAAGACACTTTTAAACGCAAAATTAGAATATTTTTATATAAAATTACCTTCATGTCACTAACATGTCTGATACAGGAATGTGATTACTGTCAAGAATGTAAGCTTAACAAAAAAAAAAACAGCATAAAAAATTTGTACCCTAAATTATACTACAAATAAAAAGGTTAGTATCTAACCTATTAGCCCTTAACATTGGGATTCCTATTTTTATGTGGGAAAGTCTACTCCATATTTTGTTATCCGTTAGAATTAAACATTATTGATGGTACAATTCCGTGACAAGTAAATAGTATTCCATGGCCGACTGTACGAAACAAAGTGCCTCTTGCGACGTCTACGTATTTGTGTGATCGATAAATACAAGACTAGTTGGGGTAATAAAATTTTATATTGTAATAAAATTCGAGGAAGCGTGCCGCGCTATTGAAAATTAGTGGTGAAAATTTATACTCACCCACATGACTGTGTGCTCAAAATGCTCCTTATAAATCGATATATGAATTGCAAAACTGCAAATACTTGAGGACTATGTATGTAGGTGTACCTACATACATAGTCCTCAAGAATTTTTGAACATATTTTTTGATTTCAATTAAACTAATCAAATAGACATCTATTCTGACTTAAGTAAGTATCTATATACTTCATTTGTAAGTATGTTAGTATCGTAAGTATCGTTCGTTCTGGTTGACTATCAACTAAGTCTAGAAGTCTAGAAAGAATTTTTAAAAATTTCAACTCCGTGCGAAGCCGCTCCGCCGATCGCTAGTCTGAACTACCTAATAATATAAAGTTAGGAATAAGAATGAGGTATCTTTGACTTAAAGAAAATGTTTCAAAAAGTTTCTTTTATACAATCACATCTATAGTGTGGTCACAAAAATAAGCTCTAGTGTCATTAGTCTTCTACTATAGATTGTGGGAAAAACTAAGCACACCCAGCCAGAACAAGGTAGTGTAGCTTGCCAGGTATCGAATGTATGACCCTTGACTCACTGAACTAGCATTTCAACCACATGTCATACCTCTGTATAATCTCCTCAGTATAATTTGATTTAATTTTTGTTACACGACCGTGTTACGTTCCGAAGGGATTTAGTTAAATCAATTTACTAGACAAGCTAGTATAATCTCTGATCAGATATAATATGTAGGTACACCTACCTATATAATAAGTATATATGAAGGCATTTAGTTTATGAATTTATCATAAGTAGATATACTTAAATAACTTAAATATCACTTTAAGTAATATGCACTTTTTCTAAACATCTTTTAAAAGAACCGAGTTCATTTAGTTTCATTTTAAACCGTACCAACAAAAAATTAAACCTATAAAAAATTAAACAGTAGCGTATCAATTTACTAAATACACACACGGAGGGGTTAAAAAATTTAACTCAAACAAAAAAAAAAGTGAAACAAAAAATTTCCTTGTACAAACATCGCGTGCCCAAATCCCCACCTCATTCAAATCGTTCTAACCAATAAAAAAAACATGTGTTAATCTTGACACATTTGATCCTAAAAAAAGGGTATAAAAAACCGCCCCTAGCTGGATGAACCAATAAAAAAAAGTAAAAAAAAATATGTTAAACGCCACCCGAAAAAGACTTAATTGGTGGTGCGTGTGCTATAGAGGCTTTTTTCTTCGCTTTTTTGTGGCCTACTACAGCCCCATTGGTTTCTTTGCCGTGGGGTGAGGTTTTTTTATAATAATTACAAGGGTGTTCGGTCGTTCATCCGACAAATTGTAATAAAATTATATAGTTATGAATTCAATTTTAAACTGAATAATTAAATTTACTTTCGTTAATGAAGATTTTTTTTAAATATTATTAATCTCTCAACCGAGGGGTGTTCAAAATAATGCATTCCAGAAGAAAGTTCAAACAGATGTTTTGGTAGTTTTTTTTTAGTACATATTTTTTTTATATTAAGGTCCTCAGACCATAGGGCACCAACTATCTATACAATACTAATATTAAAAAGCTGAAGAGTTTGTTTGTTTATTTGTTTGAACGCGTTAATCTCAGGAAATACTGGTTTGAATTAAAAAATATTTTTTTGTTTCGAATAGTCCATTTATAGAGAAAGGCTTTAGGCTATATAATATTTTGAAAGCGGACGAAGTCGCGGGCCACAGCTAGTTTAATAATAAAGATCCACCGTTTAGTAAAAGTATAATGTCAGGCGTCAATGTAAGTCAGACGCTACATTTTGCTTTACATATTTTGTCAGGCGTTATCTAAGTAGGTATCTATATCTTTTATTTTTAAACGCGAACGAACTCGCGTGCACCAACTAGTACGTTTATTAATAAGTCAATGAGTCAGGTAAATGAGTCACTCACACCTTAATGGTGGCACGGTAAAAAGTCATTCCACTAACAGGTAGGTAAATCCAGAATATAAACCAAAAACAAAATTTGAAAAACAAGTAAATGCAGAATAAAGTTAAAATTAGATAAATCTTTGAGTACGTATGTACACGAAGTCTTCGCATGCAAAATTTAAAGTCACATGTCAACGTAATGATAAGAATAAAAATAAATCACAAAATAATTAATACTTACCAAAATTAATTATTTCACCATTATTTATACTTAATTGTCACTTATTAAAGATTTTCATCAGGCAAAAATATTACTTACATGTAAAAAATATTCAATCAATTTATCAAATTTCAATAAAAATCCATGTTTTAATAAATAAAAACTATTTTTCTATATTTAAAACTCATATTTTATCTTATTTTTAAAATTAATTTCACTATTTCGTATTAGTTTATTAGATCAGGCCGTGTTACATCTGATAGTACAAATTTAAAAAGATAACAAAGAGGGAAGCCATTTTGTAACAAATTATAAAAAGTGCAAAAGCATTTTAAAAAAAGAACACTTCCTACTAACTTTTCGACGTTTAAATGTCAACTCTTTATCGTATAGAATTAGGCATAAATTTGTTGAAAAAAAAAGCAATAAAAAGTTACATAATTGGTAATGGAAAATTTTACCTCGAAATGTGCAAAAAAACCAACCGCTTCGCACTGCGCCGTCTTATAAAATTTCCATATAAAAGGCATTATTATCATTTTTCTAACGAAAAAAATGCATTTTTAACGAACTAAATAAGACTGAGATACACAAACGCGCCATCGAATTTGAACCCCTATTTTAAAGGTAATAAAATATAAATTATTTCACAGCAACCTGTGAGTTACGCCGTTCCGACACAGTGCGAGTGCGTCTTGATCTACTTATTGGTTGTGTAGTGAGGTGACATAATTTGTTTCAAAGTCTAGTCTAGATTTTAGAACAAAATTTATCATTCGTTCTAGTACTCACCCATCTATTTAACTATATTTTCAAAGAACTAAAGAAGGAATACGTACATTTCCTTTGCTAAAGAATTGAATTTTAGAAAATTATCAAAATTATAACTTTTATATGACATAACTAGCTGTTGCCCGCGACTTCGTCCCCGTTCTCAATGTCAATGTCAAGGTCGATATATAGCGTTGAAAAAGCTATATATCGCCTGACATCGTTATTGCTGTTATACTTAGCCAGGAGTTAGTTTCCTTAATTTTAGATAATCCCTCGGGAGCAGTACTTTTTTCTGGATGAAAGGTACCTTATGTCCTTTCTGGTGTCCCAGAAAACGTGTATGCAAAATTTCATGGTGATCGGTTCAGTAATTTTTGCGTGAAAGAGTTACAAATCCATCCATACTTTCGCATTTATATTTCTATCTATTACCTATATTTTCAAAGAAAGAACTAAAAAAGTAATAGGACCTTTTTAGATTTTTCTTTCATTCTACATTTCCTTAATTTCCATACATTTCCATGTTAGAAAATTATAACTATAAAATGAGATTTAACAAAATGTCAATTTTTTCATATATTTTATGTAAAGGTTGGCAGGCAAACTGACGGTCAACTTGATGATATTTATGGTAACCATAGTCTATTAACATAAGCAATGCCATAGATAGGGGTTGCAAGAAGATGGCGCCCTTGGCATCAAAGTAGCTCACAAAAACACCAGAGAGCACGAGCTGTTATTTCGCTGTAGAATTTTGTAAGGAGTTGCTTACTGCCGCCAGACGTTTTGTTTTGTCCTAGTTACACTAAATATCACAGAGAAATTTAAAATATCCATATATCTTTTATCAACACATCTTTATATAGGTAACTATATTACTAAACTATATGTTATAAGTGAAGTCGCTGTCCGCCTGAGTCTGTATCTTCGCTAATTTCTTCTATACCACCAAACAGATTTTAATAAGGTTTTCACTGATGTAAAGAGCGATAAACGAAGACGGTTTTGTATGTAGGTAATTTTCAGAAAATATTGCATCCATGCGAAGCCGTGGTGGGTTGCTAGTGTTAATATATAACATATTGTTCCAGCCAGTCATATTTTGCATTTCACTTTATTGGTTTATTATTTTCATAAGCTCAAACAGAATTATATTTATCATCTATAAGTATCTACTAATATTATTAAGAGGTATTTTTTATTATTAAGTAGGTACTTAAGTAACATTTTTAAGGTTATAAAATTAATGGTATGTTGATATAAATAAATTTAATAATGGACAATGACAAAGGAAATATAAAGTCAAAATAGATTTTTTTTAAACTGTCGTCTTTGAAGTGTAAGTATTCGCGTTTAGTTTTAAAATAATGATTATCTTTTCGTTAAGATTAAAGGTAAGCGTTTGTTGTGGTAGTTATTTTAACATTTATTTCTTACAAATAATAATTTCAGACTTTAAAGCTGACATTTTTATTAAATATGACTCAAATTAAATTAAGATCACTGAAGTTATACATGATTGAAGTTAAGCAGATCAGGGTAATGCTTGCTTGTATGAGAATACAAGCAAGCATTACCAGTTTTGATTTATATATAATCATTAAGTACATAAACATATGTTAAGCTTTTAAACTGCTATCACAAATTGATGAGTCGATCGATTAAAGAAAACGACACAATCGATCGACTAGACGCAAGCAATTCACATCACTAGCTACATTGCACTCGTTATCTCTCGTTTACGTAAATGTAGATAAAATTTTGAAAAATCCTCAACTTTTCCGCGATAACCCCGCTACAGCGAGCGGAAAAAAAGCTCTTTGGCCGTATTCGTAGACTAGACTCTGACTAACCATATTTGAATATGAGTCATTATCATCATCAGCCTGTATACCTGAGCCTCTCCCAAAGCTTGCCACAATACAAGGTCTTCTTTCCATCGCATCCTGTATGTATATCATGTATCCTGTACCTACGCCTGTATACATGGCAGCAGAGGTCCTATTCATGGCTTCTATTCAAAAACTCTTTTTCACCATTGGTTATACACTTTGCCAAAGATGTGATCGGCCCATTGACACTACAACTTGCTAATTATCTAGGCAACTTTGGTTCTTCGGCGAATTTATGATCCTATCTACCAAACAAACTCGAACATAACTCGCTCCATTGTGGACTTGTGGGCTTTACTTAAACTTCAAAGTAGGTACATGTGTTAAATGTGAAATATTAAGGTATCAAAAATTCGACGGGTAAAGAAAATGATATAATATTTTTTATTATATTAGTATTAATATACATAGATAATATATACCTACCCACTATCCGTTTGCAGAAAGTCTTATGAAGACGAAAACAGTCTCGCATTATACAATTTCTAACCGCACTAAGTCAAGTCTATGACTAGAGGTCTTTTTATAAATAAACCGTATGACTGGCCAGTATTTATTATTTGCTGTAATGTAGCGTTATCACTCCCTCCTCAATACTTATGAGCATTATACGTATAGCATTAATAATATTTCTTTGTCTAGATAAAGGAGTTTTCTGAAGAGCGCACTGTGCAGCAACGTTACAGACCGTGTTACTACTCTGTGCTCGATTTGATTTTAAAATTATGCGCTAGTTTTTGTTATGTGCCTGTGTTTTGGGTAAGTTCATTATTATGGCGTACTCGCAGGTATGTAACTTGGCATAATTTCTAATCTTGATTGTGTTTCAAATCTTTGCATATAATATTACCTACAATATTGATATATTTTTTAATAAATATTAATTTGTGTTTAATATTTTTAATATTATACTATATATTAATATTAATAATCTGTAAAGTATACTATATAAAAAAATAGATGCCTAAATTCTAGGTCTTTCTATATACGTGGTTACCTACCTTTAAAAAGATTAATTTCGGTTTCTCTTAATTTAAATAATTTATTTAATAACTTACTTAAAATCTTTTTAAAGTACCCACCTACCTAGTAAATATCAAGTCTTTTTCTAACTTTGTACTCTTAAATAACAGTTACCTACAGGAAGTGTATTTTATTTAAAACTAGCTGGTGCCCGCGTCTTCGTCCGCGTTGAAAAATCTATACTAATACTAGCTGACCCGGCAAATGTTGTTTTGCCATTTAAAAAATTTTTTTGGGGTGTGCCACTCTTATTATTTAGGGGTAAAAAATAGTTTACGACCTATTTTCAGACCAACCGAATATAAACAAAAAATCTCATAAAATAGGTCAAGACTCAAGCCGTTTCGGAGGAGTTTGGTTACAAATTACAAACACCGTTACACGAGAATTTTATATAATTTTGTGTATATAGATATAGAATTATAGATGTATCTTAATATTTTTTGTTCTGATCTATAAAGGTGCAATAAAACCCAAGAAGAATCTTGAAAGAAATGAAACAAGAAATCTGTACTTATGAAAGGAAATTTTATACATTTTTTCAAATGTCTTCTTATTCACATGAATATTTCTGTCTTGTTTTTAAAAGTTATAACTAAGTCGTCCTTACCCTTTTTGGAGACAGAGTTTTGGAGAGACTGTTTAATTTAATTTGGTCTCTCTCTCTCTCTTTCGTCACCTTTCATCAGCTTCATTATATTCCTAGTCTATATATATTCTGAGTCTATAATGCCTTTCCATTATATTTTTCAGAAAAGGTTCTGTGAAAACGATCCACTCGGGCTTCAGCGAAATTTACATACCTATTCATATCTCAAAATGAAATCCACGCGACAGAAGTTGGAGGCATTGGTTAGTATGTCTTATTTACAGTAGGTAATATAGCTCTGTACTATTGTTAAATATTATAGGTCCATTACCTGATTAAAGGAATGAGAGAAAGAAAGAGAGTGTCGTACTGGAGTCTATACCAACTTATATACATTATATAAATTTCGTGTCACATATTTGACGCCAATGAACTTTTAAACTACTGAACCGATTTTGATAAAATTTCGTAACTACGTGTAATTTGGTCCAACTTAAAAGATAGGATAGTTTTTTTGAACCCTGGCGAAGCCTAGACTAGCGGGTCACTATACTTAGTAATTTATACGAATTTAGGCTCCTCTACAAAGCATATTTCGGCGTCTATCAGTCTGTCTAAAGAGAATAATTTTAATAAGGTGAGTGTATCTTGAGGCACACTTCAAAATGTAACATTACTTTGTATTGTAAGATATATAAGTATCAATACACGCGCTGGGGGTCGCATTACAACTACTCCGAGTACGTCTTACATACGTAGTGATGGGAAACGAAATTTATTGATTTTTATCGGTACAATTGAATTTGTTATACATTTTAATGGAAATTATTTCGGTAATCTCCTGTGCTATTTGCATATAGTGCAAAAATTATATTATAGTAAAATAATATTATTCTACTTTATAATAGTTAAATCATGACACTCACATAGAGTAAAGACAGGTACACTATTAAATGTAATAACAAAAAAATTATATTTTTAATTAACTAATATATGGATGTAAATTCTACTTAGGGTGATAAAGCACTTTATTTGTCGAGTTTACCTAAAGATCAGACTGCCACCGTGCGATGCTACTGATCCCCAAAACACAGGTAGGAATCTAGTTTGGTGGTCAGAGGACACCCTTTGTTGTATAACTTTCAGATCTTATACAAGTCTGTGTGTAACGTGCCATGTAATTTCAGGAATTACAAACATTTGTTAAAAAAAAATTATTAAAAAAACACTAAGTACTTAAACTATTTTATAGTTTTTTTACGATAGTAATTATGTTTAACTTTCAGAGTATAATGAGAAGTTTCTGCATGCAACATTAAAAGAGGAAGCCATTTTTTTGTTATATGTACTTCTAGCTTCTGAGAATTGCTAAACATAATAGAAATGACTTTACTGGATTCTGATGTTCAACCTTGACAATCTAAATTACCTAACAGACGAAGTATGAAGGCAAAATAGGTAAATAATATATTAACATTATTACACTATCAAATTCCTTTTAAATGACAAAAATTTAGTTTGGTTGACAACATCCAATTGCCATGCTGTAATCATTTACATTTTTGAGTATTTGTTTAAAGAGCTTTTTACTATCTGGAGTTTGCTAAAATTTGGGAATAGAAAATCTATTATGCTAATACTATTTATTAAAGAGAGGTAAAGATTTTATATTTGTATTTTAGGAGCAAATTTCGAAACTACTAATCCGATTTAAAAAATCAAGTGGGGACATAAGCTATTTGATCCAAAGATAGCACGATTGATCACAAAAAAATTCTGATCACATTACAGGCCTATTTCAAAGAAGACAAAGGATTTTGTATTCGAAATACATTGTAAAGGTGAGTGAAAAATACTTTAATATTATAATTATTAATTACATATATAATATAACATTGAATCAAAGTTGTTAAATAACTTATTTTTTATGTAAATTCAAATAACATTAATACCTACAAACATTTATTTATTAGGTTTTGAAATAAATAAATACTATGAAATCTAAAATATATCGCTAATTAACATTCTGATTATATTATCATGATTATATCATACACGTAATCACAGAGGAATTGCTAAGATAAACTTTATCGATATCGATGATCCAATTAGCCCATCACTAGTGTAACGGCGAAGTGTGTCTTGTTGCTCGGGCACTAAAGATAAATCTTTTTACGGTGCACTTTGATTAGAAATTCCTTTATTAATTGACCGCCTTAATTGCTCTGATTTTGTAAGCCTTCCTTATTAAACTATTTTATTTTAGACTAGTCCGCAACCACAGATTAAATAAAAGTTACTATAGCCGCAACTTCGTACGCGCTGTAGTTCGTTTTTTGAAAATCTCACCGGAACCTAACATTTTTCTAATAATCTAATATTTTTTCTAATTTCTAAATATCCAGGTAATAAACTATCTGTGAATCAAATTTCATCCAATTCCGTTAAGCCGTTTTTGAGAT
This sequence comes from Synanthedon tipuliformis, assembly GCA_947623395.1. Lineage (NCBI taxonomy): Eukaryota > Metazoa > Arthropoda > Insecta > Lepidoptera > Sesiidae > Synanthedon > Synanthedon tipuliformis. The sequence continues at coordinate 1,262,288 of OX392432.1, read as the reverse complement.
TTGCGTGTTGTTTTTTTTTTTAAAAACTGTTTTTTTTTTTCAAATGATAACAAGTAAAACGAGTCTACAAATGTTTTTTGAAAAAAAAAAAGAGTTACGCGGTACTACTTATTAATATATTCTATACATTTTATTATTTATAGAATAGACAGCCTTGCCTAATTATTTAAATTAATGTAATGTATAAAATATGGACTTTCCATCCTATTCGCTCAAAAACGTATAGATAGGTAAAGCTGTTATTTAAATGTTGGTCTTCCGTAGATAGGCAATCAATGCAGCTTGACGAGCCACCTAGCCCGCGGAAGGCAGTTTTTATCGCTTTATATAAATATTCTTAATACAAAATTAAACTGAAGAAAACTAATTGAATCTTTTCAATATGTATTTATAAAGTGATTTTATTTTGAAATATAAATCGTTAACAGTATAAATTTAATGTCTAAAAATAATTTTATATACTCGCTTGCCTTTCTAAAGTGCATTAGAAAACCGTGAGGTCGCCGGTAGATAAATAAATCTGCCCACGCACGCGACCTAGCACAACGGACACACACAGAGGGGGATAAGGACAAAAAAAGGTAAGAGCGGGAAAAAAATCGCAAAACGAATCCGCCGCGAATATATCCGAGGCAAACGACCTGCGAAAAACAAGACGAAATCAAGCGCCCGCGCACATGGTGCGTTCCTCCATTTTTTTCTCCGTCTCTTTCGTGCGCCCAAAAAGGGCTCGCGGATCTCGTGTTAGAGAGAGACAGAAGAAAAGAAAGCGCGGAAAGAACTGCCCGGTCGTTCGCGCTCATTTTAGTTCCGACGGTTGACGTTGAACGCTGTCGTCGCATGGAAAATGTCTTCCTGTTGTGGCCTTTCGTTTCGCTTTGGTATTTTAACTATTTGTGAAATAACTTGTTTATTAAGATGAATACCTACGTATCTAAATGTGATTCCTTAGTGGGAGGCAATTCAGAAAACTAATGTTAACAAAATCGGAGGACAGTTTGATGCTGTTGTTACATCTGCATCCCATCCATCTAATGATATTTTTAAATAAATAATTTATAAGTAAACTAGCTGCTGCCCGCGACTTCGCCCGCGTAACTTAGGTACTTATAAACCTTCCTCGAGAACCACTCTACCCATTAGTGAAAACCGCATTAAAATCCGTTGCGTAGTTTTAAAGATCTAAGCATACAAAGGGACATAGGGATAGAAAAAGCGACTTTGTTTTATACTATGTAAAGATTGCAGGTAAAAAATCCAAGCTAATAAGAAATCTAAGAATTCTTATAAGAAATTAAAAAAATCTATAAGGAATAATCCAATATTAAAAGAAGTCTAGTGAAGAGAGCATTGAACTGTGCATTTCATAATATCGAATGCAGTTTTTTTTGTTTGTTTGTTTAAAAGTAAGTGTAAATTTTAAATATCTTTTCATTATATTTTGACGACTCAAGTTTTTGACTAAAACTTGAATAAGTTTATGTTACATCTAAACTGTATACCTACTACTAATCTACATATTTCTTTTGTGTAAATAAAAAAATAAAAACAAGATAATAGAAATAGAAAATACCCTAGAAAATAATCATTTTAGGTTCACCTAAAGTGACCTAAAGTATAACCTTTGGTTCACGTTAAAACTTTAAAAATTGTGTAATTTAAGAATAAGATCATTTTTTAAATGAGTCTATTCAAAATGTTGAACATAAAATTATTGCACATTAAACCACTTATATTTCATATATAGCTTCTGCAACAGTATACATTTTTCATTCCAAGCTATTATGTTGTTCAAAGCATAACATTAACTCTTCCTTATAGCTCAAAGTGGTCTTAAATATACTTGGAGCAAACGAAAATGATCCCTATTTCAATGACAGTAAAATTCATAGGGCTCATGGTATTCTAATGAACGTGTCTTGTCAATGATTTAGTGCCCTAGAGGAGCCTTTTTAATTGATGCTTTTTCTTGGCAAATATATTACTTACACCTTAAGGGCAAGTCAGCTATTAAAATGAAACTTATTATTTTATTCGATTTAATGTTTTCCTGGTTTATTATATTAAGTATAAAATATATTATTGTAATTACACTCTTTTACGACTAAAGCATTAGCAAGATTAGGTACCTATAATTATACTATATCTTTTATACTCCTAAATATCTTTTACAGTCTTAAAAAGAGAGCACCTAGATTTGTATTTTTGTATGTTTGAAATGAATAAACTAAAAAACTACTGGACCGATTTTAAATTTTTTCACGATTCTTTCACCTATAGAAAACTACAATATCAACGAGTAACATGGGCTATATTTTATAAAGTTACAAGGACGAAGTCACGTGCAACAGCTAGTAAATTATATACTAGCTTGTGCCCAGAACTCATCCCTTCGGCTTTTTGTTGAGCGTTGGATAACAGAAAATTTATTCTTTTAGATGATCCCACGAGAACAGTAGTTTTTTTTATGTATGAAAAGCATATGAAAAGTCCTTTTTTGTAAACCTTTCAACATTGTGTGCAAAATTTCATAATGATCGGTTGAGTAGTTGAGGCTTTAAATTGTAACAAACAAACAAACAAACAAAATAAACTCACTTTCGCATATAAATGCGAATGAATAATAATAAAATAAATATAATTATAAAATTATAAAATTTTGGTTTGGATTTTTATAAAATATTATTAATTTTCTAAATTTTATCATTTATCATATTTTATATTTCAGGGTACCTAATACATGTTTTTTTTTTACTTTACGAAGCAAATTTAACTTTTTTTATATGCACATGAAACCGACGAGGTTTAAAAAACAGTACTTCCCCTTAACAACGTGTTTAGTTATAAAAACATAGTCCGAGATTCCTGCTAAACAACTCTAGTGCGAATTTTTATTGCACCTCATTGGCCTGTAAAGCTTTCTAATTTGTTGCGTACTTCATGAATTTGTTATGGAATAATTAATTAAATTAATGTTAACAGGAAAATTACCATAAACTTCATCGCCATAATTAGGTCTCTTATTTTATACACGGTAACTTAATTGCAGTGTTTTTATCTTAAAACTGTTACACTATATCAATCTCTTTTTTGTGCCTCGTGACCGAGTTACTTTATGGTACTTCTTCGCCCAACGCGTCTTTACCTTTTCCATTATAATTTTCCAATAGGATTTCCAAATATAATTCCAATAGGACTTATTAAAAGCATCCGTTGACGACCCACAGCCCTTATTAGACTGTCTGTCTACCTTTTGGGTGGACATCCAACGCTACGCTAGCCGGTCTGTGGCCTCCTACTTGAGAACATTCCGCGCACAGAGGCCGAGTAATCTCCGTACTATATGTCCTGCCCACAGCCACTTTAAATTATGAACACGAACTTAAACTATGGTGAGGATAACTTTAAATTATCCTCACCAGTTGGATGAGGGATTGGAATGCTTGCCTCAATGTTCTATTCCAGGGATTCCCAGGTTCAATTCCCGACAGGCTCAATTTTGAAATGAAATTTTCAAGTTGGATCTGGAAGTGAAGACCACAGTGATATGACCTGTGTGATGTAGGTATTTTAGTGAGTGAGTAAGGGACGTCAGAGCCCATTTCTTTATACCCTACCTAATCTCAAATCCTTTTTTGTGAGATGCCACTATATCTCACAAAAGAGAGATCCAGGTAGGTAATGAAAGAGTAAGCTGAGATTTCTAACAAAACTGACATAGGTACAATAAAAAGTTGCGTATGTCTGGTTAAATATCCATGTTACATTATAAGTGAGTATGTAATGTGATATCTAAGAGAAAAAACAGGTTAGGCAAGGTGAGCAGGCACTACCTACTTCATATTATAATGTCATACATTATTCTTTTCAATGAGAATGGGTAAGCAGTTGTAACTAGTGACGTCAGAGGTTTCCTGTCACATTTAAATAAGATCCTAACTCTATTTTGATGTGTGCCTTTAAATTTTCTTCCATAGTGGGACACAATTCAAAAACAGTACCTATTTTTTCTGGATGAAGGGTAGGTACTCTATGTTCTTTGCCTGACAACGTGTAAGCCAAATTTCATGATGATTGGTTGAGTAGATAATTCGTAAAAAGGTAACAGACAGACAGACAGATAGAGTTACTTTCACATTTATAATGTTAGTGTGGATTAGGATATTAGGACTTGGGAAGTATTGAGGGAACGCTGAGAAAATGTTTGTACAAAAGAAACAGTTTTTCCATAATAATTTTCAAATTTAAAAATTGGTATATTAAAATTAAAATAAATATTATTATAAAATTCCAAAAAGTACTAGAATAAAATTTAAGAATCCCAACATTACTTAGTTTATACAAACTTTAACTAACAAGTCTAGCGATACCTACACCCCCCTCCCTCCGAATAGCTGCGAATGACTCAAGCGCGCGGGCGCATGTTTTGCAACCGAAATTCTACCGGTTCTAGACAATGGCATTATTAGATGTAGACGCCATTTTGTTTTAGGCAAGATGTTTGAATATGGCGTTCATTTTTATGGGCCTAAAGTTTTTCATCATATTTCTCTGGTACCAATGTAGGTATATATATTTATATTGTAATGATTTTTGAAGATTGTATTAATAAAGAAAATACATAAGATATATTAGAGATATGCAATATTTAAACATATGCTAATAATAATATCTACAAAAAAATATATTTATTTATTGGCCAAAAATATTTAAAATTTTTATTAGACTACTTTTAGAAAAGTTGTATCATTGCAGTAAAATATTTTACATTACCAAGTCTTTTATATAGTTTGAAAATAATATAGGATACATTTTTATCCTAGGAAAATGTAAATCGTCTGAAAATGTCACCATGGTGGCGCCACCGTCTTCAAACTCATATATTTTCTCAGGTGTCAATGTGGAAGAAGTCGTTGGCACCAGCTGTTCATACATACAACACTAACTGGTGCAAGCAATGAAAATATATTTTTATGTTAAAAATTTTGACATAAAAATGTTCTGCTTGGTTAGAAATTTTTTTTTAATTTTTTCTATTTTTAATAAATAAAAGTTCCGCTTCACTACCTTTAAATCATTGGCAATAAAATATTTAAAAAAAAAACTAAAGGTACCGTACGTAACGCGTAATAGTTCTTTAGGATTCAGTTATTGGTTGCGCCTACGCAGCCAGCCACGATTAATGTGCATCGTGACTCGCATCTCCTGCGGGAGGTGCATAAACAAACTTAGGTATTTAGGTTCCATCTGTCAAAGTCTACACTTCTGAATTATTTAGATAACACGACAGACTTTATTCATTATTCAAATCATTGTGGTTTTCATGAGTGCTAGTTTTTTGTAATCCCATATTAGTCACTAGCTGTTGCAAGCGACTTCGTCCGTGTAAGTTCATAAAATATAGCCTATATTACTCGCTGATAATGTAGCTTTCTATGGGTGAAAGAATTTTTAAAATCGGTTCAGCAGTTTCTGAGTATTCATTACAAACAAAAATACGTGTTTTTCTCTTTATAATATTTATTGTTAGAACAACTATTAAGATTAAGATTAGAACAGACTATAATAAATCTAAAAAACACAAAAATAAATAGGTACATTAGGTAATATAGGTACATCTAATGTTGACTAAAGGGAAAATAATATGTTTTATTCCAGGTAAAGGCACAGGGAGAAAGTTACTAGGTACTATATTCCTTTTATCTTATCCTTGTTACTTTATCTGGTTGGTATACCTAGACCGTTGGTAAGCAACAAACAGGATAAAGTAAGTAATTGTTAAAATATGATACCTTGATATTTTTATTCAAAAAACCTATTTAAAAACATAGAAATAACTTAGGTAAACTTATACTGTACCTACTACCACAGAATCCGTACTTCCGTATAAATGCAAAAGTTTGTAAGTATGGATTGTATGGATGGATGTTTGTAACTCTTTCACGCAAAAACTACTGAACCAATTACCATGAAATTTTGCATACCAGTTGTCTGGGATACCAGAAAGGACATAGGGTGGGTACCTTTCATGCAGAACGCGGACGCAGTCACGGGCACCAGCTAGTATGTAATAAATAATAGGTACTAGATCTTTTCATTGATGAAAACCATATCAAATAAATGTCAGTTGAGTGATTTACAAAAATATTACATTAGCGGAGAAACTGAGAGAAGCTGAAAGTGACTTTATTTAATTTAATTTTAGGTATACCAGTATGTGCCCGCGACTTCCTCCGCACTTCCCTGCTGGACTAATCTGAAGATTGTCTGAAAGTTTCATCAAAATCGGAGTCCATAGGGAACAAACATTAAAATTATGTACCTAGTTGATTATATAAAGTTTCATTCAAATGATTATATAAATATACTCGTAGTACCTACCCTCTATAGGTTCTAGATTGTAACAGCGTGTTTACTATATTATTAAACATTTATAAATTATTAGAATGCAGTGGAAAGAGCCGGGAAATATCGCGAATGTTTATTTTGACTGACTGAAAGAAGGCAATCTGGCTTTCGTAAAGGATCGTGTACACAAAAGTGAGTAGGATTGTAAAGTTTCCCATACCAACAAGGGGAAAATTCTAATCCTACCAAAATAAAAAAAAATTAAAAGTTATTTTTAGTAAAAAATTAGGAGAATCGTAGAGAATTATCTTAAATATAATAAACTAGTTAGTATCCGTGACTTCGACTTTGTTAAAAAATAAAAATTTAAAACCTGAGAAAATATCCGACATCTCTATCGCTGTGACGACAGTGGCGCCGCAATGGCGACAGTGATCCTTCGGGAACTTTACATTTTTCAAGTATAAAAATTATCCTAATGTTAATCCAGGTAATAAACTATCCGTGTGCCAAATTTCATCCAAATCAATTTACCCATTTTTGAGTGACAGAGTAACAAATGTCCATCCATGCATCTATCCTAACACACTTTCGCATTTTATGTATATAATTAATTAATTAATATTTGATTATTTGTTTGTTTTTTTGAATTGAATAGGATCGAAAGTAATGGACCAATTTGAAAAATTCTTTCACCTATAGAAAGCTACGTTATATGGGCTATATTCTATAAATTTATGCGGACGAAGTCGCATGCAACAGCTAGTATAATAATAAAACAATAACTAGCGACCTGCTCCCGGCTATCCTAGTTAGATAACGATCCTAGTTAGATAGACGTCATTCATTTGAGTTTCTTGTTAGAATATATCCACTAGTATCTCATAAAAAAATCTAATTCTTATAGGAATGACATAGTAATCACTTACCATCAACCTACCAGCCTGCCTTTCCTTTCATTCTTAAAAATAAATAAACTTTCTATCTCTCGCGCTGTTAAAGTAATATAAAGTATTTTATGTATGAAGGAAGTTCATTGAATGGCCAGTTTAGCGTCTAATTGGAACTTTCTCTGACCATTTTCGTAACAAGAAAACATTGTTAACGTGAATTGTAAGACCATAACGGTAACATGCCATCCTGTGTGTACAACTCTTTATAATGGGAATCTATTTTTAATGTTTAGATCGGTTAATGCAAGCTGCAATTTTATGCACAAATTCGCGCCCGCGCCGACACGCCGCGCCGGATGGGCGGCCATTTTTAAATTTAGTCGAATCGCAGGAAGCTCATTCTATTTTTGAAATTTTATTCATTCGTCTAGCTAGGCGTGTCGGTTTTTTAGTTGTTTCTATCTCTTTCTAACGCATACAAACAGACGCAGACGCATGTTCAGAGATTGAATGAATTATTTGATTGTACAAAAAAATTGTAAATTGTAATTTTTTTTTTATTGATTTTCATTTCTGTTCATCCATAATGTCGTAAAACTATTAAATAATTAAAAAAAAATATATATAAAAATGTTTTAGATGGAAAGAGAAATTATTTGTCTATCTCTACCTATCTCAACATATACCTACATACATACATACATACATCAATTTCTATATTATCTATATTATCCCCATCCTCAATCCCTACGTCCTGGCGTCGGTAGCCACCTACCATCAAGTTCATCGTCAGCCTGTCTGTTGACAGAAAAAACTCTGTAACTCCGTTAAATTCTTCTTATTTTCCTTTTATTTTGATACGGTTTTCAAAATAATATTACAAAAAGTAAGTCCGTTTGTTTGTTTGTATGTAAGAGGTAATTTTGGAAACTACTCATACGATTTGCAAATTGGTAAAAGAATATTTAAAATAGAATTTCAGGATGGACATAATATGCTAAATATTCCAGACAGGCACCAGCCTTTTTCTAGATCTAAAAATTAAGATCCAACGCTTGGCCAAAGTATAATCAAGGCGTCAATTTTTATGTCAGGCTTTACCTATATTGCTTTGCATATTGTTTCAGGCGTACCTCCCTAATATCTTTTATTTTTTCACGCGCATGAAGGAACAGACACCAGCTGGTTCTTGCCTGCGACTTCGTCCGTGTTGAGTTACACATATAAAAGCCTTCCTCGCTTATTGTTCTTTTCATAAGTGAAAACCGCATTAAAATCCGTTGCGTTTTTCCCGTTGGTCCGATTGGCGTCGTCCGATCAATCGGACCAACGGGAAAAAAAGTCCGCGTCGTCCGATTAATCCAAGGAGGATCAATCGGTCGAAGCAGTCGGACCACGCGGTCTCAGGGAACAATACATAGTTCTGTTTGTCCCTCATTAGTGTTACTGCCTTAAGGGGCCGTTACGGAGACGCGCCGCGCGATGTTTAGGTTTTTAGCGCTACTCTCACAACGATCGAGGCTCGCGCATTGCACACGCACACATGTACGTAAGCATAGAGCAAGAGCCCACGACGGCCAGACCTTCGTTATTTTATAAACGCTGAAAGTTTCTCTGTGCATAGTAAATGTGTATAGTATTGAAGCTCAATTTTTTTATATTTTCTTCGGGATAACTTTAGAAATCACGTCATCCATTGCCGGAGACTTATTACAGTTGCTATTTTGTTACCAAATATAAAAATTGTTGTCAAATGTATTATTAGCGTATAAATAATTGTACTTATAATAATTTTATTATTTTAAATGCACAATACAAAACGAAATTGTTATTCCCAATTACAAAAATAATATATTGTACTGAAAAAAAAAAATCTGCCTGCTAGAAAACCTGGGATTCCTTACATTAGAACTTATTCCTTGCCTGTTCCTTACGAACCTTTTATTCATCAGTTGCATTCAGTACACCCCCTCTCCCTAAACCCCCTGTCCGTAACTGATGCTCCGCTCGGACCCCTCCGACCGTAACTTGGAAACGGTGCGACGCAGCCGGGTGATGTTTGGGCTCATCGGAGACGTCTCTCCGAGATAGATAATTTGACGACCCCCTCGGACCCCTCCGACCGTAACTAGGAAACGGTGCGACGCAGCCGGGTGATGTTTGGGCTCATCGGAGACGTCTCTCCGAGATAGATAATTTGACGACCCCCTCGGACCCCTCCGACCGTAACTTGGAATCGGTGCGACGCAGCCGGGTGATGTTTGGGCTCATCGGAGACGTCTCTCCGAGATAGATAATTTGACGACCCCCTCGGACCCCTCCGACCGTAACTAGGAAACGGTGCGACGCAGCCGGGTGATGTTTGGGCTCATCGGAGACGTCTCTCCGAGATAGATAATTTGACGACCCCCTCGGACCCCTCCGACCGTAACTTGGAATCGGTGCGACGCAGCCGGGTGATGTTTGGGCTCATCGGAGACGTCTCTCCGAGATAGATAATTTGACGACCCCCTCGGACCACTCCGACCGTAACTTGGAAACGGTGCGACGCAGCCGGGTGATGTTTGGGCTCATCGGAGACGTCTCTCCGATATAGATAATTTGACGACCCCCTCGGACCACTCCGACCGTAACTTGGAAACGGTGCGACGCAGCCGGGTGATGTTTGGGCTCATCGGAGACGTCTCTCCGATATAGATAATTTGACGACCCCCTCGGACCCCCCCCCCCCGAATTGTCAATTGTCAAATGTAGACCGGAATTGTCAAATTTTGAAATATGGTCTACTAAAAAATTCATCTCCCCGAGACGTCTCTGATGAGCCCAAACACGACCCGACTGCGTCGCACCGTTTTCAAGTTACGGTCGGAGGGGTCCGAGAGGGTCGTCAAATTATCTATCTCGGAGAGACGTCTCCGATGAGCCCAAACATCACCCGGCTGCGTCGCACCGTTTCCAAGTTACGGTCGGAGGGGTCCGAGGGGGTCGTCAAATTATCTATCTCGGAGAGACGTCTCCGATGAGCCCAAACATCACCCGGCTGAGTCGCACCGTTTCCAAGTTACGGTCGGAGGGGTCCGAGGGGGTCGTCAAATTATCTATCTCGGAGAGACGTCTCCAATGAGCCCAAACATCACCCGGCTGCGTCGCACCGTTTCCAAGTTACGGTCGGAGGGGTCCGAGGGGGTCATCAAATTATCTATCTCGGAGAGACGTCTCCGATGAGCCCAAACATTACCCGGCTGCGTCGCACCGTTTCCAAGTTACGGTCGGAGGGGTCCGAGGGGGTCGTCAAATTATCTATCTCGGAGAGACGTCTCCGATGAGCCCAAACATCACCCGGCTGCGTCGCACCGTTTCCAAGTTACGGTCGGAGGGGTCCGAGGGGGTCATCAAATTATCTATCTCGGAGAGACGTCTCCGATGAGCCCAAACATCACCCGGCTGCGTCGCACCGTTTCCAAGTTACGGTCGGAGGGGTCCGAGGGGGTCGTCAAATTATCTATCTCGGAGAGACGTCTCCGATGAGCCCAAACATCACCCGGCTGAGTCGCACCGTTTCCAAGTTACGGTCGGAGGGGTCCGAGGGGGTCGTCAAATTATCTATCTCGGAGAGACGTCTCCGATGAGCCCAAACATCACCCGGCTGAGTCACACCGTTTCCAAGTTACGGTCGGAGGGGTCCGAGGGGGTCGTCAAATTATCTATCTCGGAGAGACGTCTCCGATGAGCCCAAACATCACCCGGCTGCGTCGCACCGTTTCCAAGTTACGGTCGGAGGGGTCCGAGGGGGTCATCAAATTATCTATCTCGGAGAGACGTCTCCGATGAGCCCAAACATCACCCGGCTGCGTCGCACCGTTTCCAAGTTACGGTCGGAGGGGTCCGAGGGGGTCGTCAAATTATCTATCTCGGAGAGACGTCTCCGATGAGCCCAAACATCACCCGGCTGCGTCGCACCGTTTCCAAGTTACGGTCGGAGGGGTCCGAGGGGGTCGTCAAATTATCTATCTCGGAGAGACGTCTCCGATGAGCCCAAACATCACCCGGCTGAGTCGCACCGTTTCCAAGTTACGGTCGGAGGGGTCCGAGGGGGTCGTCAAATTATCTATCTCGGAGAGACGTCTCCGATGAGCCCAAACATCACCCGGCTGCGTCGCACCGTTTCCAAGTTACGGTCGGAGGGGTCCGAGGGGGTCATCAAATTATCTATCTCGGAGAGACGTCTCCGATGAGCCCAAACATCACCCGGCTGCGTCGCACCGTTTCCAAGTTACGGTCGGAGGGGTCCGAGGGGGTCGTCAAATTATCTATCTCGGAGAGACGTCTCCGATGAGCCCAAACATTACCCGGCTGCGTCGCACCGTTTCCAAGTTACGGTCGGAGGGGTCCGAGGGGGTCGTCAAATTATCTATCTCGGAGAGACGTCTCCGATGAGCCCAAACATCACCCGGCTGCGTCGCACCGTTTCCAAGTTACGGTCGGAGGGGTCCGAGGGGGTCATCAAATTATCTATCTCGGAGAGACGTCTCCGATGAGCCCAAACATCACCCGGCTGCGTCGCACCGTTTCCAAGTTACGGTCGGAGGGGTCCGAGGGGGTCGTCAAATTATCTATCTCGGAGAGACGTCTCCGATGAGCCCAAACATCACCCGGCTGAGTCGCACCGTTTCCAAGTTACGGTCGGAGGGGTCCGAGGGGGTCGTCAAATTATCTATCTCGGAGAGACGTCTCCGATGAGCCCAAACATCACCCGGCTGAGTCACACCGTTTCCAAGTTACGGTCGGAGGGGTCCGAGGGGGTCGTCAAATTATCTATCTCGGAGAGACGTCTCCGATGAGCCCAAACATCACCCGGCTGCGTCGCACCGTTTCCAAGTTACGGTCGGAGGGGTCCGAGGGGGTCATCAAATTATCTATCTCGGAGAGACGTCTCCGATGAGCCCAAACATCACCCGGCTGCGTCGCACCGTTTCCAAGTTACGGTCGGAGGGGTCCGAGGGGGTCGTCAAATTATCTATCTCGGAGAGACGTCTCCGATGAGCCCAAACATCACCCGGCTGCGTCGCACCGTTTCCAAGTTACGGTCGGAGGGGTCCGAGGGGGTCGTCAAATTATCTATCTCGGAGAGACGTCTCCGATGAGCCCAAACATCACCCGGCTGAGTCGCACCGTTTCCAAGTTACGGTCGGAGGGGTCCGAGGGGGTCGTCAAATTATCTATCTCGGAGAGACGTCTCCGATGAGCCCAAACATCACCCGGCTGCGTCGCACCGTTTCCAAGTTACGGTCGGAGGGGTCCGAGGGGGTCATCAAATTATCTATCTCGGAGAGACGTCTCCGATGAGCCCAAACATCACCCGGCTGCGTCGCACCGTTTCCAAGTTACGGTCGGAGGGGTCCGAGGGGGTCGTCAAATTATCTATCTCGGAGAGACGTCTCCGATGAGCCCAAACATCACCCGGCTGCGTCGCACCGTTTCCAAGTTACGGTCGGAGGGGTCCGAGGGGGTCATCAAATTATCTATCTCGGAGAGACGTCTCCGATGAGCCCAAACATCACCCGGCTGCGTCGCACCGTTTCCAAGTTACGGTCGGAGGGGTCCGAGGGGGTCGTCAAATTATCTATCTCGGAGAGACGTCTCCGATGAGCCCAAACATCACCCGGCTGCGTCGCACCGTTTCCAAGTTACGGTCGGAGGGGTCCGAGGGGGTCGTCAAATTATCTATCTCGGAGAGACGTCTCCGATGAGCCCAAACATCACCCGGCTGAGTCGCACCGTTTCCAAGTTACGGTCGGAGGGGTCCGAGGGGGTCGTCAAATTATCTATCTCGGAGAGACGTCTCCGATGAGCCCAAACATCACCCGGCTGCGTCGCACCGTTTCCAAGTTACGGTCGGAGGGGTCCGAGGGGGTCATCAAATTATCTATCTCGGAGAGACGTCTCCGATGAGCCCAAACATCACCCGGCTGCGTCGCACCGTTTCCAAGTTACGGTCGGAGGGGTCCGAGGGGGTCGTCAAATTATCTATCTCGGAGAGACGTCTCCGATGAGCCCAAACATCACCCGGCTGCGTCGCACCGTTTCCAAGTTACGGTCGGAGGGGTCCGAGGGGGTCATCAAATTATCTATCTCGGAGAGACGTCTCCGATGAGCCCAAACATCACCCGGCTGCGTCGCACCGTTTCCAAGTTACGGTCGGAGGGGTCCGAGGGGGTCGTCAAATTATCTATCTCGGAGAGACGTCTCCGATGAGCCCAAACATCACCCGGCTGCGTCGCACCGTTTCCAAGTTACGGTCGGAGGGGTCCGAGGGGGTCATCAAATTATCTATCTCGGAGAGACGTCTCCGATGAGCCCAAACATCACCCGGCTGCGTCGCACCGTTTCCAAGTTACGGCGTGTCAAATTATCTATCTCAAAATTTTCGCTTTTTCGGTGCCCCGCGTAGACTTGCCGCCGCTCCGCTCCGCTACTCATACTCACCAGTAGACATCATTGCATGTTTTTTTTTGTTCTATTATAAAAATAGAATAGTTTGGACGTGTTCCAGAGTCCAATCTGTCATACTGTGCTGGGGAACTAGTTGGATTTTTTTTGTCCAAACAATTCTATCATAGAACTATAGTAGAACTGTTTGGAACAACCCACTTATTATTTTTTATATATTATCTCAAAAGATTGTAATAAATAACGAAGGTCGTGGGCTCTTGGGCTATAATTTCAACATCAAAAACGACATATTTGTCATTTTTTGTGTAAGTACACGGTTCGATCGCGAACTGTCAATGCGGCGCAAAGCGACGTGCTCTCACTTCGGAGGCGCGTGGCCGACTGAACCGACTACGAGCGTAATTTCAATATAATAGCCTTCATAGTAATTTGTATGAAGATTTTGAGCGAAAAAATTGGGCAACTTTGTGATTTTTTTACATAGAATAAGGATATATTAATTAAGAAATAAATATTCCAGCAACTTTTTTATAGTTTTAACTTTATTATTTGATAAAATTCATTTAATAAATTTTGATACTTACGGCTCAATTGTAACAACACGGGAGTGCGATTTACACGATTTTAGTGATTTTCTGATTTTTTTTTACACTTATCTATAAGCATTATCTAAAATTCAAATGTTTCAGCATCAAGTAACATTCATTGGCTAGCTGTGTGATTTTTTTCAAGGTTGTGGAGCATCGTTTTATATATAATTCTCTTACATTCCCGACCCTCGATTGGCGAAAGGGACCCTTAAAGCTTGTATTTCTCCTAAACTTTTTTGAGTTTCTTTGTTCCAGAATAAAAATCAAAGTCTTTCCTCTCGTCTGTGAATATTTTAGTGCTGGATGTAGCTGTGTGTGTGTTTGATGTATTCGAGTTGTGTACATCGAGAACGCACTGGCGTTATTTTTGCCAGATCCCGACCTTGGATTTTAGTAGGTATTTTTGTAATGCACCCACTGCACTTGGCTCCAATACGAGATACGGTTTTGATTAAAAAAATATTTTGCTGTGTATTTTTGGCAGAAGGCCTCTTGGCGGTGTTTAAATTTTATTATTTATAAAAACTTATCTCATGGCGTTGTCAAACGAAAATATGCTATGTGCAAAAAGTATAGGTAGGTACCTACTTATATCCTGAAAAGTTTGACATGAAAATTAATTTAAGGTACAAATTTACAATTATCTGCAGTTTTCTTATTATAATTATTACTTAATACAAACTAATAAAAAAAAATTTCACTTCTAAAGCAGACATTTAAAAAAAACTATTTTTTCTGTTCTTCCATATTGGGATGGGAAAACAGATTTCAGGCACCAATGATCATTTTGTGGTCGATTTTCTTCATAGACTAACTTCTATGAAACACTAAAAAAACACTTTTTGGTTATTTTTTTTTTTTTAGATATAGAAGTTTTAGTGATACGAAACACAAATATGTAGCTAGGTACCAAATTTTGATACTCATAATATATTATATATTTTTTAAACATTGGGCCGAGCCATAAACGAGGAGTAGGTACCTACCTACGCCTATGGCACTTAGGAACTTTAACTAACTAATGATAATTTCTTTTCTCTAACACCTACATTCGGCATTAATAAAAGCCTTTTTTTGACGAGGAGAAATCCGCTTACAGATTCCCTACCGCTGGCTAGGCGGTAGGGATATGTGGGGGTCGCCCAGCACCTGATGTTAGCGGCAACAGGTGCTGGGCATGCCCACTAAAACTCCCCGATGCCTCCTTGCCCTGTGAGCGGGGTGAACCGGGTTCTGCCGAGACACCTAACTCCGATCCACCCCCAGGGCAGCCTAGCCATTACTGGCTAGGCTATCGCCAAAGAAAGGGATTGCCCGGAGACACCCAGACATTAATAAAAGCCTAGGTATTTCATTTTGTATATAGTTTATTATAACATATTCCTAGTTACATTAAATTAAAATGTTGATGACTATTGGATATTGCTTTGCAACTCTATGTGACAGATGTCACCTGAAATATACGAGAAGATCTATCTGCCCACGCGCAGACGTGGATTGGCTCGAATGCAATTTAAAATTTTATACATTCTACAGTTATGTTCATTTTTAGTTCTATTTTTGTAATATTCCTTTTTATACTTGTTGTGTACCGCGCTCGCTTAGTTTTCATACTTTTTAGGTCAAAGTGGTTTAAATTTTATTTGGTATACCTACGTAGCTGCTGCCCGCGTAACTTTGTAAATTATATGCTAAAACCTTCCTCGAAAACTACTCTATCCATTAGTGAAAACCGCATTGAAATCCGTTGCGTAGTTTTAAAGATCTAAGCATACATAGGAAGAGACAGACATACAGGCAGGCAGCGGAAAGCGACTTTGTTTTATATGGGTTAATATTTGTAAGACATTTTAGATTATAATCAAAATATATTATGTACAGCTTTTTAGCTTCTTTTTTTTTTTCTGTCAAAAGCTAATGAATATTGACAGCTGATGTGTAATTAAAAAAAATAACAAAAATCCGTGTAATTTTTCCAATGTCAAACTGACAATTTTTCATATAAATGTGTTTTACACTCTCGCTAGCGAATACGCTTATCAAACTCATGCTGGACCCACTGCTTCTGTCTACTTGTCCGATATATTCTTCACCCAATGGAGTTCGGTGGTTCTATCGATAACAATGAAGTTTTATATACCTAGGTTGTATATGTATATTACTTAAATCCAGCATAGCATAGCATAGGGGAGGCCTATGCTGGAAAGTAAGATAATCTTCACATACCGGTGTCAGATCAATAAACATAATTCAATGTATTATATAAAATTATTAAATAAAGGCTTTATTATCATTATCATTATATACCTACCTAATTACAGTAAAAACTAACAGTAAATTAACTAACAGCAAACTAAACTAACTAACAGTAAAAACTAAGGAAAATTCCAATTGAAAAAATAAAATTTGTTCAAAGTATCAAAATTGTTGGAATCCAAACGGACTTCTTTGTGTTTTTTGGCACGGCGCACGACGGCCAAACATTGGTTTATGTGTGAATATCACTGCTGCACTGCAAAACAAACACTAATGCACTTTCTGTGCGTATGTGTGAGTTTCTCTTTTGTTTAGGTAAAGAATCGAGAACGTAGGGATACCTAGTAATAACACTAACTGTTGCACGCGACTTCGTTCGTGTAACTTTATAAAAAATAGCCTACTAGCTAGTGCCCGCGACAAAGTCCGCGTTCTGGATGAAAGGTATCTTATGTCCTTTCTGGTGTCCCAGACAACGTGTATGCAAAATTTCATAGTGATCGGTTTAGTAGTTTTTGCGTGAAAGAGTTACAAACATCCATACAAACTTTCGCATTTATAATATTAGATTAGTACGTGTTAGTACAGACGGATGTTACTCGCTGATAATATAGCTTCCCAGCAGTGAAAGAATTTTTCAAAGAGGTCCAGCAGGACTGACTGTCTGCTTATCTGACAAACGTTCTCGTAAAAAGTAAAAAAATCCTTTTACCAATCTGTTTACAAAATAGATTTCTGTCACCTATTGTACAGTAATTTTCCAAGAATTTGTTTTGCGGCATTTTATTATTCAAACATCCATTGTCTATGAAAAAAAGACTAGGTTTATGACACATATTTCCCATATTTTTTCCTTGAATAAGGTAATATTATCAGAAACACCTATTTACTTTTATAAACATCAGTAACCATTACAGAAGTATATTATGAGATAGTATTCTTAACATCAAAGGTTTACCTTATTACGCTAAATTGTGGTAAGTGGAAATGCTAAATAGTCAATATTAGCGACCCTAAACAATTTGTCTTGGAAATCATCGCTCTTTTAATTAGTGAAAATCGCATTAATTCCTTTATGTAATTTAGAAAAAGTTAGCGGAGAAACTGACAGAGGCAGTCAGCGATTTTACTTTATAATACTTACATATACAACCTACTTTCCGCGTTGAAAAATGAAAAATATAGCACCTGAGAAATTATCTAACCTCTTTGTCGCTGTGACTACGGGTGGCGCCACATAACTTTTGTCAACAGTGGCGCCGGATCTTTCAAAATATATTTAGTCGATCCCTCGGAAATCTAACATTTTTTTCAGGATAAAAAGTATCCTATGTGTTAATCCAGGTAATAATCTCTCTGTGTGCCAAATTTCATTCAAATCCGTTCAGACGTTTTTGCGTTATTGAGGAATAAACATCCATACAAACATAAAAAATCTCGCATTTATTAATTACTAGCTGCTGCACGCGACTTCGCCCGCGTAACTTTATAAAATATACCCTATGTCCTTTCTGGTATCCCAGACAACGTGTATGCAAAATTTCATTGAAATCCAATCAGTAGTTTTTGCGTGAAAGGGTTACAACCATCTACACATCCAAACAAACTTTCGCATTTATAATATTAGTAAGAAGTAAGATATTATTAGGATTAGATAATCTGAGATACTTTGTTTGTTGAATTTTAAATTTGAAATCTGCATTCGAAATCTCAAATGAAAAACCGAATTCCTCTTCCAATGCAAATGAGCAGTACAACCGCTAACTGTCAAGCTGTTTAAAATGGATCGCAACAACTTGTAATAGTAGTAAGACTCGATAGAGAAACGGGCGCAGTGTTATTTTTCTAACTAACTGTTCTCTTGATCGAAGGATAGATAGCCTTAACCGTAAGATATGCAAAGAGGCGGGATGTGAAAAATTATTGCACTTATAGTAAATACGGAATGGACCACTCAAAAAGTTTGGAGAAAAAAGGGCGTAATTCGAAACTAGGTCATTGTTTTTTTAAATAGCCTAGTCGAATTAGGATTTGACAAAGCAAAAGTTCCAAGTAGCAATTTTCCTTCGGAATTCGTTGGGAGGGGTCACTAGCAGTCTACATTTCGGTTTTCGGGATCCGCACCCTATTGAGTCATCCGCCATCTTGAATTTCGCGTAAAATTGAAAATAAACGAGTTATTCAATAAGCAAAGTTTCACCCGATTCGAGTCTAAATCGAAAAATATCGATCCTAGGAAAAAATTAATAAGGACCAAAATTATAGGAAATTTAATTCCAAACAACTTCGGTCATAACCATTTCTCGTATAAAATTCAGTAAACAAAAATTCACCCTTAAATTCAAGATGATGACGTAATAGGGATCAAGAAAACCGAAATATAGGAAAACGACTTCAGAAAGACCCGGGCGAGATAAATTCGGGCGATTTGTCCATTAACTCGTTGAAATTCGAATTTCTTTAAACTTTAAGGACTCACGTGATATGACAAAAATGTCAGACCAGCGACATACTATAAAAAAATTCACTCTAAAACCACAGAGCAAATAAATGTTCTGACAGTTGATATAGAACAAAATAATGTGGAATTTTTTCAAATGACATTAGAAGGAAGTGTAAGCTCGTCGCACACTTATGTGGTCGAGTGCGTGAACACTGTTACGTAACTCAAAAGGTAATAAGTTGACGTACGAGCGAAGCATACATACGCGTTTGTGTCAGTATCCATTATACCTAAAATTTATTACGATTTTATTACGAAAGACTTCAGAATCATATATTATGTTGTCGGTGGGGTCATTGGCCATTTTATTTCAAAATGAGTAACTTACAAAAGATGCTATATTAGGTACTAATCTTATCTGAGGATCCTCCGTTTGTTTGTTTCGTTGTTGTGTTTAGCCACCTTTCATTCAGTAGACCGCGGTCTACTAACTCCTGTCTTCAGTATTTCAGTATTTAAAGAAATAAAAATTTGGTGCGCTATAGAACAACACACACTGCTGTTGCTATATTTTATAAAATTTCTTAATAGAAATTGTTATCAGTCGCCGAAGAATTTTCATTTCGTATATTTTGTTAAATCATATTTCTAAATGCATTTTAAATTTAGAATAAAAAGGAAAGCATTTTAAATGTCACCTAGAGACACGAATGAGTCAAACACACACATACACACACACACACACACACTAGTGTTTGGTTGTGATTTTTTTTAATCCATATTTGACATGACGTGCCGTCAACTATATTGGTAACGTGCAATCAAGCGGACAGACAAGCTCAACTAATATACAAATTTACATACATTTTAATAAAACGATCCAAACACTTTGCTGGAAAAATGCTATAATGTTACTTGGAATCGAGGCTAGATTTCTTGATAAAATCTATATATACCCGTTCTGATCACTGGTTCACCAGAAAGAAGGAAATCTAAAGAAATATAATAAACTTCAGAGCTTAACTTCACTGATGTGTAATATAAGATTTTCTTTTCTATTTTAGAATATTTTAGGATGTTTTGTAAAATTGTATTTAGCCTCATAAAATATGTATTTTACTTAAAAAAAATCATTTAATTTCAGACAACTGGACCAATATGTTACATTACTTTGCAATGATAATATAATCTGAACCTTAAAACTTCGCCAACGTACATTTTAGTCTGACTTGCTGTTTGGCTCAGAAGCGAGGACCTTAAAAGTAACCGATTGGAGGCTTTTGAAATGTGAAAACACAGAAGAATGCCCCATGCTTCGAGATTCCAAAATGGAAATTCTGCGGAAAGTGCATATCAGAGAGTTACTGAATATTAAGGTTCGAAATAAAACTGTGGCACTCCGGGAGTGCCGACAGAAGTGAAAACTTCAACAATTAATATAGGTACGTGTGTATTTTTTGAACCTATATACTTATATACAGAGGTGTCGCGGTTACATTACAAGTCGCGAGTTGTACGGTATCACCGACCGTTTTCTGTTTTTATTTGAAATTACTGTGTTCTTTTATATATTTTATACTCGTTTATATTGTCAACAGAGGTGTCGGTTACATTACATTACATGTCATACATTACATGTCAGTTCAATGGTTTTTTTTTCCATCTCAAAAATGCCCATGAGGTAATATAAAAACACTCTTCTGTAAAAATACAGTTTTGTAAAAATTTTAAGTCGACTAATTTTCGAGTTTTGTGGACATAAACACACGGAAGATATTTTTTTTTATTTATAAAGATATTTCTTTTGAATAAATCAAGTTTTCTTTTGCTATTACGACGGCATAAAGATAAAAGGATATTTACGTGATCACTATAATAAAGGTTCTTGCGTTGCTTAATCCCGCTCTAAAACTTAACAACGCGAATGCTATAACTTAACAAGTAAGAGTTCTTTTGTAAGAGGTGGTACAAGCCTGATCAAGCTATAAGTAAATAAAATTTGTCAGCTATATTACTTTTAAAAAAATACCGAATTCATATCGGCCAAATATATATTACTCCGAGTTAAAATATTTTTGCTTGTGCGAAGAGATATGACCTATTCTATTTCAAATGGTACTCTATACTGATTTCAGGACTTCACTTATCTTCGAATTTTTATTCTTCTAGAAACAATGTCACATAAAATTATCACAAATAAAAAAAAAATTAAATGTCAATAAAAATTTATAATATAGTATAATAATAAAAAATAATTAATTATATTTTTTTTAATATGAAAAAGCTTTGCTACATTTGGGATATATTTCTAACGGCATTCCACTTGCAAACTGAGTACCTACCTAGTCAGTCTTAACTATCTTTTTACAGAATAGGATAGCATCATAATAGAAGAACACCGTCAAATGTAAGCACTTGTGCTGCTGTCCCTTGCGGTAGAGCCTATTCCTCTAATCATCTTCCTCTTGTTTTCCATTTGTCTTAAAAAAATTATCCATAAGCCGGCAGTCACCCTAATGATCCTTTTGATGATTTTTAATTTTTTATCCTACTTAGGATAATAAACTTTGGTTTAAAATCTAAATAATTACTTACTTATTAATTATTTCTACACTATATAAACAATTTAAATTATAATCGTGCTATAGTTCGTTTTTTGAAAATCCCTTAGGAACCAAACAATTTTTAGAATAAAAAGTAGGTATATGTTATATGTTAATCCAGGTAATAATATCTGTGTGCCAAATTTCATCCAAATCCGATTAGCCGTTTCTGCGAGACTGTGTAACAAACATCCAAATATTCGCATTTATAATATTTTTAGGATTAGATTTAAAAAAATGGAAATTTAAAATGCAATCTAAATTTTTATCTGATTTTAATTAAGGTTGTTTAAATTGACAGATTTAATAATTTTATTAATTTAATTAAATAATTTTATACATTTTTTAATAAATATATTATATTAAATGGGCTTCCTTAAATTGATAAATTTTAATTCAAATGTTTTTATTTTATTTGTTATTTATCCCATAAATGGTATCGGATTATATTTATATGCCTAAAATTAAATCTATATTCAATCTATCATATGAAAAATTTCCTTATAATAAGCATTATTAATTTCAAGTTAATAATTTTAAATCAACAAAAATCCTTAATTTAATACTAATAATTTAAATATTGTTTATCGTTAACGTTGAGAATGTACGAGAGCAGGCATTGCGGAAATCATAGACTAAAAATTGGTCTCGCTTCACTCGACAAGACAAAGCAGTCGTAATTGTCAAACGCGAAAAAAATGATACGCCAAATTTGGCGGACCAGAGCTAGCCACCACCCAGTCACACTGCAAGCTGTCTGTCATGTGTACATGCCGAATGTTTTATTAAATTTTGGGCATAATTCAAACTAAAATGCCGGGGTGCGTAGTGAAACTGTGTAAAAATAATACCACAAAAAATAAGAAGAACACTGGGATCACATACCATCAGTAACTATCGTATAATTTCGAAATTTCAACATAAAATAATATGAACCCAAAACGCCATTCAGTGTTGCCGCGTATACAAGAATCAATTTCCCCATGGTTGAGATTTTTATAATGTGAATTTATTGTTTTTATTTTATTTTATTATATAACATATTTAATTTATCTAACCTAGTTATTGGGAATTATTTAGAATCGTGTGGGAAGATTTTAGGGTATTTAAAGGTTAAATTAGTTAGATATGGATGTTAATTTTATAAAAATATAGTTTTTATGGAAAGGAAATGAGTCTACAATTAATTTAATAATATTTTAGAACATAACCTAAAATTGTTTACAATACAAATAAATATGTAGGTACATACCAGGTTTGTTGCAACTATCAGCATCAGCATCACTTAAAAACATTATTACAACACACATATTCAGTACAACACATAAATTTTCACTGTTTAAAACTGTTTTCATTTATTTAATTTTGTTGTATCTACTTTTTACATACGTGTTTACTTCAAGTTTAATCTTCAACCACAGAGCCAATGAGCCACAGAGTCATAAACATTATGGAACCTAACCTATTTGTTTTCATCCAGTACAAATGTCTTGTACCTACAACATGTATGTAAATATTGATGTACTATACAAACAATTTGAGGTCATGTTTTAAAATCTATATAAAATTAATTCCTCTATGCATATCTTGAAAATTCAAACCTTGCACCTGGTAGTCCAACATTTAACGTCCGATAGCTTGAAAACTATGGACATTAAAAAAAAAAGTTTCAAATAAAAGTTGTGGGGAATAGATTGATCTTTAAAAATGGATTGATGCATTTTATTGATTAATCCAATATTATAAGAGTTATCGACCGAGATAGAAAAATGTGTTAATTAAATGAGCCATAAAACGTAAGCGGTGAGTTTTACAAAAAAATGCGTAACAAATAAAAGATGCGAAATAGTATTCTCTACAATAATGGTCTCTATCACTTTTGCCCTAAAGTGCATAGTTTCCGAGATATCGGCCAGAAACGTTTTTTCAAGATGGCGCCTATGCTGTCACCGGAATCTGTCAGCATTTTGTGATTGTACACTCAGTAAGTGATCCTAAACCTTATAGAAAAAAAAAATTGGATCGGTAGGATAATGCAAAGTTGACCAAAAAAAACGACTATATTCACTGTACTATAAATTAATTGTAGACTGATTTCCTTTCCATAAAAACTTTATTTTTATGAAATTAACATCCATTTCTAACTAATTTAACCGTCAAATACCCTAAAGTCTTCCCACACGATTCTAAAGCCAACCCTTATTAACCCTTATTTTTAATAATAACTTGTAAATATTACATGTAAATAAAAAAAAACTATTAAAAATAAGGCCTAATCATTGATATAATACATATTTTCCATTTTTCTATATATATAAATATATTTATACATTCCGTTTTAATTTATTGTTCATTTTTAAGTATTTTCTGAGCTATATTTATAACTTAATTAACTAATAGACCACAGCATAAAATATTTTTCCCATTAACTCGGGTAACAGTTAGCAGCTACACAATTCTTCACGCACACTAGTTCACAATGTCAACTGACAAATGTTGCTTAAACACACTAGAATAAAAAACGGCCGCATTTACGGAGCTGTCGTTGTTCTATAGTCCTCTATCTAGTCTAGCGTAGCGAGCGAGACCAATACAAAATCATTGGCGGAAATATTAAAAAACATTCTTAGGTTAATAGGTACATATTTTATAAGTAAGCAAATACCTATTATATCTTTGAAAACATTAACATATATTTAATTTAAAAAAATAATTTTCTTAGATATTTAAGTAAATGAACACAATAAAATTAAAATATAAAAATGGTGTAACAAACCTTTTTACTCCAGTACACTAAAAGTCCAAACAGATTCATTCACACTGTAGCATAAGACCGTATAAAAATTTTCGAAAGTCTGTCCCTATATTTGATCCGTTAGAAAAACATTTGCGCGCCAAACTTCGAAAAGCGGTCGCACACCAATTGAAACATAGTTTTCTTTCCCAATGTTCTTAAAACGATTATTTTCAAATTGAGAACACGAAAATCTATTGCACAATTGGAACTGTCAAAAGACAGTTCAAAAAAAAAGTTCCGAATATTGACACTCGTCCGCGACCGTTCGAAATTTGAAAAATCGGTGACAGCGCTTTCTCATTGAGTCGTGTCACGAATTAGGCGCGACCCTTATACGTTTTTTTTATCGATATTTACCGGTTTTTGCCATTGTTTTCACCGCGAGCGCACATGCACTTTCAACACATTATGATCTAACACTGGCCAGCACTCGATTGCAGAACATACTTATTCTAAGTCAACTTACATTCGTTCATATTTGCCTGCGGGGCGTAGGGCTGCGCTGGATAGCATTAGAACTTAGGATCTACACAATTTTGTTCTAAGTACGAAGACACGATCCTCTAACAGTGCTACTTATCTCATTTGTGCTTTATAATAGCTTTTAGTTGCAGAAATATTGGTTCACATGACAACCAATTTACACAAATAAAAAAAAAATCAAATTACTTTAAAGATTAAATATCAATCAAAAAGGAGATCATTCGAAACCAGGCCAGTTTTTCTTTTTTTTAACTTACGCTTTGGACAATTTGGTAATAAGTCTGTCTTAGTTTCAGTAATATGCCGTATATATTTGAGATTTATAATTTTATAAATCTACATTTACATATACATTTTACATTTATTTCGTAAATAAATATGAAATTACTTCAAGTTTCAACTTCAATATCTATGAATCTCCATTACCAAGTTACCCGATATTTTCTCACTAAAATCTATAATTTCTTCTTACCTAATGGTACAAGTATCAACCGTTAAAATATTAATAAAAGAATAGACAGTAATAGCCTAATAAGGCAGAAACTACCTTATTGCCATCTTAATAAAGTAGCGTATTGATTTTTTACTTCTAATTGATAAATATTCGATTGTATACTACCTACTTATAAAGGCATACTTCATTAATAATCAAAACATAATTCAACTTCTTTACATTGTTGAAAGTTCTTTACAATGAAGAACAATGTTTCTTTACAATGAAGAAAAGAAAAGAAAAGTTAGTCAGTCTAATTATTTCTTCCATTTAGTGAGACATTTACATAAGTTTACACAAGGCATTGTCTAATAAAATAATTAAATTTAAATAATATCTA
Source organism: Synanthedon tipuliformis (assembly GCA_947623395.1). Taxonomy (NCBI): domain Eukaryota; kingdom Metazoa; phylum Arthropoda; class Insecta; order Lepidoptera; family Sesiidae; genus Synanthedon; species Synanthedon tipuliformis. The sequence continues at coordinate 1,236,589 of OX392432.1, read as the reverse complement.
AAAATGGTTGTATTCAATATTTAAATGAAATATAGAATTGTACAACCCTAGTTTTCGCGTAGTACAAGAAACGTCTTGCATATAATAATATGTTTTAGCCTATATTGAGCGCTTACAGCCACCGCGTTGTGCTGCGCGTGCGACTGCTACAAAATAACTATACCGCAACGATACCGATAATTGTAACGTTATTTTCTTGTGCGAAAATAACTATGAATTTTTGTTATTTATGGAAGAAACTTTCGTTTCATTCATATTTAAGTGTTTCTTTATTATTTTGTTTAATAACTCTATAATGCTGCTGTGTTATATGTTATTTTATTGAAATTATCGTTAGAGGCGTCATATTGTAAAAATAGCATTTTTTAATATTTTGTCATTCAAAGTGTGTGATTTTTTAAACACAAAAGAATGTCTATTTATAAAAAAATATATTTCGCAATCAGTTATTTTAAATCGTTATATTAAAGAAAATATTTAAGTCGTTATTAACAGAGTGATGGGCCCATCACTCTGTTGTATGCATCGTGCAATGGCCTGCACTGCCGTATTTTTCCTCTGAACTAAAACGTCCTAAGTACTCATAACTCGGTTGCAACTACGACTTTATTCTGTTTTATTAAAGATACATACGATTTTGTATTGATCGACGCATACATGATTATTATATTGAATGTTTTTTAGAAGCTAGTTCTTATACTTATTTCACTATGAATTTTAGCTAGGTATAGTGGTATTAGGTATAGAAAGAAATGGTTGGTATCTGTGGGCGTAAGTTCGTTTCTAGGACATAGCAAATGGTAGAAATCTTCGCAGTTAAAGCGATATATTGTTGTATAATTATTGGCGCGAAACGTTTCGTTTGAAATTAATTTTTGATTTAATACGACTTTTGTGGGACTATCTATGTACAGTTATTTTAATTGTTGCCGAAAGGGAGTTTCTATGATTAAGTACTTCCATTCAATTGCTATTGTATGTAGAAAAGTTATGTAGGTACTTGTCTATTTATTTCATTTATAATTGGAACGATTAATTCATATTGATGTGTTTTTTATTTTAGTTTTAAGCCCCACATGATTTATGATTTTTTATAAATGTTACTGTCTACAGACAGGCTGATGGTCCACTTGATGGTAGGTGGCAACCGTCGCCTTTAACACAAGCAACGCCACAGGTGCTAACAGCACAAATGCTGTCATTTCACTGATGGTGGTCTTCTCTGTAAGGGGATGGTTACTGTCGCCAGACAACATTATCTACTAAATTTATTAAAAGTTAATTATTGTTTTAACTTTTTTTATATATATCTAACTATAACAATACCTACTGATAATTGCTTTATTTAGAAAAGTAAACCCAATTGCGAAAGTTTGTGAAGAGGTTTGGATGTTTGTTACTCCATTACGCAAAGACGGTTAAACGGATTTGGATGAAATTTGACACACAGATAGTTCAATACCTGGATTAACATATAGAATACTCTTTATCCTGGGAAAATGTTAAGTTCCTATGGGATTTTCAAAACACGAACTACAACGCGTACGAAGTCGCAAAGCACAGCTAGTAATGTATGTATGTATCTATATAAAATTTATTTTCTTATATTAAGATATATTATAATATTGAAGGCGATTTGCTCGGATGCGGAAATAATGGCCGAATGGAAAACGGTATACCGTGAAAACCGAACCTCACGATTGAGGGTTCCGTCCGAGTATATTCATACAAATGCGTGCAAAACACACAACGACACGACCGTAATGTAATAAGACGCATTTTTCTTTGACAAAAACATGCGCCCGCGCACTTAATGGTGTTAGAAAATTGACGCGATGCGAGTTTAGTATTACACCGCCTGGAAAGTGGCTCTACTTATATCTGCTACCATGTCAGGTACTTGTATTATTTAAAATACAATTTTTAGAATGTCCTAATGTTCATAAAAAAACATTTAAATAATAATTAAAAAAACTAAAAATACAAAATAGTTAGGTTATAAAATTAACTGCTACCATGTCAAAGCACATTGTTTAAAATTAGTAGAATGACCTAATATTTAAATATATATATAAAAAAACAAGTATAAAGTGAACAAGTACATCATGTATGTACTTGTTCACACATCTTATCGGACACATAAGAATATTATGTGAAATAAAAATTTAACTACACTTTTTGTAAAAAAAAATTGTCGTGTTCGAATTAAAAGAAATCACATTTATCTTAAAAATGAAGTAAATGTAAAGAAAAAAAAATAGAGCAATATCAATGAACACCATTCCTTAAAGAAATTTATTTATTTATGGGATTTTTTTCCTATTATTATATCTATATGAACTTGATAAAGTTAATGCGTAGACAATGTTAATAATACACTGGACCGCAAAGAAAAAAGGGTCTAAATTAAAGCTAAACTAAATAAATTTTATTTTTATTTATGCACATTAAAATATTCTTTAGTTTAGTCTTTATGTCATAAAGCTAGGTGAGTGACTTTTGAAGATATGGAAGAATTTCTAACCGACCCTTTTTCTTTTCCAGTGTATGTAAACTTTGATGAAGGGGTTATCTACGGATATTTCAATCGAAGTGGAGCCACTTTGTATGCGATTAAGCCACGAACTGAACACGAGGTTTTTACATCAAATACATTCTTCATTGCAAACGTCACATACCGATGGCGCAAAACAAGGTACAAATGCTAATACACACAAGTGCACTATTCTTGAACGATGGACATTATCTATAAATAAATAAACTTTTGAATAAATCTTAAATATTTAAATAAATAAAATTTCGAATATACTTTTTATATACAGCAAGTTTGGGGGAACGTTGGAGTATTACGTAACGCAAAATGGGTAAAACGTTACCTACGATGCTTTACAGGGGAATCCCTCGAGTTATACCTACGTCATTTTTATTTTGTTCTCCCAAATTGGCGACCCTTTTCGTTGGTAAAAATGGTCACTTGGTAGGTAAACTTGGGCCTTTTTCAAGAAGTCGCGGGCACCAGCTAGTGTTAATATATTTTGTTTACAAATAGAACTTTGAAGCACGCATCAGGGAAAATAGTACAAATTAATCAGAATATGTGATAGAAATGTGAAATATATCGATTTATTTCCTTATAATTAAATTCAAGAGTGTACAGTGTTCTTAATGCCTCTCCGCGACACCGAAGGGTCAGCAAAAAAGGACTGTTAGTTTTTTCTGCACATTCATCCGGCCGTTTGAAGCATTTCAATTAACTTTGCCATCTAACATTATTAATTGACCAATGGTACTTTGATTTTACAACTTTTTTCAAGTGTTAATTCTTTTTTACTGTCAGTTGTTAATTTAAAATGATATTTCAAACTTAACCGAGGGTTTTATTAGTTGCGAGCTACTGAAATTAAATAAATAAAACTTAATTGCTAAACTTCTGTAGGACATTTTTTGTTTGCAGATGTTTTAGTTAACAAACTATACTTCCTTATATTTACATACTCTATACTAATATTACTTTTACTGTGGGGAAGCTACTTTGTCAAACAGTAACATAAGCTTTATATTTTATAAAGTTACACAGACAAAGTCGCGTGTAACACCTAGTGTTTTTTAAAGTTACCGCGTCGAAGTCGCGTTCAACAGCTAATATGAAATATAAATTCATTTAATGCTAAAGTAAGTTCTTTTTTGTTACGCTTTTACGCCTTAACTACACAATTTCGGAAATGATTTCACCTATAGAAAGCTACGTTATCAGCGAGTAACATAGGCTATATTCCTCTGTTCGATTTTAATGTGGTTTTCGCTAATGAAAAGAGGGTTAAACGGGGAAGATTTTTATATATAATTTGCGGAAACAAATTCCACCCGTGCGAAGCCAGGATCTGGCCGCTAGTTAAATTATAAGCTAAACCCCGACTAAACTAAGCTTAGCTCGAGTTCTATTGAGCTCAAACACGCTATACCTATCTGCTCTAAGTTGCTGAGGAGTTTGGTATCCCGCAGACTACTTGACGCTGCAGCGTCAGGGCCAGGTTATTGTGTCATGGAAATACTACCGAAGTAACAGTAGGTACGTCAAATTTAAAATAAATCGAACCTGTTAAAGTTATAGTTAGATCTCTTCGTCAACTAGAAAATGAACTGATAATCTTCAAACGCCTGAACATATTATCGTCATATGTTATAGTTAAGAACCATCTCGATTACGTCAGCTTTAAAAAAAACTCTCCAAAATTGTTAAACTTTACAGGTTAAGTATCCCTCCAAAGTAGAAAGAAGCAAGAGACCATTTTTCTAATCCACGCAACTAGCCAAAGTCTCCCACGCTTATCGACTTTCAAGCCTTTGGATAGGAAATTTATAATTATTTGGTGTTTAATTTCAAAGCAACTTTGAAATTAAATTCGGTAATATGTGATGATTAAAATCAGTCTAGATAATTTGTAAATGGAATTCCGTATAAACTAACGGCCACTAAAATGATAAAATATGACAGACAACGTTCTGACCAGGTATATTGCATTATATTGTAAAATTGAGATTAAATTTCGATTGTCACCAACAAAGGGCAAACATGTCGACGTAGTAATAAAGTGTTATAATATAAATTCATTGTCCGCGGATATACATAATAAATATAGAGCCATCGAAATTCCAGTGGAACCAGCCAGTCATAAATTCTCTGCACGGTAGGCGTATCCGATAGAATTTAATACAGAATCCATCGAAATCCGCCATATTGATGTATACATTTTTTCGGACCCCACCTCACCCTTGGGCAACATAATTGAGCGTTGTGAAAACTATCACGCTGGTAAATGACCACCCCGCGCCTCGTTCCCCGCAGTTTTCCAACATGGCCGCAATCAATAATTTGACTGGGCAATGACTGCGATGATTCGGACATGCGCACTTGACGCTGTTACAGGAATCATCGCCAAAACCTGAACTTGACTTGGCGAAAACGAAAGTTCAGGCGAATGTTTCTATGCCATTCTTGGCATTCGATACCACAGACACGTGTTGTATGTATTGTTTAAACACGATTTAGATTTAAGAGATGAAAAATTTGTACATATAACTGATGCAGTAGAAAATATTAAGGAAATACTAAGAAAAGGAGTAGTACACGAACGAATGATAAAGACAATGATGTTTGATAGAGATGAAGAAGGGGATGATAGTTCAAGCGGTGATTTTCCAGAATATTATGAATTTTATATAGCTGTCCTCATCGCACTTCTTATGGTTCGAATGAGATAAAACGAGATAGATACTCAGTTTAAACACTCATCGAGACATTTACTACATATACATATGACTCTATGTAAAGTGAATGATACCCTACACGAAGTACCAGTTTCGTAACTCAATTGTAATAATGCTCAATTGAAATTCAATGACCACAATTTGGAAAATTAAACATACAAATTGAAATAGTTAATTTTAGGAAAATGTTCACCTGATATTGTACACATATTTGAAATACAAAAAGAGAGGCAAAAAATTAAACTTAATTTATTTTATTAAGAAAGATCTGATTGAAAAAAGTTAAGAGAATCAGCTTATTAGATTATGTATGTAATTATGTATGTAATAACATATTTCTGAGTGTTTTTAATTTGAATCCTTCTGGTTATTGAAATAGCCAAAACTAATACAAAGTGTCGTGATATAAATCCTATAGCGAATAATTGTAAATTTTATTGTCATAGATTCCATTTGTCAATGCTGCTACAAGTTTTATTTTTCGCTAGTATTATTTCGAAACTCCCCTTTCGTTCTCAAAATCGACACAAATGTTGAAGAACAAATTATATGACTAGAATCTATCAATGAGCATAGCTCCATTAAGCATATTATTATCAAAATTGAATCTTACCTGTGTGTCTTGAAGAGTTTCACCAACGAAGTTATTTTCTTCAAAATTGTGTAGTGGAAGTTTATAGTTTCTTGCTTCCTGTATTTCTGGTCTTCTAAATTTAGTTCATTTGTTGATATTGATATTATTGTATGTCTATTGTAGCCCTTATTGTTTCGAGTACAGCCCGTTAATTTTTAACATTTATTATAATAATATAAAACGTTACAGGTATAGTAGTAACAGAAATTTTAACTAATTCTTAATGGTAATTTTATTTAATTTTGTACTATTAAAAAAATCTAGAAGTTTTGTCAACGGGTAGGTAAAACTTAGTAAATTTAGATTTTTTTGTAGTGTATTTTTGGATTAATTTTTATCTTATCTCTTCACTAAATTTAAGGCCAATTTAAGGCACAAGATTTTGCTTCTTCTTTTAATATAATCTCATCACCCATTAAATCTGGATCTGGTTGATGAAATTGGTCGAAATATTTCCAAAACTTATATTGCCGAAATATCAAATATCACTTAGCCTTAACTTTTATTTCCAGAGTCTTTTACTAAATTACTTTCACTAGATATATATAGAGAGTCTGCTTATAAAACTCAATATAACTCAATAATAAAGTTCCAAAATTAACCAGTGTTGTTTAAATGTACTTAAAGAACTTAAATGTAATATCTTCTTTTCTATTGATTCCTTGTAATAACGGTTGATATAAACATAAAACTTGTTCTATTGCGAAAAAACGTGTTTCTTTATCGTCAAATCTTGCTAACGATTATTTGTTTGGTGCTAGATTTCCTTTTACTATGAAATCTTCGCTTTCTTCTGCTTTCTGCGCATTTAACTTATCGTTCTATGCATCTAGATGGCCATGGTCTCTGTTGTTGTGATTCCATGTATCTTCTGTTGGTTCTGCTTAATCTATTTCACAGTTCTTCTCGAATTGTTGTGGATCTGTGTCAGCCCTTTCACAAAATCCGAGACGAACGGCGTCCAGTTGCCTTAACACTAGTTTATAGTTTGCGAAAATAAAACCGGTTTAAATGTTCTAACAAAGTTCAAGTGTTGCTGAATACTATTGTTTGTAAATTGTCACTTAATAACTATTTAATTATGTAGGGTAACTAAATATCGTCTATTGCATAAAACTATCCGTGAATGTGACGGGCGGGCGGTAGCGGTGACCAATACGCAGGCGCGTAATTTCGAATTTTGGAACCAAATTTTTGGTATATGAATTTTCGATTTTTGAAATTTTAGGCCGTTTGGATTTTTTTCGAATGTTTGTTTTCTTTTTTGTTTGTTTTTTAATATTTTTTTTTAGTAATTGCGCGGTGGCTTTTTTCGCGCGTTGCGTAGATGGTAGTACACGCGTCGTCACCAGCCTCACCGGCCACACTGATATTGGAAGGTTGCACTGCTGCAATGGCCCGAGCTCCATTGTGAGGAGTATGAGTGACCCCTAGCCCCCTCACTGCCACCCTTCTCACCCCAATGATTCGGCTGCACCTCGCATCATCAAATAATGATTTCGCATGTTTATTATTAAACCTTTTACGTATATAACATATATTTTGAAGAGGCTCGATACGAAATAGTTTACATAGTATCTAAATTATCTATTATTATACAACATTACTGTTATTAATCAATCACTCTATGTTTTGTGCAAATGTTTATTTAGATATTTTGTGATTAGGCCGCAGTAACTTTAAATTCGCACAATGAGAATGATTTTTGTTGTATTGAATGGTAGACAAACATACCGTTAGAGCGAAAAAAGATAATAATTATATTAACATTTTAGTGATATAGGCTTCAGATGGATTACTAGATGTTAGATACCTAACATTACCTAAGAGCACTAGAAACATCAAAAGCAAAAATTTGAGCAGCATATCCTGAGGTGGCTAAAGGTCTTGACAATAGACTAGCCCATTGGATGAGTTAGTTAAAGGGCTTGCCTTAACGCTCAGTATCATCGATCCTGAGTTCGATTCCCGACATAAACATATTTGGAAATGAAATATTCACAGTTGGCTCGGATCTTGATCTGGAAAGTATAATAGTGGCAGTGCAACCGCGTTTCGTAGTCATTTGGTCAAGCCTGTCAGTGGACCTTAACATAAATAAAAGAAAAAAGGAGTAGAATCAGGATAACGTATTTCTAAAAAAAAAAACAGCTTTGGCTCTTCATGCTCACTCATCGAAACACAAAAGCACATGTGCTTTCATTCCTTTGTAACTTACACTTTTTAAACTTAAAAAAAAAACATACTTAATATAAAACTTATGATTTTTTTTTTCGAATAAATTTAATAACAAGGTTGAAATTTACTTACGGCTTTTTGGAATTGAAATGTTTTTATTATAGTTTTATCGTCTGTTGATACATCATTAAGTAATCGAGCAGATTAAAGGATGTTCACAAAATTTCTGCCTATCATTATTAACTACGATGCGTATGCAAGCAAAGCCTCCAAAGTACAGTCAGCGTGAAAAGTTTGAAACACTTATTTATTTCTTTTTGTTTAAATTAATAAATTTTACTTCAATGGTTAGTTTGTTGAGTAGTTTAGTGTTACACTATTATTCAGTCAAAAAGTACTATCAATAGTATTGTACCATCAAATAGCCCGTCAGCCTGTCTTAACATAAAAAAAATAAAACAAAAAGGGGTGCTCTATTAATCCTATAAAATAATAAAATAATAATAAAAAAATTAAAAAAAAGTGCAATTCCAATTGCATTTTTTTTTAAGAATTTTTTTGTAAACGGTACTCCACTTTTCAGCTTGAGCTTCGTGAATTAACATTTTGCCGTAAAAATGATCAGACATTACGAGTGTTCATTTATGTCGCGAAATATTCCATGTTCATTTTATTTGGAGCCATTTTATAATTATATGTAACTTTAAATTAAATGTAGTACCTACGTAAGCTTATTCACAATACGGGATTACCTACATTACATAAATCCATTGGTTTTGGTTTGGGGAGAAACACTGTAATATAAGACTATGAGTATTTATGAGTATATTATTTTGAGTATCTTTCTTTTCTGTATCCGACAATGTGTACGAGTATATGCAAAATTTTATGATTATCGGTTGTTAAGGCGTAAAAGCGTAACAAAAACAAATTACTTTCGCATTAAATGAATTATATTTCATACCTGCTGTTGCACGCGACTTCGCCCGCGTAACTTTATAAAATACTAGTGTTACACGCGACTTTGTCCGCGTATTTTTATAAAATATAGCCTTATGTTACTGCTTGACAATGTAGCCTTCCAACAGTAAGAGTTTTTCAAACCGGTCCAGTAGTTTCGGAGCCTATTCAATGCAAACAAACAAATCTTTCCTCTTTATAAAATTAGTAGGTATAGATAGTCTATTTACTAGCTGATTACGAATATTTCTATAGGTGAATGAATTTTTAAAATAGGTCTAATAATTTTTGAATTTATTCATTACAAACATAAAATTCTTCTCTCTTTATTATATCTTTAGTCACATATTATATTTATTTTATTTCTTAATTATATTTATTTCACTGGCATTACAAATCTTACAGAAAAAAAATCTTCCAACTAAGTTTGCTGAACAATTTTGAGCCTTGCGCCTTAGATATAAAGATCACGATTATACTAAAAAAGTGCAATTCTACACTTCAAATCATCCTATCGCTCATACAAACGTTTGCTTGCACGTTCAACAATTGCGTTCATCCTTCATTCAAATGTAAACCTAATTTCCTTCCTGTAAATTCTAAATTTGTATGCACAGAGACAAATTACGCACCACTCAATTGTCTGTTTGATACTCTATATAGGTTCTAGATCTATTTAGTTCCTATTTTCGGTAAGTGTATATTGATCGCGAATTGTTCAAGCTTTTTTTTATTCATTATTCAAATTCAATTAAAAGTTTAAAAAAATATCGATGTTCTAACACGCTTATCTGGTTGTAAGTTGCTGAGGATAGGAGTTGTGTATCTCGCAGACTACTTGACGCTACCGAAGACATATATGTTCATAAAGTCATGAAATTTTCGTCTGTCCGCCATTCTTTTGGATAAAAAATTCAAAGCAAATATTGTAATTGCAAAAATCTGATAAATTTTATAGGTGAAATCTAGCTGAATTAAATTATTTTTTTCACCTTCTAATCTTTCTGAGATGTGCTTGGAAAATACCTAATGTTACGATGACCACTATCGTTTAGAACCTAAACTAAATCTAAACTTTAGATGACCATTGGTCACTTAGGCTTTGAGGAGTTTGATGTATTGCATTGTGGGGGCCAATAGTAGATACAATAATAGACTTTCAAATAGACGCATCGTATCTATTACTAGCTGGTGCTCGCGACTTCGTCCGCGTGGAATAGTTATTTTGGGAATCATTTGGGTATCTCGAACGGTTTTCGCAGCGCACGCAACGGAAGCCCTCAAAGATGAATAATTTTCTCCGTTTTTTCCACATTTTCGACTGTTTCTTCGCTCCTATTAGTCGCAACGTGATGTTATATAGCCTAAAGCCTTCCTCGATAAATGATCTATCCAACACAAAAAGATTTTTTCAATTCGAACCAGTAGTTCCTGAGATTAGCACGTTCAAACAAACAAACAAACTCTTCAGCTTTATAATATTAGTATAGATGAAAGTTGATTAGTCAATGCTTGTATAGATATTTTGTTTTATCAAGCACCTTAATTAACTGATTATATTTGGTGGCATATGGTACCTATCTACTTTTTTAAGTTATACTAGCTGGAGCCCGCGACTTCTTCCGCGTTCTGGATGAAAGGTACCCTATGTTATTTCTGGTGTCCCAGACAATGTGTATGCAAAAACCGTTTCTCGTTTATTGGTCTTTCGTGAAAACCGAATTAAATCAAAATATTTGTTGACACCCTTTTTTTTAAATAATTACTAGCTGCCCCGGTAAAAATTGTTTGGCCAAAAAAATTTTTTTTGGGGTGGGTCACCCTTATCACTTAGAGGTATAAAAAATAGTTTACTACTTATTCTAAGACCTACCGAATATACACAAAAAAATAATAAAAATCGGTCAAGCCTTTTCAGAGGAGTTTGCAATGGTCACGAGAATTTTATATATAAATATTATTTAATATTCATTCATTCAAAATCCACAGGTTTTTAAAGTTCAATTTATAAATGTTTTCATTTATAAATAAATTTCTAAATTTCATTCAATTTATAAATAAAGAAAGAATTTCTTTCTTTGTTTAAATCAAGAAGAAAGAAAGAAGAAAAAGAAGAAGAAGAAAGAAACAAGAAATTTAACATTTAAAATTAAGAAAGAATTTACTTTTTTTAAATGCTTAGAGATTAGTTCTTTTTGAACAAGTCCAAAGTCTAATCTAACTTAAAGCCTTCAGCTTTTTTTGACTTCCAACACGAGGGTACATTGAAAAGTTCATTGACCACAATGCCTGTTAACAAAATGTTTTCGTACCGTTTTATATTCAACTTTGATTGCCTACCATCATTTAGGCCTTACCGAACTTCGGTCGTATTTCAATAGAGCGTAATAACAAGCAATTCGTGGTGAAATCACTAGTATTAATCATGACTATAGTAATTCCTGGAGGGTGGCACTACCTATGCTATGCCTAGGGGTAGGCTGCATTCAATTTTTGCACCGCTATCTCGCTCTATCAACTGCGCAGACTCGGCGTCATCATCATCACGACCCCCCCAGTAGGGGACCATCTCCCTACCCCACCGTCAATATGCAGCAAACAGCGTCCGTAGATAAAATATACCCATACAAATACAGGCGCTTGTCCAACGTGAAGCACACAGTTGCATTCCACGCACACAATCGAAGAATTTATACAAAATTTAAGCTTGGTAATTACATTAATGCATATTATAGACCATAGGTATATATAATACATATACGGCCTTATGTATCTCCGAGGCTTTATGTGTGGCGAGGCATATACCCAGGCGTGGAGAATTCGTTTTAAAAATGGAATATGCCATTTTTGAAATTTTCGAATGAAACCTTTCGCAGTTTGAAACGTTTCAGCCAGTATTTTAGATTGAATTCTTTTTATTGATAAATGGGTTTCGTGACACGTTTTAGTACTCGCCCAAATGGATATGTTGTTTGAGAATATATTTTTCTATCCTATCGAAATAGTGTTTCTGTATAAAGCAAAAATAGGTTTTGTTATTATAATTATATAAGTTTGTGAGGATGTATGGATGTTTGTTACTCTTTCATGCAAAAACGGCTTCACAGATTTGAAAGAAATTTGGATAGTTTATAATTTTTATTCTGAAAAATGTTTGGTTCCCGAAGAATCGTCTAGATATATAAAAGATTGGGCGCCACTGTCGCCCACAGCGATAAAGATGTCAGATATTTTCTCAGGTCTTATTTATTTATTCATTTTTCAACACGGATGAAGTCGTAGTCACCATAGCTAGTAGCAAATATTTCGATATCGGCATTTATTCATACTACTAGCTGGCGCCCGCGACTTCGTCCGCGTGAAAACAGTAGCCTATCCTGTGTCCCGTACGTCTAAATGTTTATCTACCAAGTTTCATGAAAATCAGTTAATTCGTTTAAGAGTTATGGAGGAACATACATACATACAATACCTACACTTACAGATTTACTATTAGTATCGATTGATAGTATTGATAAGAACGTTCGTCTTGATATTTGACTATCAACGTATAGCCAAAACTACTAAATTCTGAAAGCTGAAATTTGTAACATAATATCTTTATTTAATTAAGTAGATAGGCATCCGATAAGAAATACTCCCATTTTTATATCTTAAAACTAAACACAGACCCATAACGCTCGACTAGATACCACAGTCGTACTTGTAAAATGCGGCATAAAATAGTACGCCGAATTTGGCGTACCCGAGCCAGTCACACTGCAAACTTTCTGTGATGTGTAAGTGCCAAATGTTTTATTAAATTTTAGGCATAATAAAATACTAGTTTGCGTAGTGAAACTGTGTAAAAAGTGATAATAAGTGACGATTTTTTACACACACTACAATAAAAAGTTGCCACATTTTCGGAGCTATTGCTTTTGTATAGCGCTCTATCTAGTCGAGCGCAGCGAGACCAATCAATTATCTTTGCACAGACCGTAATAAAATGTTAAAAAGGAATACATATTTATATTATCTTTTATTTACTGTAGTTTCAAGCCGGTGGTTTCTTCTATCCAATCCCTTACTTTAGCAACTTTACTATAGACTCCATAGGCGCCTGGCGTAGCGCAGCCGTAACCAAAGGATATAATGCCAAGAAGCCTGTCGTTTGACGCTGCTGGACCTCCTGAATCACCCTGGAAAATATATAAAAGTACAAGCTAACCCCGCAAGCGTTGTTTTGCCAAAAAATAAAAAAAAATGGGGTGGACCATCCTTAACATTTAGGGGTATGAAAAATAGATGTTGGCCGATTCTCAGACCTGTGATAAGCACACAAAATTTCATCAAAATCGGTCCAGCCGTTTCGGAGGAGTGTGGCAACAAACACTGCGACACGAGAATTTTATACCCAAGTAAGTAATTGATATCAAATTTCTTAACTAATAATTAAGTTACTATATTTACTAAGGAATTATGTTACATGACCAATAAATAAATAAATAAATATCTTCACACATTCCACACAGCACCATCTAGTTCCACAGTAAGCAACTAATGCTTGTATTCTGGATACCAGACAGTTGAAATACTATATAGATTACTTTTTTCTTAAATACATACATATTATAAATACCAACTAACATCCATGACTCAGGTACAAAGGTAAAATGTTAACACATAAACATTTGCCTCTAGCGGGATTCGAACTCGCGACCGCTTGATTAACATCTAGGGTTACTAGCACGGATTACTAGCCACTAGAACAAACAGTGTGGAATGTGAAAAAAAAAAAACTATTTCTGCTATCAGAATTTGGATTATAGATGCGGCATATAAATTGGTATATAGATGCCAGATGCCAAGATGCCAATCTTGGATTAGTGGCAGAAATTGTACCTGGCATGCATCCTTAATGCCTTCTTGGAAACCTGCGCAGAACATCCTCGGTGTGAGACTCCCCCTAAAGTAAGGATACTTTACTCGCTGACAGTTATCTTTCGAGATGATTGGCACTCTTACAGCTCGAAGTACATTTGAATATGGTCCCTAAGTTAACAACAAAAATATTAAAGTAAAAGTCTTAGGAACTGTCTTGATAACATTATCAAGTTTTCCTTTTTTTTTTTTTCGTTTAGCTTGCCTTTTGGTCTTTATTCGTAGCTGTAGACCATAAAAGTGTTTTTATCCTTAGGGATAAAGCGGCCCTTAAAAACTAAATTAAATCACAAAAAAAAACAGGTTCACGCGAGCAAGATTCGGGCTGGAACACGATATCGATTTTAACCTTAGTTTTCAAAATCTACATGAAATTGTAAGATTTGTAAGCAATAAAAATATTAGGAATAAGTTTCTGGACTTAAGTATTTCTAATATTGCCAAAAAAAAAATTGCTATTAAAAAAAAAAACAAATTAAATAAGTGTAGTTTATAACACTTCAAAAGTACTGCAAAACTCTGCAATGTGAGATTTTTAAGTGGAAATTATGCCTGGGCCACGAACCAACTCTCGAAGCGAAGCGAAGGTTAGGCATATGATAAGGAACTATATATATGAAAATATATTTCTTTGCAGTACCAATAAGGTTTTATAGACGTACTAACATTTTCCACGGTGTTACCCCATCCAGTAACCGTTACGACTTTACCAATAACCATGTCTTCGATGTGAGCGATTTTAATTGCGAGAATATTCTGCCCAAATTTCAATGGATGCTCTAACTCTAGGAGTTGGAAGTCGAAGTCGAAGGGATGCTCCTTTGCACTCGCCGACCACTTGGGGTGGACATACGTACGTTTCACATTGACCTTCATCCCTCGGTTTAAGTATTTAGATCCAACTCTTACGTATGCCTTGCGACTAAAAACAATACACATATTACTATTGTTAGCGTCTGCTATTTATGTTGACTAAAGTTGATTAAATAATAATAATAACTTTATTTCAGGCATTTGTGTCCATAGTTTTTTTTTTAATTATAAGCTAAATTATGTTACATATTATACAAAAACAAAAAGTAAAATAAAAATTAAAAATTAACACAAACTAACGCTAATTATCATTTTCTATTAAGGGTGATATGCGATTTCACCCAATGTTTTAATATTGGGCAGTCCACCTTCCCAGCAATCACCTTCAACAGCGTGTCTGTGCTGCCTCGCACCCTAGTCATCAGGGATGCTATTCTCATTCTTAATATAGCATAGTAATCTGCAACTCTTGCATTGGCAAACATCCCTGATGCACTACAGTAGCGCGGCAGCCCCAGAAACACTCTGAAAGCATTGTTGTATGAAAGCATTGCATAGGAAAACTATGCCCCGATCCTCTTTATATCTCTTATCATCCTATCAGGATAGGCAGCGCACTTGAATTCCCCTGTTCCAATGTGGCGCTTATCAGCTCTAAGGTCCAAAACTAGATACAATCACCTCCTTAATAGCTTTTTATGATAAACAACAAACAACCAAATAGTACATTATATGTATACACAAAACACACCCTCATGTCTGTCTCTTGTCAGGTATTTTTAAACGATCTTATTTTTGGGAATTTTCACGAATGAAAATTAATTTAAGACAGCAGGTTTTATATCGCCTTCGTTGTCTTATTTGACAGCGATGCCAAAAGTCTAAAATTCATCATTTCCAAAAATATTTACTCACCCACAATGTCCAGCTGTTATTACCCATTTTTTATCAATAATTGCTCCACCACAATTGGTACCATAAGCAGCATGGTAAGGATATAAATTTATGTCAACCTCATCACCTCCAACAATTTTGTCATCGCCATAGTTATTATCACCATCACTTCTTGTATCTGATGACTGGCCAGAAACATCATCTGCTCTAAATATATAATCAATATCATCAATATCTGTAGTATCTCTGGATCTCTCCTGGTAATCGTAATCCAAATCAGTTAATCCATTTGTCCTTTTTTGTCTTGAAGACGTGGCCACATTGTTGAATTTATTTCTTAAAATTGGAATGATTATTATTTCATATTCTGGAAAAAAGTTTAGTTTAGTAACTAGCAAATATACAAACTATTAGTTGCAAACTCTACATATATTATTATAATTTTTATTACTAATTCCAAACAGCATCATGTAGTTTTACACTAAGCTACTAATGTTTGTATTATGGATACCAGACAGCAGTTGATATACTTACCAGGACATAAATTACTTTTTTTTATTTAATTACTACATAATATGATAAATAGAAGTCATCCATGACTCAGGTAAAAAGGTAAAATGTTAAAATAAATATTTGCCCCTAGCGGGATTCGAACCCGCGACCGTTTGGTTAACAGGATTACTAGCCCCACTAGACCAAACGTGTCGAATATACATAGCTTGTCTTGTCACTTAAGGGCCGCTTTCACCAACTGTCAAGTAGGCTAACCGTCATTTAAAGTTACCTGTCACCGGGAATAAATTATTAGCTGATATACCTTTGTTTGTACGGTAAAAGTCCCAAACATTAAAAAGAAAATAATAAAAAAAAATCGCCTATCGAAGGACGCACTAAACCGAGTGCAATCAACACTTTACTTATTGTCGGTGAAAGCGGCCCTAAAACTAGAAACAACTCGTCTTTAGATTAAACTTATAACATAGATGTATTTCCACACCTACTTTCAGATCCAACGGTGTTAACGTTAAGTGCAAATAGTAAAAAATTTAAAAGAGAACACGTTAAAAACAACATAATTATTTTTTTAGATATTCACCACATGCTTACATAATAATCATTGAATTTCTAGAGAGCGATAACTGTTCGATTTTCGCATGCAATTTTCCGTGAAATTGGAAAATTAATTAACGGTGTCAAGACTGTGTTTTAATATTCATGTAATGCACGAGGCCGTAATAGTTTCGTCATTTCAAAATGAAGAAAGAAAACGTAGTTCGCTGATTTCGGATACTATGTGTTGCTTAGAAGAGCGATAACTGTGCTTCTCCGTCATTATACGAAAAGGTTGTTTATGGTTTATTGTTGTTTTTTATGCTGTACAATTTAGGTCATATTATGCATTTTTATAGTAAAAAGGCTATCAAAGCTATTAATGCTTAGCAAAGCTATCAATTCAGACTTTGTTGCTGTCACAAAGTTTAGTGGCGCTCCTAGCGGACTTTAAGAGAACTAAAATATATTTTACAATTCATGTTGGGATTAATTTTAAAAAATGATCCTTTTATATGGTGATTATAATATATCGAAAACAATTATGTGGAGCACGTACTAAGTTTTTTAAATATTCCGTAGGGAGAAATATAAATAGGAATCATGGTTCTTTTTTGTACCTACTAAAGATTGTTTCTCATTATTTTTAGACTGATGATATTATATAATTTCGAAATGGCTATAGTCTATTATTTAGAAATTTGATATTATATTTATTTTAATGCATTTTGTAAGTTTTTTCCTCTTGTGTTAAGGTATGTGCTGCCACCTATATTCAATTCTAGGAGGTAATACTGTTAACATAATTTGTGTTCGTTCTAAGTTTTATAAGAAAAAAAGTTTCACAATTAAACAGTATATATATTATAATTTATTGTGTATGTCACAATATTCTCTTATTTTTATTATCTCCAAGAAATTATAACAAACTTTTATATTAGAAAATCTAACTGTTAACGCCATCTGTTGCCAAATAGCAGTAATGGTAATAATTTTAAATTATTTGATGGCTTGACATGGAATTGTTTATTTTGTTTCTTTATAGTTATTAAATTATTTTGATGTTATAACTAATTTTCATATCAAAAGTCAATAATTTTATTTATTGGTATTGTAATGATTGGATATTTCATAGGTTTTCTTGTCTTTCTACATATTTCTTTAAATTAAAATAAGTATAAAAACATATAGAATTTCTATATCTATATAAGTGTAATTTTATTTTTTCCGTCTTCGTTTATTAAAAACAAAATAAAAACATAGTACTAATGGGGACAATTTCAATAATACATTTGGAGCGCCACCTAGTAATCCAAAACAGAACTTATTGAAATACAAGAATTATTGAAATACTTGATGGTTTTGTTAACTAATTACTCTTAAAATAATTATTAAATAAAATCTTCCTTTTTTGAAATGCAAAGATTAGTTAGTGGGTGGTCTAGTTTTAAGGATAGTATCTATCGTCGTCTAAAAACAGAAACGTTATAGGATTTGTAAGTTTGCACACCTAAGATGTCCTATACTAAATAAGAGATTATATGCAAGATAAGTAATGCATTTATAATTTGGCATCTCTGGATCTTTATGCAATTTTATGCACTGGTGCACGCACTGGCAAATATGACAGTATGGCAAGTATTGCCAATATGATTAAGTTTGTTCTGTTTTCTCTTGTTCTTGCATGCATGTGCTATTTTTATTGGCTCAATAAAATTTATTTTCTCTCTTTCTTTCAATTTTCACCATCAGTTAGATAATTTTTCACGCCATGTCAAAGATGCTACATCTGCTGTAAGTTGTCAAGGAGCTGAATATTCCGCAGACTCAATGATTTCAAAGTGGGTAAGGATACGCCCAACGGAACATTTTATACAAACTTATTTCTTATAGACAAACAGTATTTTTATAGCGCCATCTGTTAGAAAACATTAGAACTCGTGCGATCACCACAGGAAGCACTTATAACGATGCCTATAAAATAAAATAATATAATAATAATTTTTATAATAATTTAATAAAAATGTTCTCTCAACCACAATCTTGCGCGGACGAGGGATGCCGTTAGTTGGCCCTAAATTGAGATTTTAGGGCCAATAAACTGGCACCGTTGACCCAGTCCTTACGCTAGTAATATATAAGTCAATGCGCAGATTACTTAATGTTGCAGCATCAGGTCAAGGTTACCATGTCATGGAAATACCACCGAAGTAATCGTAAGTTTACCAAATTTCACATCAATCGAACCCGTGGAAGTTAGTGAAATCCCTTCGTCAACTAGGAAATGGCCTGATTGTCTTCAAAGGCCTAAAAAGATCTTGATAAATGATAGCTAAGAACTATCCCAAAACCATTACCCCATCCCTTCCTAAGCCTTCCTTATCCCTTATCGCTAATCCATCTATGCTCGGTGGCGTACTTGCAGCATCTATGGAGCATATGCAGCATTTTTACAGCATCTTTGCCGCATCTATGCAGCATTTAGTTAAGGGCGACGGCAGCCACCTACCTTAAGCTTAGTAGACCATCTGCCTGTTGACCTTAACATTAAAAAAAAAAACTGGACAAGACACATACACACACATCATACTTACCTATAAACTAAAACATCTTGTTTTTGCGTCGGGGGTTGGCGGTTAAAAATAGCACTATGTGTCGTTGTGTTTCCTTCTCCCTTATTCTTCTGCTTCTCAGAGTATACAGCGCAATTGGCAAGTCAATGGCCACGTAGGCGATCACAATCAAGTAAGCCATCATTGTCCTCACTCTTTATCATAATAAACAACCTTTATAATAATGATTTGATTGTATGTCCGAAAATTAGACTGCCTATGAAGACTAAGTGTAGTGTATGCATCTTGGATTTGTTCACTGGCAACATTGCAAGCACAGTCTGAGGCGTACCACGTGACCGATGCCAGCGATCCGCGGGGATAAGTTAGTTTAGTTTGCGTGTGTGTCCGAGAGTGATGCGTGAGCATATTATTATATGTAAGTGACCCCATTGCGTGAGCCTCAGAGAGCATAAGAAAGGGAACTACACTAAGTATGCGAAAAAATGTAGCCACAATACAGCCGTGCTATGGTACATAGCAAGTAAATAAGCCGTTCAGGGGGGGATGAATATATAATGAAATTTCGCCCCTCGCGTCCGTTAATCAAAAACTGCTGCAGAGAACGCGGGTGAACGAAAGACGTAAGAAAATGGAAATTTTCCTACCCTCCTTTTTCCTGTTACGAACCCCCCTCTTTCCTCCACCAAAGAGGTTGGACAACTCCCTCCTAAGCTATGTTTGTATGGAGAGAGCATTTGTCTGAAACTTTGCTAAATAGGAGTGAAGATTACTATTACCTCAGACCATATAAGAACTATAGAGAGAATTTCGGTACCTACTTACTGCGAATTATTTATTTTTATTAATAGTACCTGAGTAAGATATATGTGGTCTTATGCCCGTGTTGAGTCGAATATTTTTAGAATATTTCATACTAATCATCTCAGCCGTAGGTAGTCCACTGCTGGACATAGGCCTTCTACTATTTTTTTAAAATACCGCGGGTCGTCGGTGGATCCAGGCTTCTTCTGAGGGTGCGCTTGTTGGTTCATGGCGTCCACTCGAGAACCTCGGGCCCCAGCGGCCCAAGGCTCTGTGTAGGTACATGATAGATTATCCATTGTCGACAACAATTTTCGTTGTTAAGCCAAAATCTGCTATTTGAAAAAAAGTTTTTTTTTTTTTTTTTTTTTTTATAAGAGATGGGTTTGCTCTTGGCCAACAACCAGCCATGTGGCAAGGATGAGGCCTAAGATGGAGCGAGCTCACCCAGAAGATGCCTATTCACTCGAACCTTGAAAAGATTAGGGTTATATGTACACGGAAGTTTTGGATGTTTATTTAAAAAAAAAGGTATCTCAATTATTTATTTTATTTATTAATTTATAATTTTAACAATTTTAAAGCTAATAGTATAATACATGTACAATGATAAACAATGGTTTAGACTGAGATTTAATCTAAGAGTTGTTATACCTAAGTAAAATTATTTGTCTTTTAAACAATAAAGTTCTCTTTTAACATTTATTTTGTTAATAGAGTAAATTTTGCACATAAAACATAATCGTCTCATAGTCACTTCTTCGCACAATTCGTACATTCGTACGAAAAAAAATTGTGCGAAACCACTACTAAACCATATTCGGACTGAGGTCAAAATTTTGGAATTTCAAAAGAGTGTACATAGCAGATTTTGTCCGTTCATTCTATTGCTAATTTATGCAAGTTCTAACATTTTTTTTTCAAAAATGATTATAAATAAAATAAGCCCTCTCCATAGTATGCGAGCATCTCTCTCGCCTGCATTACCGCCCGCCAGCCGAATGCAAATTTTATAACGCCGCCCGCTTTCTTATAGGCATTGTCGTAAACTCTACTCCGTACTTAGCTACGGTCATTTGTTCAGATTGCCTGATCACATCGCTGCCGTATACATAGTTAACAAACTAATTGAAACTCAATATCTGCTAATTAGATTTTGCCCTTTTTAAACAACAATATTTAATTTTATACGCTAACTAAGTACATATAAAATATAGCCTATGTTACTCGCTGATAATAATTATAATATGTACTCGCTATAGGTTCTTTTCTCTGTATAATATTTAGTATAGATAGATTAGTTTTCACTTTTTTTTATTTTTATATTTTTCAATTAAGTTAACCACATTCTTATTCATTACTGTATTTATTTATTTATGTATTTTTTTCTAGATTAATTTTTAAACTATATTTCGTTATTGAAGTTTTTCTTTCTCATTTTTTTTTATTAATATTTGGGATAGGTACAATCTAGCGGTTATAAAATACTAGCTGTTGCACACGACTTTGTTCGCGTAACTATGTAAAATATAGCCTATGTTACTCGCTGATAATGTAGCTTTCTATAGGTGAAGGAATTTTTAAAGTCGGTCCAGTATTTTTAAGTTTATTCATCACAAACATACAAATCTCTATTTGATTATTTATATAGGTACTTCAAAGTCATAAGTTTAAAGACTATGCTCAAAAGGTTATTCGATTCGCCGATAAATTACATGATCAGATTAAATGCATACGTTAGAAAAGCCATGATACCTGTAACATACTATATTTTTGCAACTCCCTTACACAAGATAAGTGTAATAAAAGTTGAGGTAATGTGAAAACTTGGTAATGTTATCGGTATACGTGATCTCACTGGCTTTTCGGCTTGTGGCTTGTAGTGTTACTACTGAAACAAGAGAATTACCTACATACAAAGATCAGATTGTCTATCCCAAATACGTTCGCTAGAAAAATTTAAAATTAACTAAATTAAATTAACCCTATTTAACTGCTTGGTTTTGTAGCAGTTGTCGCTATTACTATATGAGTATATGAGCCTATATAAGGCTATATGAGCCCATTACCGCCGTCGTACTTGTAAAATGCGCCATAAAATAGTACGCCGAAGTCGGCGTACCCGAACCAGTCACATTGCAAACTGTCTGTGATGTGTACGTGCCGAATGTTTTATTAAATTTCAGGCATAATAAAATACCAGTTTGCGTAGGGTAACTGTGTAAAAATATAATAAAAATGGGTAAAAAGTGGTAAAAAGTGACAATAAAAAGTTGCCACATTTTCGGAGTTATTACTTCTGTATAGCGCTCTATCTAGTCGAGCGCAGCGAAACCAAGCAAATTATCTTTGGTTATTTTATTAAAATCTCTTTCATTTCACAAAGTCTCGAGTAAGTCACCGTGCCATTGCTATGTGAATTAGTATAAAAATGGACCGTCAGCTTGTCTGACGACCTTTATACAATGAAATTTCCCAACAAGCTTTAATTATTACGAATGAAATAAACTAGAAAATATACTAGTGTGCTAGTGTGTTAACCAGACAAGTAGTAACACACGTGTGGGTTCGCAACAGCGACCGCGTCGGATTCTTTCAGCCATTATTCCGTCGAGTTATAATCGACTTTCACGATATTTTCCGTGTATACTTAACTTACCCACCGCGTTGGCGAATCCTACCAAATAACTTTTGTTGTGAAATTTTCATAAATATACCATATGTGGAGCGGAGTGTGGAATGAAATGACTTTAAGTCTTCACACGAAAGACAATTGGAAATTTTCTTGAATTATAAAATATATTTTTTAGATCATTCATCATTGATTGTGTTTGGTTTAACTTTGTTTTATAATAAGTAATTATTACTAACTTACCAAAAACTGGTCAATTAAAATAATCATTTTAGAATTAATGTGTATTTTTAACAAAAATAAAAAAAACATTTCTAAAATATTTTTTTTATTAATTGAACAAAAATTAACACACTTATAAGGTATAAGGTAGTAGGTACACTTATAAGTGGGTGTAGGTACTTATAAATCAATACTAATAATAAATCTGTAAGTGTAGGTATTGTATGTATGTATGTCATGTATGTATGTATGTATGTATGTATGTATGCATGGGTGTATGTGTGTATGTGTGTATGTGTGTATGTGTGTATGTGTGTATGTGTGTATGTGTGTATGTGTGTATGTGTGTATGTGTGTATGTATGTTCCTCCATAACTCTAAAACGAATTAACTGATTTTCATGAAACTTGGTAGATAAACATTTAAGTAGACGTACGGGACACAGGATAGGCTATTTTTTTCACGCGGGCGAAGTCGCGGGCGCCAGCTAGTATTTTAAAATACTAAACAAGGAATTCTTGTATGCCACGACGATCTCACAAACGGCTCTAACGATTTTGATGAAAATCTAGGGTTAGGGGTTAGAAAATTCGTTTTAGGTAGTTTTTTTTAATGGAATGGTTAGGAGAATAGTACCGTTTGCTCGTTTTACTTATAATATTTTGAATTAATAATTTAAATTGATAATAATTTAATTAATATTCTTGAAAATTTTTTTTTCCACAATGTTTTTTTCTTACAAAAAAATTATCGCAAACATAAAATAATACAGACGAGATTTTATTCTGAGGCGTTACGAAGTTCGCCGGGTTAGCTACTTTTTATATAATATAACTAATATTACAAAGAGAGAAGATTTGTATTTTTGTATGTTTGTATGGTGTTCTCAAAAACTACTGGACCGATTTTAAAAATTCTTTCACCTATGAAAAGGTACATTATCAGCGAGTAACATAGACTATATTTTATAAAGATACGCTGACAAAGTCGCGTGCAACAGCTAGTAATATTATACAGAGAGAAGTTTTTTTTTATTTTTGTATGTTTGTTATGAATAAACTCAAAAACTACTGGACCGATTTTAAAAATTCTTTCACCTATCGAAAGCTACATTATCAGCGAGTAATATATAAAGATACGCGGACGAAGTCGAGTGCAACAGATAGTTGAGCGTAGAATAAACGCCGCTGCTAATTGCCGTCTGAACGCCGCTCGTCTGCGCACGCCGCCAAGTTGCCGCTCGTAAATAAGCGCCATTGTTACAGGCTGAAACAAAAGAAGTAATTTTATTAACGCGTTACACACTCGCCTTAATTAAATATCTACTTATTAAAATATAAAATTCATGCTTTTTTATAATATAAATTTAATAGAATAGGGCGTTTCATCCCTTCGTGGTTGAAGTTCCTCGGTCACGCACGAAGCGTTACAGTTCCACCTTCCTTGTCCGAACTGCTAAGGAGCGGAACTCATTGCCTGCGTCTGTGTTTCCCCAAATTACAACCTCGGGGTCTTCAAACGTAGGGTAAATGGGCATCTACTAGGTAAGCGTGGTCCACCTTCGGCCGCATCTGCACCTAACATCAAGTGAGATCGAGGCCAAGCGCTGCCTTGACTTTTAATAAAAAAAAATATAAAAAAAAAATACACCGCTAAGAAACCGTTCTATTTAAAAAATGAAAAATGATGTTATTATTAGGTATGATTATTATTATTATTTTATTAGGTACTAGCTGGTGCTCGCGACTTCGTCCGCGTGTCTTTATATATTACTTTGGGAATCATTTGGGTATCTCGAACGGTTTTCGCAGCGCACGCAACGGAAGCCCTCAAAGATGAATAATTTTCCCCGTTTTCTCCACATTTTCGCTGTTTCTTCGCTCCTATTAGTCGCAACGTGATGTTATGTAGCCTAAAGCCTTCCTCGATATCCAACACAAAAATAATTTTTCAATTCGAACCAGTAGTTCCTGAGATTAGCGCGTTCAAACAAACAAACAAACAAACAAACTCTTCAGCTTTATAATATTATAATAAGTATAGATATAAATTTAGTTTTGGTAAATTATTTGTATGATTCGTGTCGTTTTAAAAGTACTTCATAAGTAAATTTAAAATTAAATTATTAAAAAAAATTATGGAATAGAAAGTTTGTAGGAAAGAATTGTTAGGAAAGGAATAGAAATTCGGGTGTTAGTTTATAACTTATTCTTCACACGATAATTAAGTACTCGCCATAATAACAAAAATACTGTTTAAAGTTCGCTAAACTTAAAATGAAACGCCAAGAATAGCGATAGACGCGTATTTTCATTAAGTTTTCACGCGATTTGATACCGTCACTGCTAACGCCCGTAGATTAAAGCCTGAATGAAGGCTTACATTTGCATAGAAATTAAAATTTACCTGGACCCAACGGTAGTGGACGCAAGTGGAATTCCTTTGCCCCACTATAGTTTTCAATTTCAAAGCGTCCAATAAGAGTTCGAGAGTTCTCTAAAATTTAAAATAAGAATCGCCGGATAGAAAGGATATGACATTAAATTTAGTACTGGCTGGATATTGTATCAGTTTTGTAAACTCGACAAATTAAGTGCTTTATCACCCAAGATTGAACATTCTTTGTATGTTGTAGAATGATAAGGTCTTTTTTCCTTTGAAAATTCAAAATGACAATTTCTATTGCTATCTTTATTAGCAATGACAAACTATGTCAATCAGTAATCAATAATTATTTCAAATGAAAGCCTTAGCGAATTTCGAAATGAATGGAATTTGTAATCGAAACTTTTAAAGCACTTTTCTTGTCTGCTTTATGTCCGCGTAACTCTATAAAATATAGCCTACTAGCTGGCGCCCGCGACTTCCCCCGCGTGAAAAAAGTACCCTATCCTGTGTCCCTTACGTCTAAATGTTTATCTACCAAGTTTCATGAAAATCAGTTAATTCGTTTAAGAGTTATGAAGGAAAATACATACATACAATACCTACACTTACAGATTTATTATTAGTATATTGATGTTACTCGCTGATAATGTAGCTTTCTGTAGGAGAAAGAATTTTCAAAATCGATCCAATATTTTTTGAGTTCATTCATTACAAACATACAAATCTTCTGCCATTTGTATAGATTAGTCATGTCATCAAACAAGGTTAATTTATCTGAAGTTAAATAATTTTTTTAAGAAAATATTTTCTCAAAATCAATCAATTAGCCACTGCCATTTTTTTTTACAGTGTCATTTTTTTACACTATCATAAAATGTCACTTTTTAAGCACTACTTAAGTAATCGACAACATTCAGATTACACTACGTCCCTAGACATATAGCTACAACTGTACATAATTATATCACAAGTCCTCAACGATAAGATATTTGGAGGAATTAAAACAACACTTCGCCGAGAGAAAAGTGGTTCCCCCCCTCCTTGGACCCCCACCCCACGGTCTCTGAACCCACCCCAGTCCCAAGATGGCTTCTTTTCAACGGGGTGGACGCCTGCCCCTCAAGAATAAAAGTATGCCGTACCTTCCGTAGATAGATATGCAGGGGAGGCGATAGAGGGGGCCTCGTTCGATTGCGTTCCAAATTACGTTTTGAATTTCACTTTTGTTTTTCGAATAGCTATTTTATCGTCGCAATCGGAGGAATCGATAACGTCTTTGTTTGATTGACAAGCGTTTAAGTAATGTTGTTTTTCAAAATACTACACAGATTCTATATTGTAAATGTATACTAATATTTACATAGTATAAAACAAAATCTGTGTTTCAGAACTGATATTATAATAATCTAAATCCTTTCATAGTTGGAATAAATATACATCTTCTGGGTGAGCTCGCTGCATATTTTTTTGTATCTTTATTTAAAGTTTTTCCCTTGGGGATATGTCGCCTCATTAGGCAAGGTAAATCATACATGGTTAAATTATACCAGGTACTACTATACTAAACTATTACTAAATCTAGAATGGTAATTACTGGAAAGCTAGGGCACTGTTCAGGTCACTTACTTGCGACCTAAATTTGCCACTGAAGCCCAGCCTACGCATCCTATTGTTCCTGAAACATTCCTTCAAAATCGCTCCATCTCTTCGCTAAATGGATAGGCCAAGAGCAAAAAGAAAGTCGCTTCTCGCCGTCTGTTCCCCTATCATCTATTTATACATAGATCTCTTAAATTACGCTACATATTTTAATGCGGTTTTCACTAAAGGATAGAGCGTTAAAGGAGGAAGGTTTTTTTATATAATTTGTTGAAAAAAATCCGTGTAAAGCCGGAGGCAGCTCGCTAGTCTAAACTAATATTATAAACAGGAAAGATTTGATTGTTTGTTTGTTTGTTTGAATTGAATAGGCTCCGAAACTACTGGACCGATTTGAAAAATTATTTCACTGTTGGGAAGCTATATTATCAGCGAGTACTTAACATAGGCCATTTTGTATAATTTTTTTATGCAACAGCTAGTATTATATGAAAAAATAAAGTTTGTATGTGGTAGGTAGGTAGGTACTCATCGAAACTACTCATTGGATTTATAAAAATACCAAAATAGAACTTTCTAATATCTATCCTTGGATATGGATCTATGGAATTTATTTTAAGTAGAAGAAATAAAATCAAAATGACCGACAGCCGACGAGGTTCCGCTTGTTGATATGGCACATAATATTAACAGTTGTGTCAAGAGGCAGATAATATTATTACTGGTGACATTTATATTAATATATTATTAAATATGATATTTATTACTGATGATGTTAATATTTCGAATTTTCAAGGTGACAGATAAATAAATAAATAAATATATTCACACATTCCACATAGCACCATCTAGTTCCAAAGTAAGCAACTTAATGCTTGTATTATGTATACCAGATAGTTGATATACTACATACAATACTTTTTTTTGTAAATACATCATTTATGAATACAAAACATCCATGACTCAGGTACAAAAGTAAATTTTAACACATAAACATTTGCCCCTAGTGGGATTCGAACCCCCGACCGCTTGGTTAGCAGCTAGGGTTACTAGCCACAAGACCAAACGTGTCGTCATGATAGCAATGATATAAAAAAATTGTTGCAAAAAAGATTTAAAAAAAGAACATTCTATACCCATCACTCTATCTAATCTCCGCCATTTTTAACCACCCCCATAATTTCAAAGCATAATTAATCGTCTCGGCACAGCCTGCCTTAATTGAATCTCTTACCCCCGCCGCTGAGAAAAACAACCCTTTCTTATTTTTCCTTTACCCCTTGCAAGACGATAAATCCTCGGAGAGACAGCGAGAGATACCGGCCGAATACTACTTCAAACTAATCTTATCTGTACTGTACCCTATGCCAGTACACATAAGGAACATATTCAAATAAATATGTCTTAAGGAACTATTAAAGAAAATTTGCAGTGGTGAAAAGGAAAAAGCCTAATGCAATTCGTCATTCAAATTCCGCGGACTCCGCGAGGCAATTTCAGATTTTAATTGTTATACATTTTGAATTTTGAAAGATATAAAAAAATACATTAGGTACTTTAAATAATAATGATTTTAGTGTATCAAAACTTGGTAAGTATTAAGTAATTCAAAAAAACTTTCTACAAATTTAAGTTAATACTTACCTAAGTAAAATGTTGTCTGTTTCTAATTGGGTTCAAAAATATCTTTACTTTTGAAATTGTATAAATAAATTGAGTTACAGACGTAAAAGTATCGGTAAAATTTCTTAAGTTTTCTTTTAGGAAATAATTAGATATTCCCATTTCTTTCACGATATTAAGTCTTTAAATTTAAATTATTAGTTGCTATTGTTTCAAAAAAATTATCAATATAGGTAACAAATCAATTATATAAAAAATCAAACTCCCGTTAATACAAATGACTGAATTTGAGGTCATAAAAGTAAAATTTAAAAAAAATAAGTAATCACGTGTCTATACACAGTTATTAACATATCATTAACATAAAAAATACGAATTTAAGGACCAATTTCCAAAAAGTTTTTTCATAGTTTATAAGGTCCTAAGAACCCACAGTATTTGCCATTTTTGGGCCGCATTTGGCTGCAAATCTGAACAATCTTTTAGTTTTCTTATACTTATAGGTATTCTGCTTTGAGGAATAAGTACGTACTTCAAATCCACAGAATAATACATTAAATATAGTATAATGTCAATACATATACAATGAAAATAACTATAATCAACTATGAGGTCACTACTTAAATTTTTCTACAAAGAAATAATTAAAACCAAAGAAATCTCATTACAAAGAAGTCATTAAACATGGTCTACAATTTTTGTTAACTAAATTATATTTGTAGTAGGTATTTTACTCGTACTCATATTTTTTTAATTTCAAACCCTACTTTAGAATAGGTATTAAAAACCTTTCGTTACAACAAATGATTTTCCTCAAACTTCACTAAAAGAAGGGTAGATTTTTTAGGGGAGTCCAATGCCTCCCCGGCAAGGGGAGGTGACCATTCTAGAAAGAGCCGTCAGAACGAAAGACCTCGCTTTTGATTTTCCAATAATTTTACGAGAATCGGGAGACGCGGGAGGTCAAGTTATCGCAGTCAATGCCCAAGGGGGTAGAAAAAGGGTGGAAAGAAGAAGGAATAAATGAATGCTACCCCTGTTTTAAATTGCTAAGATGCGGGGGATGTACGCGTCGTGTTGTTCTTTAATTTTGTTAGGTACTTCCTCGGTTCATAGTCTATAACTATAAGTATATAGACAACTTGATTTATTTATATTATATCGTTCACTCAAATTCCTGATACTAATAAATGCTTTAAATAATACAAAAGAAATCATATTCAAATTTAAAGTATTCAAAGAAATAATACTCATCAGAATACTTCACGGCGTACACACAATACGTAAATCGTATTGTTTTTTTAAGAATAATATTTTCTTTGAGCATATTATATGTAATATGTAATATCTGTTCACGCAATAACCAAACGTCGCATAGCTTACCCGCCAAAACATTCAAAAATGAAGATTATCTTCCACCGTCATATTTATCACATACTATATCACTTACGAATTACATACGATCTCATACATACGATTTTATTGTCTTCTAAACGAATATTTAAATATGTAACGTTTTTATTATATTAATATACGCAAGATTTGAAATCAACGATTTTTATTTCAAATGAGACGAATGAAGACATCATCATTAACATTGGTCCTCCAGAGCCAAATATACGAAAAACATTGATCCAGCCGAGGCGATTATACGAATAAAGAAGCAAATCAGCGTCATCGAAAACTGAAGCTTCATCCATCTGCGCATCGAGTTACGGTCAGGCTATCCTTTTATCTTTTTCCTACCTATATTCGACTAGTGTTGACACCGTGTTGTCAATTTCATTTAATTGTATTAAACGAATTAAACGTATATTATTTTATTAGTTGAATTTAGGGGGGTACTATATTTTACTACATATTAATTTGGTGCTTTATTGATGTCATCCCCTCAAGTCTTCGAAATGACTGATATTGCTACAAAATTAGACCCGAAAGGTAATTTACCACTTCGGTCAAATTCCAATGATCCTCTTTCCGATCTCAAGAAGCAAAGAGGAACTATCAAAGGTAGATTAACGATATTCGAGAAGAGTATTTCTAAATTCAATAAATATTCTCCATTAACGAATGTTCAAAAAGCAGAACTTCAACTTCGAATTCATTCAGCCAAAGAGATGTTTCAAAATTTTAATTTAATACAAACTAACATTGAAAATTCCAGTGAGGATATTGAGCTCGCAAATCAGTTGGATTACAGAGAATCTTTTGAAACGCAATATTTCAACATTATGGCTACAGCTAAGTTGTTGGTGGAAGACTGCTCACACAGCTCGGGGTATACGCATTCGAGTTCGGTAAGCGCATCCACAATTAAATTGCCTGAAATTAAATTACCAGTCTTCGACGGCTCCTACGATTTATGGCTTGAATTTAAAAACTCATACATCACTATGATACATACACGCACAGACCTAAACAATATACAGAAATTTCATTATCTTAGGTCAGCTCTTACCGGCAGTGTTTCTCAGGTTATAGCTGCATTGGAATTTACGGCTCCCAACTACACTCACGCATGGGATTTGCTCGAAAATAGGTTTAATAATACTAGACTTTTAGTTCATAATCACGTTAAGGCTTTGTTTACATTGTCATGCATTAATAAAGAATCTCCTGTACAGATTAGAAAACTGATAGATAACGTTTCAAGAAATTTACGCGCTTTAAAAACTTTAAATGAACCCACAGACGCATGGGACACGTTAATTATTTATTTAATCGTTTCAAAACTTGACCCATCTACTGAGCGAGAGTGGGAAATTTATAAGGGATCTATAACTTCAGGTGTGCAGGGCGATTCAAATATTACAACAAAATTGAATGACTTGTTGACATTCCTAAAAAATCGAGCTGATATGTTAGAGATGGTAAGCGCAAGTTATAGTAAAAATACGGGGTCTAGTTATAAAATGAGTCACGATAAAATTAATAAATTCGATTCTAAGAAGCATGTGGCTCGCGAACAGCAGATGCATAGTTATGTGTGTACGCGCAACGACAGATCATACGATAAGCGCTCACGTAA